>JAMPIV010009718.1:0-600000 GCA_024509875.1 Oreohelix idahoensis
GCTCTAGCTGACGGAGGTTGGAATTGCTTTCAGATCGCTTTATTATATACTTGCACTATCTTGCTGATGAACTGAATTCATACATTGCTATGTCCTTGAATTGCCAATGATTTTATGTTTTGATGTCGGCGGTGCACTATGTCGTTAGTAGATGTATTAAAGTCTATTCAAAGAGTCAGAGGTGTTCCAATTATCTTAATGTATTACTGCGTGTAATTACTACAACAAGTGTGATGTCAATTTAAAAGATTGTCTACCGAACTTTCTTACACGCATTCGAATTCATTGAGTATTACTCACACATCTATATTATACAACACCTCAACTACTTTCAAGTCATCCAAACGAATGACCAGCATTGTGCGGCCTACTAGGGGTCCTGTTTTATAATTATGTTCCGCCTGGTGTGGACTTCAGAATCGTTGTCCAACATTGATACACTGACAATCGCTTCAAAAATTCTACTCTACATTTAAGTGGTTTTAAACTGGAGTCTGTACTATTTTGGGGTCCACGGTCAACCTGGTACGCTATGGTACGAATAAAGATCATCCCTGGACTGTTTACATATGATGGTCAACAATTATGGAGACTCAAATTTGCCATTCTACATTTATGGTATCCCAGTATGAACCTTCTGCTACGTAAAAACAAGCCCATTCATACCATTTATGATGTCAAAGAATAGACCTCCCTACATCTATGATGGCCAGAATGGGCCTTTACATCTATGCGTGTGCCAGCTTGATGGGGCTATTTGGAAAGATTTCAAGTTCGTTTACATTTAATTCAGCGCTGTGTAGTGTGAGTTGACACCATTGAATACCCCAGCCTTAACAGAACGTAACTAGGTCAGAAGGTCAGATTACTATACCTTCATTGAATGATGCAGTTAGTTTAGAAGGTCAAGTGCCCGTTACTAGTACTGTTACTGCTTTGTGATAGAAGCAAGTTCAGCTGTTGTATGATTTAAGAAGGTTTCCAAGTGCCCGCTTATTATCTCACCGTTTTATCATCATTTTGGAAGCAAAGTTACTGTCGTTTGTTTTCAGCGTTGGATCATCTAATCCTTAGAATGCTGACGATAGTTCTTCATCGTTGCTGTTGTTGACGATAGAAGTGTAAAGATAATTGGCCTGTGTTATTGTTGTGAAACTGTGCCTTGTATTGTGTGTTTTGAAACAAAGCCTTCCACATTATAAACATCCTTGTTTATGCTTTTTGTGTTTACAATGTTTTACGTGTTGTCTTGTGGTAGGAGATCCCACGTTAACAGAGGGTCCTACTATGAGCCGTCCTTTAGGGCATGAGTGTGCAAAATTTCCTCAGTGAAATTTGCTAGTGACAATTTTGTTGCTATTTTTGTTTACTTGTGACGAGGAGTAACTTTTCTTTGTTTTTTTTTTCTCTCTGTTCTTTAGTTTTTTTATTTGATTTGTTTTGTATCTGTTCGTCTTCTCTTCCTTTCGTTTTAGTTCTATACTAAAAACCTTTATGTTTTATACACTGTGGCGTAATGTAGTTTTGTTCATATTTTTTCGCAGTTATTATCACATGCTTTGTGATATTTTTCTTTAGTGCTTTTCGCTTTTTAATTTATTGGACTTCTGCGAATGTTATCGTATTTGTCTTTGATGCTAGTTTCTTTATTTATGTTAGTATTTGTTGTCATACGCTGTGTTGATATATTTTTATATAGTCATACACTATTGGTACTATAAGGGTACTTAGATTATAGAGATGATTATTGCTCATATTATTATAAAAGGTGATTATACAAGTTCTTTATTAAAAGACTTGTCTCCCACAGAGATTTGGATAAAGTGAGCTAATTATACAAGTGCTTTAATAAAAGATTTGTTACCATTAAGGTTGAAATAAGGTAATTTATTATTTCAGAATACAGATCTCATATTATTAGACATCATGGATATGTTGGATTATTTTCTCCGTAAGGGAGATAGAAAATTACGTTTATTTGGGTCAAGCCGTGAAGAATATGCCACAGAACAGCTCCTACTTCAAGTGAGTCAGGATCTAAAACAATATGCCTTGTGTAGGTTTGGATACGACTATTCAAAAGAGAAAGCATTGAGACTTTCCAAGTTAATATCTACTATTTTTTTTATAATGATGGAAAACCAACTACTCAGGACAGTGGTAATATTGAGTTGCATGCTTTGAAAAGAACGATAAATGAGCTTCAGGGTGAAAAGAAAGCTCTTACTAATAAGTTACAGCAGATGAATTCTGAAAATACTGAATTAAAGGGTAAAGTGACGATGTTGATAGAAGATAATAAGAAATTCTATGACTCTTCTCTTAGTCAGAAGAAACAGTTAGAGGATGAAGTGATCTCATTAAAACGGTTGTTGGATAACCAGATGGAGCAGGTGAACTCTTCCACGCTTGATTAAAACTACTGTGGAAGATAACAAAAACATTAGCTCTTCCTCATGACAGTAAATTAGGACAATCTCAGCTGGAGAAGGCTCTTTTTAGTGAGCTGGAACATGTCGAAATGGACTATGAGAAATTAAAGATTGAAGCTAAGAGACATGAGGATGACTTACATAAAACAAACCTGGAACTTGCTAGTGCGCAAGATATATGTTGCAAATTAAAAGCTCAAGCCAGACAAGACAAGAAGTCTTATGAAGAAATAATTCTGGAATTAAGGAATGATGTGGATTTTCTACGAAATACTGCGATAAAGAAGAATATTGTATCTCTGGAGGAGATTAATGAGTTTAAAAAATAGCAAGGATAGTGAGATTCAGGCACTACAACTGGAATTAACACAGTTGAGAGCGAATAAAGAAAAGGATGAGAAAGTTGATGAACTTATGACTACTCATCATAGTACTATGGAAGCACTCAAACTTGAACTGATTCAGGAGAGAGCTAAAGCTTTAGAAAATACGTCTCAGATGACAAAGTTGAGAAAGGATCTTAAAGATAGTATTGCTAAAGAGAAGACTCTAACTTCACAGTTAGATGACTTAAGGTTAGATTGCAACAGACTTCATGTTAAAGTCAACGAGAGAATTCATAAAGCTGTTGCTAGGGAGAAAGCTGTTGCAGAAGTAGAAATTGCAAAACTTCGTAAAAGAAGTGATGGATTATTAGATATTGTTTTGAACAACAGGATGTTGTCTACTAATAAGGTGAATAGATTTAAACATAAACCTGACGGTCAATATGTTACAAATGCAAAGAGCCAGCCACATGCACTCAATGCTTTGAGTAACACTAAACAATATATGAACACATCTTTTCGTGGCAAATATAATTTCCCACGGAATAACGATACTGCCTCGGATAGGAATGATTCTTGGCGTCAGGCCAACAAAACTAAATCAAGTTTGGATCACGGTGAGGACTTTGATAAATGTCATGACAAGATTCCTCAGGAAAACCGTGCATCGACTTCTCAGAGTGCTGATAAACTTATAACAGCCGTTAAAACTATTAGTACCCATCATACTCAGCCCAGTCAGTATGATGTACCTGTTAAGCCCATTGCCACAGGCAAAAATAAAAGCAATTTTGCTAGGAGAGATAATCGTGATTGTGGACAGTACCAAAGGCGTCCATCACGTAATGGTTCTTCGAAGAACTGGAGGCGATCTGATAGTCCTCGTTATTTTGGTCCCAGTGACTATAGGAACTTTGATAGAGGTTACCAACCTTATAATAATTTTTCTCGGAGACAACAAAATCCATTGAAAAGATATTTTGATCAAAGAGAATATAACAATCGTAACTATGCTAACGGGGATTCAAATCAGAGAAATAGCAATGATTTCAATAGAGATAATACTTGTGATAGACTGCGATATGACGGTTGATCTTCTTATTGATTTCGGGGTTTGTTATATACCCATGACAGTTCTTTACTATAAAAATATATGTTGGCATGTTTGTGTTCACCTTAGTGTTTGTAAAATTAGGTGGATTTCAACTTTTCTCTGTTACCCATCTTTGGTATAACGGAGGAAGGTTAGTTAGCGCACAATATAAGGGACGAAAGTTCGCAAAAGCCACAGTTTAATAGTATGAATGTATGTTTGATTACTGTATATTAGAAAATCTTAAGGTTATCATATAGAAATTATTTGTATTTTCTCAGCAGAATCATTACCGGTGCTGGTAGAATAAAATTCTTTACATGTTGTCATCCATGATGTATTACGATGTCCATACGTACCAGTCGGGACGACACTGTAGATGCGCCGCCCGCTTAGAATTTGATCTGCGACATCATTTATCTGCTATATTGTTAATATTGTTATAACATGATATTAAATCATATGTTGCATGTTAGAATAATGTACCTTAGTGGTTAAAGAGATTGTATCACTGTTTTTTGATGATTTGTCCATTTGCTAAACTTGAGAAATAAGGTATCTCTTGATGTAATATAATATGATATGTATGTAATTTTGGTTTGCATTGCAAACTTTTCCAGCACTGTAGTGTACGTTGTTGGCACCTCCCTGGATTCGTGTGTACTTAGAGAAATGCTCTCTCTAATGTGATGCGATATATTCCCACCTTACGTTCTATGCGTCCAATTGGCCTCATATTAGGCTATATTTATTTGGGATACTACTCATCTGCGCATCATTCGTGAAAGTTATGAGCTTGTTGTAATTGCTCTTGGATGAAAATTTCAAAAAAAAGTTTCATTTTTTCCCCGGGGGGTGGGGGGGGGTAAACTGTTGCGGTTAGTTTGCTGACGTCTATAGTATGTTAAAAAATGTACCTATTTAATTTCGGAGGAGACTTTAATTTAATAGTTTTCTTGATCAAAGGGAAGGTACCCATGTTTTACTGTGACATTGTAGTTGACAGTGGTTATTGCCCACTTGTCTGTTAACCCAGCGCCTAATTTTTAGAATGAAGATGTCAGCTTTCCCTGACATGTTCACCCATCTGAGTTGATCTCAAGGGTATCGAGCGTCTCGACGCATGCGCGGAAGAATCTGGCGCGATTTTAAGACATCCTGTGTTAAGGAGTCGAGCTGTAGTCTTTGAAAGTGTCAAGACGGTTTTGGGTAGGAAAGTCCTCTGTGTGTTCGACCAAGATGGTTTAAGTTTGTTCCCCAATGTTATATTCTGTGATACGCCTAGGAGGGCGAGTGAGTGTTGTGATATTTATATCTGCCTGAGGGACAGTAAGGTAATTTGCTCCTAAAACTTTTTCCCTCGTTTGTTCAGAATCTTATATGACTCGTTTTGTAGCCAGCTAGTGAACTTTTCCCCTGGGCGGGAAAGAGTTCAACTAAGAATACTAGTAATGGAGCTCACGAAGTATTTTTAATTGTTATAATCCACTGGGCTGGTGTACGCCCAAAGAACTTTATAGGTGCTGTATCCCGCTATCTGCGGTGATGCCATTTTAACAAGGTTTGACTCTCACCCTGTATGTTATAGCGAAATCTCACAGATGGGCCATCATAATTTATAAGCCCGCCATATTGCGCGCGGCCTGCTGTAGACCCAATATATATATATATATTATATATATATATATATATAGAATATATATAGTATATATATATATATATATATCTGACTTACTGATGTCAGGAGAGGGAGTTTTATATACACTCACATATTTACTGTATTTTGCTCTAGCTGACGAAGGTGGAATTGTTCGAGATCAGCTTTATTATATACATGCACATCTTGCTGATGAACTGTATTCATACATGCTATGTCCTGAATTGCCAATGACTATTTTATGTTGATGTCGGCGAACCTGTCGTTGTGATGTATTAAAGTCTATCAAACGTCAGAGGTGTTCCAGGAACTATATGAATTACTGCATGTAATCACTACAACAAGTGTGATGTCATTTAGAAGCATTGTCTTCCACGAACTTTCATACACGCATTCGCATTCATTGAAGTCTACTCACACTCTATATTATACAACACCTCAAAACTTTCAAGTCATCCAAACGAATGCCAGCATTGTTGCGGCCAACAAGGGCCTGTATATAATTATGTCCGCCTGTGTGGCTTAGAATCGTTTCCAACATTGATACTGGACATTCTTCAACATTCTACTCTACATTTAAGTGGTTAAACTGAGCCTGTCCTATTTGGGTCAGGGACACCTGGTACGCTTGGACGAACACAGACCATTCCTGACTGTTTACATTTATGGTCAACATTATGGCGCTCAATTAGCCTTCTACATTTATGGTATCCAGTATGAACCTTCTGCTACGTAAAACAGCCCGTTACATTTATGATGTCAAGAATAGACCTCTACATCTATGATGGCCAGAATGGGCCTTTACAATGTCGTATTTGCATTAGTTTAATTATTGAAGCAGAACATAAGTAAAGTGGTATTGATTGATGATAGAAATTAAACCAAGACTGGCGACAGTTTATTCACACACAGAAGCATCACTAATATTATTTACGTGTGAGTGACACTATGAATAATATTTTGTACGTGTTAATGCGTGATGTTCGGAAGAGCAAGTCACCATGAAATTATACGGTGAAGTGTGAAAATTGTAACGTGCTAGCTTTAAGAACAAAGACACAGTATAGTTTTGACATTTTAAACCATTTAGTGTAGCTGGTAGTAACAATGAAAACGTTTATGATTATTTGTTGAGGATATTAATGGTGTTGGTGTCGATGATAATATCAGTAATCTTACAATATTTTTGAGGATTGTAAAGACGCTGAAATGAATAATAGTGGCAACAAACTTGTATAGCCTTTTGAGGATTTTACTTCGTTACTTAGTCGTTCATCTTCAACCTTGAGGTGTATCACTTAGACAGACGAGCGCTATGGTTTCACAACATGTAATTCGTTCATTCATATTTTTTCTTTACTTACTTACTTAGTCGTTACCCTTCTTCTGTGAATATTTGAAGAGGTTAGGAAGAGACAGCGCCAGACTATCTTATATCGGCTGTCTTCCTCCTGGTGTCTGGCTCCATTCTAGTCCTCGGTAGGAGTATCTAGTATGATGTTTTTACGGTTATCATTGTGGTGGTTGGATGAGCGTGACTTTTTATAATAAAGAAATACGCCGATCGATTGTGGTGGAGGGTTTGTGGTGAGTGTTGCTGAATTTTTAGTATAAGGAAATACTCCTTCGCTCGGATAATGGCGGGCGTGTAGGTAACTAAGGGGAGATAAGCATGTTAATTGTGTGTTATTGTTGTGTTTGTTTATTATGTTATACAATATATACAACAACATATTATACGTACTCTACAAACAGGTGTTACAAAATTTATTACAACAGTTATATATATTTATAATATATATATATATATATATATATATATATATATATATATATATATATAATATATATATATATATAATATATAATATATTTATATATATATAATATATATATCGATAAAATCCTGCACTCTTGAGATACAGAGGAAAATATAAAAAATCGATAAATTCGCTTAGTATGAGTTTCATTGAGAAAGATGAGCGTGATGTGGCGTTGGTGTTGAGTGCGCAGGGGGTATTGGTTTATGCTGGCAAGGGCGATGGCGCATGGGTATGTGTTGGGGTATAGCTGGCGGGTGTTGGTGGTATTGCTTTTTGTTTGGTTGGTGTGTTGTGTTTTCTTCTTCTTCTTCTTTGATCCTTAGCCGCCGACCGTCAAAGCAGTCAGTGGCCATCACGCCTTGTGGCGTCCTGTATGGCAACAACAAATTGATTCCACTTTGCTCGGTCTGTGGCCATCCTTCGTACAGTGCCCCAACTCTGGAACATTCCTTGCATCTCAGCCTCCACAGTCCTCCGCCGGGTTGCTTTTAGTCGGCCTCTCTTTCGCTTTCCTTCTGGGGTCCAAAGCATAGCTGTTCTTGTGATGGCATCGGAGTCTCTTCTGAGGACATGGCCAACCCAGCTCTAGCGTCTGCCAGCTATGATGGCGTGCATGTCCTCTTGCTTGCTCCGAGTAAGCAGATCTTGGTTGGTGATGATATTCGGCCAAAAGATTCGGTGAATTTTTCTTAGGCATGTTGTGTGAAAAGAGGACAATTTTGACATTTCCTTCTCTGTAACTCTCCAGCATTCCGCTCCATAGAGAAGCACAGAAAGCACACAGCTCTGATATAATCTTAATTTTGTGCTTGTGCTGTATTGAGAGGACTTCCAGATGTTGTTTAGGCTAAAAAAGACTGTTCTTGCCTTATTCATTCTTATTTTGATGTCTTTGCCTGCCCCGGCCGTCTGGTGTCACTATGCATCCTAGGTATGTGAAGGTGTCTGTCTGTACCAGTTGCTGAATCCTTATAAATGTGGGCTCAGGGTTGCTCACATTGAGCGTCATGACCACTGACTTCTTTAAATTGATGTTCAAGCCCACATGCTGGCTAAACATATTAAGTCTATCCGTTTTTTCCTGGATGTGTTGATGTGAATGTGCTAGTAGTGCAATGTCATCTGTGTTGTGTGTAGGTATTTTAATTGGTGTGTGTTGTTGTATCGTGGTGGTATTGCGTTGTTTCTTCATACAATTATTATATGCAGGTAAACAACGGACATAAAAATCGATAAAAACCTGCACTCCCGAGATAAAGAGGGAAATATAAAAAATCGATGAAGCCGCTTTGTATGAGTTTTATAGAGGAAACTGACTAATGCGCGTGTCTGTGGTGTTGATGTTTGAGTGCGCGGGTGGTATGGCTTTTGGTTTGTCTGGTTTGCTGTGTATAGGTATTTTAATTGTTGTGTGTGGTGGTGTAACTGGTGGGTGTGAGTTTTTGTGTCTTTGTATTGTGTATGATTCGGCCTTGTGTTGGGTTGTCTTTTTATGCAATATTTATACAATATATATTTTACAACAGATATTAATACGTATACACACGATATTTATACATACAATATTTAGATATCATAGATAACAAAGGGTCTTTAAGTGTAATAAATATATTTAATGAGCTCTGTTAAAAGAATACTTGAGTTAAAGAGGAAAATAGAAAAACATCGATAATGGCGGCGTAGGTTACTAAGGTAATTTTTAAAGCGAGTGGAGCCTTTTTGTGCTGGTGGGGGGGGGGGGGGGTGTGACGATGCATGTGTGTGTTGGGATGAAGCGGGTGGGTGTAGGTTAGGTGGGCTTTGTGTGTGCTGTTGTATTGTGCTGGTAGTGTGTTGGTTTTTTTGTTTATACAATATTTATATTCATACATATATTTTACAAACATTTAGTTATACATATATACGATATGTAGACATAGATAACAAAGGTCAAGGTTTATAAATAGAAGTATATAATTAATGATCTCTTTTAAAATAATACTTGAGGTAAAGAGGAAAATAGAAAAAAATCGATATTGGCGGCGTAGGTTACTAAAGGGGTTTTTGAAGCAAGTGGAGTCTGTTTGTGCAGGTGGGGGTGACGACGCATGGATGTGTTTGGGTGAAGCGGTCGGGTGTATGTTAGGGGGAGGAGTTATGTGTGCTGGTAGTGTGTTGGTGTGTTTCTTTGTACAAATAATATTTATACATATATTTATGCATAATAGATAACAACGGTTTATAAATAGAAGTATATAATTAATGAGCTCTTTTAAAAGAATACTTGAGTTAAAGAGGAAAATGGAAAAACTCGATAATGGCGGCGTAGGTTACTAAGGGGTTTTTGAAGCGAGTGGAGCCTTTTTGTGCTGGCGGGGGTGATGACGCATGGGTGCATTGGCGCGGGCGTAAGCCAACGTATAAGCACAGAGGCGTAATAAGAGTTTATATATAAAAATGTATTATATTATTATTATGAAATGGGGACATTGGCGGTGTGTACTTGTCTTGTGATGTAAAAATAGAACAGGGAATTTCCGTTCTCGGTGAGTACAGCTAAAAGACTAGATTATTGTGACGTTTATTGAGACCATTAGTACATTTTTCCCGCCCCGCGTTTGTTATGTAGTGAGAACCTCCAAAAAAAGTGTGTTTGTTTGGTGGTTTGTGTGGAGGTATTGATGAGAATTACAACTAATTGGTGTTAGCTGTCTTGGTTTGATAGTTTTCACAGTGTAAAATCACTATTTGGTTATCTGTTGTTTTTAAATAGTTTTGTTAAGCCATTATTTCTATGATGTTTAGGGCCATCTCGACGCTGCGTATACACCGAGGGCAGATGCGCATGCGCACATAACTTCACACGTCAAAAAATCTTTACAGGAGCGATTATATGTTGATTTTTCACTATCGCTGTTAAAGAGACCATACTGCAGACTTGTGTAGATTGACCAATTATTGTGGGGGTAGTGTATTCTTAAGCAATAACAGGAGATTTTTGTGTATTTCATGAAAGTTTAGGTATAGGTACACTGGCCAAAAGTGATCTCATCAGAAAGTTGTTATCTATGTTGCTGTGTTGTAGTCTTGTTACAAACAACAAGCTGATTTAGACGTATCTTTAATATTTTGTTTACAAGGAGTTGTGCTTTTACCCTTTTACATGAATATAACAACCGATTTGTTCCAAAACCTTCATGCAACTATGTTGCTGCTTGCCTTGAGAAGAAGGAATTTTTATAAGCACTCACTAAGTGAATTCCCTTTTTCCTGCCCGCTATAGAATAAAGAGGAAAATATAAAAAAGGTGATACATTTTATAGAGGTTAAGATGACTTTGATTGTGGTGTGGTATGGGTGGTGGTGTTGATGTTGGTTTTTGTGTTGTTTGTTGGCATGTAGGTATTGAGAAATATAGGGGTTTGAGAGGTGACGTTTTGTAATTATCGTTGTGGACCATGTCTTTGTGGATGTAATGTACTGGGAAAAGGGGTCTTGTTTCCATTTGACAGGGAATTTCCATTTGTTGGGAGAATGTAATTACATAATGATACGGGTTTCTGGTCCACCGTGGGTAGTTTTTTTATTATTTATATTATATAGCATGAGTAATAAGTCTACTCACCCTAATGTCCAACTAGGTATTACGTGACCCCGCACACAGCCGTATTCTCCAACATAAAAAAATACTGTCAAAGACCAGGAAATTGGGACAATGCCAAATAGACAGTTTTTATTGAACACAACGAAGCTCCGTAGAGATATATCCCATATGCAGACTAGATTATGGCGTCATCTAGCCACCCCTTAGTGTCGCTGTACAGACTACAACAGTAACAATGTCGACGACATTTTCATCCATTTTTAATAAAGTTCAAACACTGGTTTTTACCGCTAGCAATAAACCCGATCAATCGTCGGCGCAAGCCTTTCGCGACGAAACAAATGCTCGTTTATAAAATTCCGTTACCATGGAGGGTGACGTCAGGGCTTAATATAGCTATCTAGAAAAGCGTAATAAAATGCTAACACACAGAGTTTTGCGTATTGGTAGACGAAAAATCCTATCCGCAACGGGATTTACCTTTGTAAGACTAACCCTGCTACTTATTTCTGTTCACTTCATTGCAGACAAGCTCAAAACACAAGAGATCAATAGTAGAAATTTATAAAAGAAACATTCCTTCGTGTGTGTGTTCAAACCCCCGTGACTTAAGGTTTCACTTTTTTTACACGTGCGGCATCTGGTGATAGGTTTTATATTGTCTCCCAATCATGTCAAACATGCGGCGACCACAAAAATTTAGTACATTAAATAAATATAACTAAGTTTTTGTTGTAGTTATCAAACGGTTATCTACTTTTTTTGTCCTACAATTTTCAAACTTTAGTGAAAATTTTTCTTCCAATCACCAAGAAGGGTCCCAAAATTTTTCCCAGTCCTGCGAAAAGGTTCCAATCTGTAGGTAAATAGATCAGAAGTCAAATACTTCTTTAAATATTTCTTGGAGTTTTCCAAACTTTTCATTAAATATTTTCTTATTAAATATATTTTTTCTTGTTGTTGTCATGAAATATTCTAATCCACATATATAAATTATTAGGTAAATATGAAGCCTAACAAATAAAATTAATAAAGAGAAGAGCAATGGTAAAATGACAGTGCTGTCCCAAAGAATGTACTCGAAATCCCCCTTGTTTTCTGCTTCGTCTGCAAATTGTAACGCTTTCACGTTGATAGTAAAGCTTACTGTATTATTACCCGCCTTCTTCAATGAAACGTGTGCTGTATTTCTTGGAAAAGCATTGAGACGTACTGCGTAATGACCTAAATTAATCCTAACATTAATTATATTACGTTACCAAAACGAACGAACAGATGGACTAAAGGGATAAAAAGAGAAGGGAGAGGCAGAAAGCCGAACACTAAACCCGCTTCGCGCGATACACAATTACTACCATCACGCGTGTAAGTCTACATGCACTAATTTTTTTTCAGACGGACAGTGATAAAATACACTACCCTTTCCCAGAGTTAGGTTTATAAATCATAACAGACTCTTATTAGAAAAGACAACATTATATGGGTTTACGTTTGAACAAATAACAGTACCCAGACAGCACATCTTCTAAACAGGAGATAGAAGAAATTGCATATTTTGAACGCAGCCACGTAGCTCCTTTAAATTAGTATTTTTGGGTTCCTTAGGGTTTGCTGACAAATAATATGTAAAACGTTACGCAAATAGTCCAGGAATTAATAAATTATACCCAAAATAAAATATTGGGGTGCCTGACAGCATAAAATCATTTCTGCTCATAAAATTTTTTTTATAACGTGTTTGAAAAAACCTTACGTTACATAAATAGCCTACCATGTAAACTCCAAATTGATTGGAGCGCAACAAATGAAAGCCTAACCACGATTGGTCGGGCTATAAATACTATCTTGGTTGTTGGGGGAGACGGGAAAAGATAACATTTTTTCAAACACTTGTCGAAACGTGGCTCATTGGCCAGTCTCGCTGATATACACACTTGGGAGCGTTAGTTCGAGACCACTAATTCAAATAAGCTTGATAAAGCGACAGTACGTTGAAGCCAGCTCACATTTTTGCTAAAATAAAAGCCTGGAACATAGGCAGAACGGAATTTGTGCCAGTTTGTGCCAGAATTCATTGCTAATCAACGTATCTGTGTTTATTTCCATGAAATTGTGGGACAGTGGTCTTGATGGTAGTGAGCAGCACCTGGTCAGAGATTTGCTGAATCCAGAGTCGGACAGCATACTCCTTGGTCTTTTTAGCTATCAGTGAGGTGTCTCCTGAGCCCAGAGGAGAATTCGAGCAGAGGAGTCCTTTCCTGCCGCCATCACTAAAGATAAGCAGAGTTGGCCAGCTGAGCTCAACATTATGTCCCCTCATCTTGAACTGATTTTTTTAAAATTAACATTAAGAGGGGAATTTACTTGTCTTAAAATCAGGAACTGTGAACATCTACAATAATGGTCCCTAAAGACAAACTATTGAAGTCATGATGACAAATACCAACAGAGCTTGAACAAAACAAAACCAGTATTACCTCATTTTACCACTACACAATTGACACACATAGAACATTGGTAATAATATATGTCACTACAATATTCATATTAAATACATTCTGTACATAACTTGTAATTTAAATTGATTGTGATTCCTGGTTCCCTTGTAGTTGAATCAGGACACATATTCATTCATGCCAGTAATGAATACATATTGTTATTTGAAACGTTACTAGTGACTTCTTTAAGATATTCTCATAGAGTGTTATATGTATGTGAGTGTCACAGTGTTGTTAAGAGTAGTGGATTAAATTAAATTGTTTATCTGTCTGTTGTTGTGACTTACACTTCACCATACACATACCCTAGACACATAACGTATCATCACACTATTCCAGAATAATTCTGACTGAGATATATAGATATGTGGTAGCAAGTAAGGTTATATATATAATATACTACTCTTATTAGATATATATATATACCTTCACAGCTGATCTCAGTCAGTACACTAAGTCCCTTATAAGTATTTATAACTTCCCACTTCACCACATATATTGGGGTCTCGCTCTTGGGATTTTGAATCTTTAACTATTAAAAATATTGGGGATAATTCACTTCAGGGAATATAAGAATTAAAAGGTATCCTTGGGTGGAATTAAATAAGGTTGAGCTCACGGTGCCTGTGTTGTCCATTAGAGATTGAATTGTTGGTTAGACATTGTATTAAGTTACCTGATAGACAATGGCGGACCTGGCCAAATTTCGATCTGCTGCGGTTCAGACTGCAAAAGAGTTAGGATTAGATGGGCAAGTTATGGTTGCCTATGTCACAACGGAATGTGACAAATTTATTGAACGCGAAGAAAGAAGGTTTGAAGCCGAAAGAAGGTTAGAGGCTGAAAGGGAAATTAAGAAGTTACAATTTGAAGCTGAGGCTGAGACTAAGAGGTTGCAGATTGAGGCTGAGGCTAAGAAATTGGAAGCAGAAAGAGAAGACAAAAGATTAGCAGCAGAAGAGAAGAAATTGACTGCAGAGAGGGAAGCAGAAAAGGAGGAGAAAAGATTACAAAGGGAACATGAATTACGACTAAGGGAGTTTGAGTTTCAAGGCCATGCTCCTGAAAATGGTGCCAGTCCCTTTGCCTCTGATGCTACGGTTACTCAAGGAGCCTCAATCTCAGCTATGAATTTTCATTTAGATCATTTTGTTGAGAAAGACGATGATATTGAGAGCTATATAAATAGGTACGAACTATTAGCTACCACGTATGGGTTGGAGAGAGAAAGGTGGAGCTTAAAGTTATCTCAGGGACTTCGTGGGGCAGCTTATGAAGTTTTTGCAAAAATGAGCAGAGGTGATCAGGAAAATTATGACATGCTAAAGCAGGCTCTTTTGTTAAGGTATGAAAAGAATGCAGAGTTTTACAGGAAAAAATTTAGGAATGCTAAACTACTGTCAGGTGAAACCTATCACCAGTTCTCTGCACGAATAGAGACATACTTGGAGAAATGGACTTCTCTGGGGAAAACCCAAGATCTTAAGGAAATGGTCCTTATAGAGCAACTAATAGAGTCCATGGCTCCAGACCTGAGAAAGTTTCTCATGGAACAAGGTGCAGAGAGGCTGGGTGAGTTGCTAAATGTTGCTGAAAGGTATCAAGCAGCTCAAGCAGAGGTAACAGGTAATAAAAAGAAACAGGTGGACAACTTTAGGGCACCACAGAACTTAATAAATTTGATCCTTAGGATCAAAATAAAGGTAAGCACCAATTTGATAGGCCACGGTATGACAATAAAAATAAATTCCCACAATTCGATGAAAGGAAATATGATGAAAGAAAATCTTTCAACCAAGGAAAAAGGTGGTGTAAGAATTGTCAGATGGACAATCATGACACTGACCGTTGCAGAAGGAAACCTGTGTATATGGCAACCCTTCAGGTCAGGTCGACCTCAAGACAGGAGGAGGATATTATGTTAGATACCACTCCAGAAGAGATGAGGAAGGCACAGGCTGGGGATAAAACACTCAAGCCTTGTTTCAGAAAATTGTCAACTTGTCATACAACTCCAGGCAAGGGAGATTTTACATGAAAAACAAGTTGATGTATAGGAAGGCCGGAACTAGATCAAATGGTCACGGACAGCTGGTTCTTCCAAAAAGATACAGGACAGAATTAATAAGGAGCCTACATGTGAAACCAGATGGGGACCATGAGAAGATAGGTACCATCATTCAAAAGGTGGCTCACAATTATTATTGGCCCAAAGCAAGATGGGACATTGAGAATTTTGTAGAAAGGTGTAGCATAGCACATGAGGGAACACCCACAAGTGGGAACATGGATCAGGACCTGGACACGCCCCGGAGCAAAATTAGGCCTGATAATAGAAAGAAATATAGATTTGATAAAGTGGACCAAATGGAATGGGAAGCCCCTTTTCACGGACAAGCTTCACTTAACTGTTTTACAATGGCCACTATGCGGAGAGTGCAAAAAGATGTCTTACCCCAGGATAAGCCGACAATCCCTCAATCGGACTTAAACAAACTGGAGGAAGAAGATGTAGAGAGGAAATCTCTCATCAAGAATTTTAAGAGGGGAGAAAGCCCCCAAAAGAAAAATTGGTAGCGGTCGTTTTGTGAATGATAATTCTGGGAGGAAAAATCATCACTATAAAGCTTCAAGTGGAAGAGACCATACCGGTGCATGGACAAATAGGTCCACACAATTAAAGGTCCATATGTAGCTTTGTTAAGAACGTGGACTGATGAAAAGGCAGAGGAAAACATTACATCTTCATACCAATATGTGAATGAGCTGACCACTCGGTTAAAAACTGGCTGGAAACTTGCCAATGAAAATTTGAAACAAGCCAGGAAGAAACATGCTGCCTATTATAACAGGAAGGCGAAAGACAGAAATTTGGCTGTGGGAGAGAAGGTACTGCTTCTTTTGCCCGGGAGTCAGAATAAGTTACAAATTGGATGGCAGGGTCCATATACAGTTCTAGAGAAGGTGTCTAGAACAAATTATAAGATAGATAAGAAGGGGAAAGAAAAAATCTATCATGTGAATCTCCTGAAGAAATATTTGGAAAGAGAACATCAGGAAGAGACACACTTGTTGACCTTGTCCATCGCCATGGAGATGAAAAAGGAACCACTTTCATCATTTGAATATCCATTACACCCCTGTGAGACAGCAGCACAGGTGAAAATCAGTACACATTTAACGAAAACTCAGAAAGAGAGAGTGCAACAGGTTCTAAATAATCATGCAGAGGTGTTAACAGACCGACCAGGGCATACAAACCTATTGGAATATGATATGAAATTAATAGACTCCACACCTGTCTGTATGAAACCATATTCGATTCCGTTTGCTAAGGAAAAAGCTTTGAAGGAAGAGATAGACTATCTGTTGAAGGAAGGAATTATTTCGCACAGTGAGTCTTCGTATAGTTCCGGTGTTGTACTTTTAAGGAAGCCCTCTGGAGAACATAGACTCTGTATAGATTACAGGAGACTGAATGCTATTACAGAAGGACAGGTGGATCCATTGCCGGATACAAATCAGCTGTTTGCCAGACTAAATAAAGCTAAATATTTCTCAAAAGTGGATCTGAGTAAAGGATACTATCAGATTCCAGTAAAGCCTGAGGTTAGACCATACCTAGCTTTTAGTACCTCAGAAGGACACTATGAGTTTAATAGATTGCCATTTGGATTGAAGAATGCGCCTAGTGTCTTCTCTAGAATGATGAGAAAATTATTGGATCCTCTGAATAATCCCTGTATAACAAATGTTATGGATGATATCCTTATAGCAACAGAAACATTTGAGGAACACATTGACTCTCTGAACATGCTGTTTGATCGACTTAGGGAGGCAAATTTAACAGCCCGACCAACCAAATGTTGCGTTGGATGTAAAGAATGGGAATTTTTGGGACACACAGTTTATCAGGGAAACATGACCCCTGACCCAAAGAATTTAGAGAAACTACAGAAAGCCCCGAGACCACAAACCAAGAAGGACGTGAGATCCTTTGTCTCATTATGTGGTTTCTACCAGAAGTATATCAAAAACTTTAATTCCATATGTGCACCTTTAACGGAATTGACACGTAAAGGACTTCCAGATCGCATTACATGGACACCACAATGTGAAATGACTTACCAAGAATTGAAGGAAAAGCTCACAAGTAAACCCATTTTGAAATTACCTGACTTAAGTCAAGAATTCATAGTAAGGACGGATGCAAGTAATATTGGGCTAGGTGCAACTTTACTACAGAAATCAGATGCATTGGATGGGGAATTAAGCCCAGTGGCATATGCTAGCAGAAAGTTGAATAAAGCTGAAATCAACTACTCAACTAGCGAAAAAGAATGTCTTGCAGTAATATGGGCAATAAAGAAATTCAATATTTATCTATATGGGAAGGCATTTAAGTTGCAAACTGACCACAAACCTTTATCGTTTTTAGCACAGGCTAAGCATGAGAACTCTAGGTTACTCCGATGGTCTTTGCTTCTGGCTCCATATAATTTTAGCATTGAATATATATCTGGAAAAACAAATCTGGGAGCGGATTTTTTAAGCCGCCATCCGTGTGATGAGAATCACCGTAAACCCCAGAAATAATAATAAATTTCTCTATGTGTATATAGAATAAAGGACTGACATATAATGTCTGTTTTAAGAGGGGAAGTGTCATGAAATATTCTAATCCACATATATAAATTATTAGGTAAATATGAAGCCTAACAAATAAAATTAATAAAGAGAAGAGCAATGGTAAAATGACAGTGCTGTCCCAAAGAATGTACTCGAAATCCCCCTTGTTTTCTGCTTCGTCTGCAAATTGTAACGCTTTCACGTTGATAGTAAAGCTTACTGTATTATTACCCGCCTTCTTCAATGAAACGTGTGCTGTATCTCTTGGAAAAGCATTGAGACGTACTGCGTAATGACCTAAATTAACCCTAACATTAATTATATTGCGTTACCAAAACGAACGAACAGATGGACTAAAGGGATAAAAAGAGAAGGGAGAGGCAGAAAGCCGAACACTAAACCCGCTTCGCGCGATACACAATTACTACCATCACGCGTGTAAGTCTACATGCACTATTTTTTTTTCAGACGGACAGTGATAAAATACACTACCCTTTCCCAGAGTTAGGTTTATAAATCATAACAGACTCTTATTAGAAAAGACAACATTATATGGGTTTACGTTTGAACAAATAACAGTACCCAGACAGCACATCTTCTAAACAGGAGATAGAAGAAATTGCATATTTTGAACGCAGCCACGTAGCTCCTTTAAATTAGTATTTTTGGGTTCCTTAGGGTTTGCTGACAAATAATATGTAAAACGTTACGCAAATAGTCCAGGAATTAATAAATTATACCCAAAATAAAATATTGGGGGTGCCTGACAGCATAAAATCATTTCTGCTCATAAAATTTTTTTTATAACGTGTTTGAAAAAACCTTACGTTACATAAATAGCCTACCATGTAAACTCCAAATTGATTGGAGCGCAACAAATGAAAGCCTAACCACGATTGGTCGGGCTATAAATACTATCTTGGTTGTTGGGGGAGACGGGAAAAGATAACATTTTTTCAAACACTTGTCGAAACGTGGCTCATTGGCCAGTCTCGCTGATATACACACTTGGGAGCGTTAGTTCGAGACCACTAATTCAAATAAGCTTGATAAAGCGACAGTACGTTGAAGCCAGCTCACATTTTTGCTAAAATAAAAGCCTGGAACATAGGCAGAACGGAATTTGTGCCAGTTTGTGCCAGAATTCATTGCTAATCAACGTATCTGTGTTTATTTCCATGAAATTGTGGGACAGTGGTCTTGATGGTAGTGAGCAGCACCTGGTCAGAGATTTGCTGAATCCAGAGTCGGACAGCATACTCCTTGGTCTTTTTAGCTATCAGTGAGGTGTCTCCTGAGCCCAGAGGAGAATTCGAGCAGAGGAGTCCTTTCCTGCCGCCATCACTAAAGATAAGCAGAGTTGGCCAGCTGAGCTCAACATTATGTCCCCTCATCTTGAACTGATTTTTTAAAATTAACATTAAGAGGGGAATTTACTTGTCTTAAAATCAGGAACTGTGAACATCTACAATAATGGTCCCTAAAGACAAACTATTGAAGTCATGATGACAAATACCAACAGAGCTTGAACAAAACAAAACCAGTATTACCTCATTTTACCACTACACAATTGACACACATAGAACATTGGTAATAATATATGTCACTACAATATTCATATTAAATACATTCTGTACATAACTTGTAATTTAAATTGATTGTGATTCCTGGTTCCCTTGTAGTTGAATCAGGACACATATTCATTCATGCCAGTAATGAATACATATTGTTATTTGAAACGTTACTAGTGACTTCTTTAAGATATTCTCATAGAGTGTTATATGTATGTGAGTGTCACAGTGTTGTTAAGAGTAGTGGATTAAATTAAATTGTTTATCTGTCTGTTGTTGTGACTTACACTTCACCATACACATACCCTAGACACATAATGTAGCATCACACTATTCCAGAATAATTCTGACTGAGATATATAGATATGTGGTAGCAAGTAAGGTTATATATATAATATACTACTCTTATTAGATATATATATATACCTTCACAGCTGATCTCAGTCAGTACACTAAGTCCCTTATAAGTATTTATAACTTCCCACTTCACCACAGTTGTCAGTACTTGACAATGCAAATAATTCTTGCAGCTGTCAAAAATTTCTTCCAGTTGGCAAATATTTCTTCAAACGTTTTGCCAGTTGGCAAATATTTCTTCAAATTTTTTTCACTTGCTAAATATTTCTTACAGTTGACAAATATTTCTTCAAATATTTTCTCCCAGTTGGCAAATATTTCTTCAAACGTTTTGCCAGTTGGCAAATATTTACGCAATTTTTTTTTCACTTGCCAAATATTTCTTAGAGTTGACAAATATTTCTTCACATTTTTCCAGCTTGGCAAAAATGTCTTACAGTTGCCAAATATTTCTTCAAATTATTTCCAGCTGGCAAATATTTTTTTCCACCTGTTAAATATTTATGCAATTTTTTTCCACATGACAAACATTTCTTACAGTTGACAAATATTTCTTCAAATTTTTTTCCACTTGGCAAATACAGTTGACATTCAAAAATCCGGCAACCTCCGGACCTGAGGAGTGCCGGATTGTTGAAAATGCCGAATTTTTTATGGTTATGTATGCTATATATATTTAATAGAAAATGACTACCCGTACAGTCCTTTAAAGAAAGAAAATTAAAAACTAAATGAAAAGCAAATAAAATTTTAATGTTCATCAACTAAATAAAACAGTTCTACAGAATTTTAGTTCAACAGCTGCATCAAAACATAAATGGCTCCAGAAAACAGTGGCGCGCCAACGTGGTAAATTTAAAAAATGCGCTCCAAAATCCATGCCGGAAATCTGAAGGAACCGGATTATCGATGACCTGATTTTTGAATGTCAACTGTATTTCTTACAGTTGTCAAATATTTCTTCAAATTTTTTTCCACTTGGCAAATATTTAGGCAAATATTTGTTTCCATTTGGCAAAAATGGCATCAAATTTTTTTCCCGCTTGTCAAATATTTCTTACAGTTGTCAAATATTTATGCAAATGTTTCTTACAGTTGTCACATATTTCATACAGTTGTCAAATATTTCTTCAAATTTTTCCCGCTTGGCAAAAATTTCTTACAGTTGTCAAATATCTGATCAAATTGTTTCTTCTTGGCAAATATTTAGGCAAATATTTTTTCGCACTTGGCAAAAATTTCTTCAAATATTTTCCCGCTTGTCAAATATTTCTTACAGTTGTCAAATATTTATGGAAATGTTTCTTACAGTTGTCAAATATTTCTTCAAATTTTCTCCACCTGGCAAATATTTATGCAAATATTTTTTCCACTTGTCAAAATTTTCTTCAACTTTTTCCCGCTTGTCAAATATTTCTTACAGTTATCAAATATTTCTTCAAATTTGTTTTCCACTTGTCAAATATTTCTTAAAATTTTTTTGTCCACTTGCTAAATATTTTTTACAGTTGTCAAATATTTGTTCAGATTTTTCCACCTGTCAAATATCTACTCAAATATTTTTTTCCATATGTCAAATATTTCTTCAAATTTTTTTGTCAGTTGTCAAATATTTCTTCAAACTTTTTTTTTCAAGTTGTAAAAATTCTATGCAAATGTTTCTTGCAGCTGTCAAAAATGTCTTCCAGTTGTCAAACATTTCTTTAAATATTCCTTATAGCTCTCACATATTTTTGTCGAGTATTTCTTCCATTTTCACATATTTCCCATTACCATATAGAAGTAAGCTGATGATACAGGGAATATATATTGCAGCTTTGGTCAGCGTTGTGAGTTTGGAGTTTCCCCAAACGCGTGATGTGAGGCAGGAAAAGGTAGGTGCAACTTTGTTAATGAGGCTGGCAATTTCTGTGGCCAGAGAGAGTTTGTCATTGATGATATACACAAGGTATGTGTGATGCACGTGGTGTTAAGTCCATCGGCATGATGCTGTGGTCAGCATCGAGGCGGCCGCCTTAACAGGATCCCCGATCAGATAGTGTGTATTCAGAAAAACCCAATCTGCTGAATACTCTAAAATCTAGAAACTTGCAATTACTTTCCGTTTGAAGTTTTAGCTCCTAAGAAAGCAAGAATTTAACATAGATTACTCGTGCTTGTAACAATGATGGTAATAAAAAATAAAAAAATCCAAAACAAACATGAACACTTTATGAAAGTGAAAGCTTTGTTGAAACATTTTGTTTATGAAATGACATTAACATTTTGACCGAATTGAGGACACGAACATTTTAGAATTAAGTAGAATGAACTTCAGGTGAAAATTAAATCGTTTAAATTACGACAATACAAATTATCTTTGTGAAAAACAGAATATGAGTCTGGGATTAAACAATAGCCGCAGCCACTAATTATTGGATAAGCTTCGATTTGGCGCTGTTTATTTATTTTTTTTAAAAAATTTAAATAAACCAAAGTTATTATTAAATGTAAAGTCTGACAATGACAACAGCGCCAGGAATTCCTCGTCTGTTCTTCACAGAAGCTTAAAGAAAAGTTATCAAGAAAATAGAGCCCACTGTTGCATAAATGTTTTATGAAACTAGATGGTAGTTCTGACTTTGTCGTTTGTATAATATAGCACAATTTAAGTTTAGAGCGTGCTGTAACATGACAGTACACACCCACATATATAAATATAAATAAATAAATAAATAAATAAATAAATAAATAAATATACACCGCGCTGGTGTAATGCACAGGAGGCTGAAAGCCAAGCAAGTTATATTAAAAAAAAAAAAAAAAAAATATAAAAGTATATATATATCATATATATCATATTATATTATATATATAGAATATATATATTATATATATATATATCTATATATATATATATAATATATATATTTATATATATATATATACCTATATATATCTTTTCTTCTTACTTCTGCGTTCGTCCTGAAAAGGACTTTGGTTGCGTTGTGTCGCCCCAACAGGACAAAGCTGCGATATCTGCGCCTTTCGGCCTGACACATCCGACTTCGGCAACGGCATGTTTTATGACCGGGTTTGCTTCCCACTTTGTTCCCTACTCTCTCAGGCAGGACTGCCAGTAATGCATTCCTGTTTCCAGGACCACCACTTGGAGGTCGGGCACGGGTCTTGGTCATTTCTGGTTCGCTGAACCCTAACGCAAGCAGTCAAGCTATCACGGTTCGCTGACTGCATTCTACTTTTGATGCGACTTGGTACCATGTATACTTACTTACTTAGTCTTTCCTCTTCTACCGTGAGGTGTAGAGGTTTGGAAGAGAGAGCGCCAGACTATTCTATCAGCTGTCTTCTTCCTGGCCTGGTTCCATTCTAGTCCTCGGTCCTTCAAAGATTGTCTAATGTTGTCCTCCCAGCGGACTCTGGGTCGTCCTGGGAGGTCTGGATCCCTGGCTCTTTGTTTCCCATGCTTGTCGTGGTAGCCGATCTTCTCCCATTCTGCAGACATGGCCAAACCATCTTAGTTGGGACTGTTCTATTTGGGTCTGCAGTGGGTGGGATTTTAAGCCTTGACGTATCGTCTGGTTGCGGACCATGTCTCTTCTTGTTACTCCAACCACCTTCCTCAGATACCTCATTTCTGAGATTTGGATCTGGCTTTTGTGGGTTGCAGTCATTGCCCATGACTCGCATCCATATGTCAAGACTGGGACATAGGTGGAGCGGTATACAGCCATCTTCGTTTTCTTACCAACCTCTTTCTTGCTGAGGAATCCTCGATTTATGGCCTGATAAAGTCTCCCAGCCGCTGCTTTTCGAGTGACCAACTCTTCTTTGATGCCCCCCTTTCGGTGTATAATAGCTCCGAGATATTTAAAGTGGTCGACCTGCTCCAGGACCTGTTCTCCCAACTTAATCTGATGTTTTCTTTCTTCTCGTGATATCACCATGGATTTTGTTTTAGAGCTGCTTATGACCATCCCTCTCTTCTCCAGCTCCTCCTTCCAGACTTGCAGGTTGGATTGGAGATGTGTCTCTGATTTAGCAATCAGGACAACATCATCAGCAAATGCTAGCTCTGAAATATAGACCTGTCTCATCTTCCAGTACCCCACTGAATACTTTCTTGTTCTCTCCTTACATGCCTTGATGACATCGTCCATGAGGAGTATGAAAAGATAAGGTGACAGGATATCACCTTGTCTTACACCAGTGGTGGTCCTGAACTCTTCTGACTTATAGTTTGCTGTCCTCACATAATTTCTGCAAGACTTGTAGAAGCTCTGTATAGCATGAATCAGAGGTGCTGGAATGTTCTTCCTTGCCAAACAGTCCCAAAGTTTGCTCCAGGGGACCCTGTCAAACGCCTTTTCCAGATCTATGAAACAAAGATGGATCTCACTCTTGTACTCAAGGGCCTTTTCACTCAGCTGCCTGAGTGTGAAGATTAGGTCTTGAGTACTTCGGTTTGCTCGGAATCCGCACTGGGCTTCATCCAATTGTGGCTCAGCTAGGCATCGGAGTCTCTGCTCTAGGATTCTAGAGTAGATTTTACCAGGGACACTGAGAAGGGATATGCCTCTGTGGTTTCCACATTGTCGATTGTCACCCTTTTTGAAAATCGGTGTTATGATGGCAATCTCCCAATCCTTTGGTATGGCCTTGTTGCACCATGCTGCCTGTAGGACCCTTAGGAGTAATAGGTCGCCTGATGCTCCCATGTACTTAACCATTTCTGGTGTTATACCATCATGCCCTGCTGCTTTGCCCATCTTGATTTTCTCCAGTGCTGCCTTCAGTTCTTCCATCTTTATGTCATCTTCATCACCATTTGTATCCTCTTCTGTGCTAGTGGTTATCATTTCTGATGCTCTACCTTGCTCACCATCAAGGAGTTCTGAGAAATATTCTTTCCATCTTTCCATTACTTCCTTCGGGGCAGTAAGCAATTTGCCTTGCTTGTCCTTTATAAATTTAAGAGGGCATTGTTTTTCCTTCCTCATGTTCTTTGGGTCTTATAGAACAATTTCTGGTTTTCTTTGTGCATCCTTTTCTAGCTTTTCTCCAAATTCTTCCCAGGACTTCTGTTTTGCTGCTAGCACCTTGTTCTGTGCTTCTGTTCTAAGTATCACATATTCTCTATATTTCTCTATTTGTCCTGCTGTGTTTTTAGCTCCTATGTATTGTTTCCATGCCATTTTCTTCTCTCTTATTTTCTCTTTGACTTCTCTGTCCACCAAGGTGTCCTCTTTCTCTTGTTCCCAAGTCGGACTTCACCACATGCTTCTGCAGCAGCTGTCTTTATGATGTCCTTGAATTTAAGCCACAGGGTTTCCAAGTCATCAGGTTGTTCTTCTGTGTTTCTCACCGCTGTAGCAATAAGCCCCTGATATCTGGTCTTAATTTCTGGCTCTTTCAGCTTGTAGGTCTTAATGCTCATTTCTTCCGTTCGTTTACTTGGTTTCTTGCGTGGTGCTGGGCAGTTCCTAGGTGAGCAACTCTTTCAGTTGTTCTTTTGATTGTAAGCAGGTAGTGATCACTTCCAATCTCTGGCCCCCTCCAGACTCTAGCATCCCGGACATATTTGAATGAGCTCCTCCTAACAATGGCATAGTCGATCACTGACTTCTCATTCTTTGTTGGTTCACACCTAGTGTATGCATGTATGCGCTTATGGGGGAACTTTGTGTTGGTAATGATCAGATTCTGCTCACTGCAGAATCTGAGGAGTCGCTTTCCATTGTCATTGAGAGTATCTTCTCCATATCTTCCGATAACTCCACCCCATCTAGCATGGTCATTTCCAACTCTGGCATTGAAATCTCCGAGCATGATAATTTCATCTAGGCAGTCATCCACTGTCCTTTGAAGCAGCTCGAAGAATTCTTCCTTGACCTCTGCTCTCTCATCCTCATTTGGCCCATACACTATGACCAGGTTGACTATGGTTTCTCCTTCTTTTAGTTTTACAACCATAATGCGCTCCGAGACAAAGTTCCATCCCTTGATACTAACTTTCATGGTAGTTCAGGAGATACGAGGAGCTGAGAATGATAAGAGGTTGCAAAAAGCAGTGCAGCAGGTCCAACAAGGCCAATGGACCACATGGGGAAGGAGCTCTGCAGATGGTCGGTGACATGGAATGATATATGGCATTTATGGCACCTCTTTAGGCTCAGCTTCGTGGTTAGATCAATGTATGCCCTGCTGCCGTCGGCCACCCACCTTGCGCAATGGGGAAAGTCGATGATGAGCAGTGCCCACCTGTTGCCAGGGGAGGCAGACACTGGAACAAGTTGCTTCTCAGCGTGTAGGTGTGGCATTAGGGCAAGGGACATCGAGTACACTTGGCACCATAACAAAGTGCTTAATTGAGTCTCTTGCTGCGGACAATAGATCAGGCATAGAATGAAAGCGAATAGCAAAAAGTCCTGCCAGACAACCGCAAACACATACTTTCTGAAGGGCTAGGATAAAGTCATGCCACACCCCCAAACCGAGTAAACCTAGGTAGCAGTTTACCAATCTCTTCTTGACTGCGCAAAACGACTGGGAGGATGGCGGTAGACCTACCTGGACGGGGGGCATATCCCAGAGTGTATCAGAAAATCGCGGAGACGGCCGGATATAGTGCTTCATTCTGCAGCAAGCAACGCTTTCAGGTCATACTGATTGAACTGACCGTGCCATATGAATCCAGATTAGACGAGCAACATTCATTCAAAGCGGCCAAGTATAGCGATCTGGCCGCGGATCTGAGACACGATGGATCATCAGTGCATGGGTCATGGCGGTTTGAAGTGGGCGCACCAAGAAGGCCTTTGTGGCTGAATCCCAGTGTGTCACTTCGATTTATTGAAACTGTTGGGGCTTGAAGGGAAGTCTAGAAAACAAGGGCACTGAAGAGGCTTAGTGAAACTGCCGAAAAGGCTCGTGGGCCTGGCAATCACAACATTTTAAACAAATTACCACATAAACTACTGCATCACGATCATGTGAATGCTTGGAGCAGGCTTCCAACAAGGAGATCAACTGAAGTAGTAGCTTCCTGCTCTGTAAGGAGCGCAAAAGAAAATGATGATAATGATGATGTAAGATGACATGACGATAATGATGATGTAAGAAGACATGTTGAAAACAATTTGGTTAAAAAGTGTAAAGAACATTTTAGGGGGGGTGGTCTTAATCTAAATTAATGGTCAGACATGTGTCTAACATTCAATAATTTTTTAAACAGAGTTAACCGTTACAGTGAAGTTTAACTTCTGTTCTCATTTCGGGAAAGTAAAAATAATTTACTACTTTTTTACACAATTTACTAGAGATAACGACTTTACTAATGTAGCAACGTGATTACTTTATTTACAGTACCTAAGGATTTATTCATGGTTGTCTCTGGTTTACGTCATCATATACGTAATAGATACATATTAACAGTACTTGCGTTCTCAGCATGTGTAAATTTACGAGTACTTCAATAAAAAAAACCCATAAATATTTGACAATCACGAACCTAAGAATATTCAGAAGAAAATATATGTATAGTACTGTTATTGCTGATATTAAACGACCTCATTGCATGCTGGACAAACCCAAAGGCGCGCAGTCCGCCTCAATAAGTATCGAAGCGTATGAATGCTAACTGTTCCCATATCGCGCTTGGTTTACACGACGGATGCATCTTCTCATACGTCCATGCCCGCTAGTTTTACGTTTGATACCAAATTCCAGCAATTGTAGCCTTGTTGACTTATCTATTACAGTGTCGTTCTCTAACAGTCGATCGTTATTTATATTTATATGAACTGGATATATCGAGACAGTCGTCATACTGACATAAAGATGATGACGAACACGCTTTCAGTCATTACAGTTCCAGGTCTCTCTAAATACCCCTGACTTGTCAGCGTCGAAACTGCCCAACACATAATTTTGCTATTTAATTACATGATATTTCCCAGCGCTAGTGTACTGAGAATAGTAGCAACCGTGACCAGTATTCTCGTTCTGACTCAACAAGGATTCAGAAAATGTTCAAATATACTTACTGCTCGGCACACTGGCCGTATTTCCGCTCTGGCCGGTCTAAGGTAACTTTTCTGGGTAAATTATGAACAAAAAAGTTCCACGGGGCTTCAAGTCTTCAGAAAGTGTCAATTGCATACATTTTAAAAATGTTTTGTACTTACTTTTTTCCAGTATTCACACAACAGGACTTAATTGTTCTATGATAATACCTGCATTGATTACAATAGGGCGTCTGCTGTGTTTTTGCCACCAAAGTTCCGCTTCATCGTGACGCCGCCACGAACAATATATGTGCTCTCTTGTCTTTCCATTCTTAGTACAGCCGATGCTATTTACCAGAACGTGTTCTACATTGAATTTAAGCAAGTTTTTATACAAGGGACTCCACTTGGACGTATTTACAATTCTGATCTGTTTTACCAGGACTTAAGAAGCGGAGTATTTGCTACTTCGAGAACATCATCAACAACATGATATGAATCGTACCAATAACTCTAGTAACCGTTGGTTGTACTGCGATTGGAGTCCAGGTCAATGTAATTAAAAACCGAAACAGGAAGATGGCATCCAGCAGAGGTAGTCTAAAAACTCTATCTATAAATGGAAAATGTAACTCTTCTCTGTTCTTTCTTAATGCATTTTCACACGATTTAATCTTTTTACATGAAATTCGAACCAGTTACTCGTTGGGTCTTACATGCACCGCCACAGTTATTTTATAGCAAATATGTTTATATGTGGTAGAAAAATTATTAACGAAATATTCCATTACATTCCTTTGACCGGGTACGGAACTTAGATATGTTTCTCTGGCCAAGGGGAATATATTTTTAATCTGTTCCTCTGTTCCAAGTGAAATATTCGAACCATACAATCATTAATGAATATATGTGATTCTTCTTCGTCTTTTATCCTTAGGCACCAACTGTCAAAGCAGTCAGTGGCCATCACGCCTGTTGGCGTCTTGTAGGGCAGCAAGAAACTGATTCCACTTTGCTCGGTCAGCGGCCATCCTTCGTGCAGTACCCCAGCTCTATTTCCTTCTTTGCATCTCAGTCTTCACAGTTCTCTGTTAAGTTGTTTTTGGATGGCCTCTCTTTCACTTTCCTTCAGGGGTCCATAGCCTAGCTGTTTTTGTGATGGAATCGGGGTCTCTTCTGAGGACATGGCCAACCCAACTCCAGCGTCTGCCAGCTATGATGGTGTACATGTATTCTTGGTTACTCCGAGTAAGCTTGACATAGCCAGTTAACTGAAGGCTCTGTCGTTCAAATGTCAGGAACAGTGATAGCCCATCAACACAGTTCCTGTTAGCCAGAGTAAGTTACAAGTACCCCTTTTCCACTCTACTCTACTCTACTCTACTGTATCCTACCAGCCAATAGCATACTGATCAGGCACTAATGAAGGAGACTGAACAGTTACGCGTCTACTCTCGTTCAGAGATAAGTCATATTATAAACGCCACTGAAACTTGATCTCTACTTGCTAGTAAATACCATAGCCAGAGCTAGCCAATGATTAAAGTTTACATTTTCTATATTAAATTTCGCCATATATTTTACCATTAACTTTAAATATTGGAGCGGTGTTGGTGAATTATAGTTTTGTCCAGAATACTAAATTACTAATATCCACTCCATCTATCTGTCTATCAGCTATTTACAATCTACTGTAGTTACTTTGTAATCTATATCGACAGTGAGTGAGTGAGTTTAACAAAGACAAGTGACGCCAGAATCAGTTACAAGAGTACAGCTTAACCAGTGTTTATCAGTGTCTTAACATGTCGCGAGAAAATAAACAATATAATATTGCCTTGAAATCAGTTTATGTAGTAGTACAAAATTTATGTTATCTGTCAAGCTAAGAAATGTGTATAAACGTGTATTAGGGTTTCAAAAAATAAATATTGTGGTAATTAGAAATAAAATTAAATCGGATTTCATTTCCATTGGAATTTAAGCACAAATGCCTCTCCAGTTTAAGACTTGCAAAGCAAAATATTTCTGGACACTTACAACAACTGTGAAGGAGCTCTAGAATAATAAATATCTTGGAATAATAAATGTAGCAAATATCAGTAAATAAATAATACAGGCCGTGATGGATAATAGGCATTCTAACCCATGCATTACACGAATAAACAATATGAATTAATCAAAGCGTTATTGTTTAATTTTTACATTTTCAGAAAGGAAGATGCTCACAGTTTCTGTAAACAGTTAATAGAAACCCGGGCAAAGCCGGGTAATTAAAGCTAATTTTGAATTTCTCGTAAGTTACCGGGGTCATGAAGAAGAGCAAAGAATAGTAACATTAGAACCTTCCATGCATGCCGCCTGTGAATTAGCGGGGCCGTAAAGGGGAGACAAGAATAGTACCGCTGTAACCTAACACGCATCTCTTAAAAGTGTCTACCGGAGGTTTGAGCATGGGACTCACTAAGCAGAAGTTTACTATTCTGAAATTCTTCTGCTGTAGATCATGAACGTATTTGGTAGGAGCAGATCTTGTGCCTTGAATATGTTTTACTATGTGGTTTTGAGAATGTTTATCTCCTTGCAATTATATGTTGGAAACAATTTGTCGCAGTTCAGTTTGTTACTGAATCGGGAATTTTTGGCAGATAAGACAGAATACTAGATTAATGATGTTCCTCAGACGCAAAGGTATTATTGTAATGGGAGAGGTATACACTGACTTGACAAAGCAACGTTAATTTATTTATAAATAGGAGAACGTACAACACATTTATAGAAGAGATAATAAAGGACACATGAGGTAAAGATAAGTATTTACATACACATAGATACATATGTATGTACATATGTATAAATATAAAAACATAATTACACAAACGTACACGCCAACATACATAGAGGCATACTTACACACACAAAAATCATGAAAAAATGGATAACTAGATCGATAGACAGACAGACAAACAGACCGACCTTCAACCAGACAAAGACAGATATAGAGACAGGTAGATAGATATATGGATAGACAGACAGGCAAATTTACAGATAGATAGATAGATAGATATATGGATAGACAGACAGGCAAATTACAGATAGATATATAGATAGATAGATAGATAGATAGATAGATAGATAGATAGATAGATAGATAGATAGATAGATAGATAGATAGATAGATAGACAGACAGCCATATAGATAGATAGATAGATGATAGATAGATAGATAGATAGATAGATAGATAGATAGATAGATAGATAGATAGATAGATAGATAGATAGATAGTTCTACTAATTTCCTCCTATCTGCTGGTCAAGCGTAGCGTGTATCGTTTAACTGTTATAAAACGTGTATTTTTATTTTTTTATTGCTCGTTGCTAACTGTAATAATTGTCTCAGCACGCTAGGTTGGCATACAAGCTCAAAAATGTCGAATTAACACTTTAGGTATGTGGCAATCATGAAACAGCAACAAGCAAAATTTAAAAAAAAACTACATACAAAACGTTGAGTTAACATACCAATTGATCAAAACCAAAACAATGAAATAATTCAAAATTGCTCGTTTATTCAAAATGACGCCAGTTTGTTACCAGTATTACAAATAATACTCAACAATAGATCACAAAGAGAAATGAACATTTACAAATGTTGTTGTTTGAGGACTTTTTTAGCGACGGGAGAGAACTGTTAAGTTAATGTCAACCTAAGTTATGATAACTGAATATTGCATAACAGTAAACTTGATTTTAGACACATATCTTGTCATTGTTTAAGCATGAGCATTGACACATGTTATTGTGATGTGACGTTTGTCTGTGGCTGGAGTATTTTGACTAACAAATTTCATTGAGATAAGCGGGCTGGTTTTTCGAATGGAAAAAAACAAACAAACTGTAAAACAAGCTGAAGAGACAAAGAAATATTACTTTTTTGTGTGTTATTTTCTGGAAATTAGAAGTCTACGGAAATAATTGTTTTATCTGTTAATCCTGATGTCTGTTAAATTGTGTTTTATTGAGGTATAGAATACGTTCTCAGTTAGGGAGTCGGAATACGTTTGTTCTTTTCAAGACAAAATACTTAACATGGAGACAACTGAAAAAAGACGCAATTTTAAGCCGCTGTGCTGGTCCATCGAACATACAAGGATGTAATGAACGTATCCCACCAGGTAATGCAGGCAATTTTAAATCCGGAAGTTGTTCGATCTCTGATGTCAATCCAGTATCTGGCACTGTGCGTATTTTCTATGTCCATTCGAACAACAGCCACGGTTATAGCTGGCAGCTCTTCGTATGGGACGTTGAATCTCACATCTTTGATGCTTTCTCTATGCTTCATTGGTTCTCCCCATTGATTCGAGTTCTCACAAATAATGATACCTTCTTCATAATGTGATGCGTTAATTCTTTTTTCCAAGGCTTCAATGTCTTTTTGAGCTTGCAGCACAAGCGCTCGTAAATCTTCCGAGTTAGATTCATAATTTCCACATTAAATCTAAAAATGAGTCTGTCAAACAGCCTGTCAGTCAATCAATTATTAAACTATACTTTGCGTCAATTTTTCAGTATCTCACTAATCTGTCAATCAATCACTCATACTTCTGTCTATCTTTCTACTGCTTTACCAACCTAACAATATACCTATCGTTTACGGCATAAATCTAATGCTGTAAAAGGACACTATTGCACCCCAGCATATGCTGTTGTGTTACTGCTTGGAAGAGGCAACTATATCTCAAGACATGCGAGACTGTAATAAGATTAAAGCACTATGTAAAATTTTAAACAGACAGGAGCGCAACAACTACAGAGGCATCCCTCTTCTTAGCATTGTTAGTAAAGTTTTCGCCACTCATCTTAGTGCGACATCGCGAGTTAGCTGAGCGCACACATCCAGAGTCGTAGCGTGGATTCCGAGCTGGTAGATCAAAAACAGACATGATCTTTTCCCTCGCCAACTTCAGGAAAAATCAAAAGAGCAGACAAACAGCCTCTATATATCGCCTTTATCTTCTCACAAAGGCATTTGCTCTGAATAGAAGGGATAAACACTTCACAATCCTCAAACAAACAAACAAACAAATAAAAAAATCTGCCCAACTAAATTTCTTGAAAGGATAAAGCCATTACATGAAGACAAGAAAGGAACAGTCCACTTTGCAGAAAACACATCTCAGCCATTTGAAATACGCAGTGGAGTCAAACAAGGCTGCTTTCTGGCTGCAACCCTCTTCGGAATCGTTTTTGCCTTGCTCTTGAATCTTTCGGAGATGCAGCTGAAGGAATATGCCTTTCTACTACGTCAGATAGCTGAGTGGTTAACCTAGCAAGGCTAAAGGCAAAGATAAAAATTAGAAGGGTTACCATAAGAGGCTTAATGTACACCGGCGACGCTGCAGTTGTCACTTAAAGTCAACAGGAGCTCCAGAGCTTGATGAATCGCTTCTCTCAAGGATGCAATGACCTTGGCCTTACAATAAGTCTAAAGACAAAAATGTGCTACGTTAGTATGTGAATGTTGCACCAATTATTAATATCGATAACTATGAATTGGCAAGTTTACAACTTCACATACATAGGACATGCCATCACCGCGACACAGACAACCTATGCTAAGCAAGCAAGAAAGCTCAATACCGTCCATCAACGATGTCTACGTCACACATCCTTGGTAATTTTGTGGAAAGTCAAAGCAACAAATGTCGAGGCCCCTTCACGTGATGACCTTCTACGCATGTATACACTGCTTAGACAGCTCAGACTATGCTGGCATGGCCATGTCCTCCGCATGGAAAGTGGTCGAATCACCAAAGATATTTTCTACAGGCAACTGGTAGATTGAAAAAGAACAGTCGGACGCAGCGGAAGTTCAAAGATGCGTGCAAGAAAGACATGAAGGCATTGGACGTAAATCCAACAACCTAGAAGGATTAAACTACCGATAGAACTAAGTGGCGATGCTCCTTACGGCGCAACCTCAAATTGGGAAAAAAGAAGCTATCACATGAAAAGAAAAAGATAAAGGAGCCCGTTACACGCCCATTGAGGCATATTGGGAATATGGTGTTAGGCCCATATTATCTTGACCGTCGGCACACGAGGGGTGATGTGGTCGGCATCACGCCGGCCGCTTTAACCTTCCCAGAGTAGCTCTGGTACCCATTTGGGGCTGGGTCGACCCAGGAGCCGTTTGTGGCCTAAAAATTTTCCGCCTCATCTGGGGATCGAACCATAGACCACTGCGCTAGGAAGCCAGTGCACTAACCACTATGCTACCGCGGCTCCATTATCACATGAAGCAGTAGAGAAAAGAACATGTCGAAATGAATACCAGACAAAATGTAGCTGAGGGCTATCACCTCAGGAGCGAATTCCCATATTCAGTTATGAAAGGGGCTACTTACCTACCTACCCATCTACTTACCTTACTACCTACATACCTGTTTACCTACATACCTAATGATTTCAATCAATCAATACCCTTTAGCTCCCCAAGGAGCATAGACCTTCAACAAACACATGCCAAGTCTTCAATTACTGTGCAATCCGCTCAAGTTCATTCCATGTTTTCCTCATCATTTTCACCTCTGTTTCAAGTTCTCTTCTCCATGTGTTTTTTGGTCTACGTCTGCTTATCTTTCCCTGGGCATTCCAGAACTGGAAACTGCCTTGCAATGCTATCAACAGATTTCCTCAATGTGTGTCCTATCCATCGCCAGCGTCTTCTTCTCAACTCTTGTTCCACTGGCACTTGTCTGGTTCTTGTCATCAGTTCCACATTTGTGACTTTGTCATACCATTTCAGTCCTTCTATTCTACGCAAATACCCGTTTATAAAAGTCTGTAGCTCTTTGGTTGTTGTTTTAGTTGTTCTCCATGTCTCAGAGCCATACAATAGGACTCACTTCACATTTGAGTTGAAAATTCTTATTTTCGTTTTGGACGATTTCTCTTGTTCTCCATATGTTTCCCAATGCAATGAAAGCTCGTCTTGCTTTTTGTATTCTTATTTTGATATCACTATCTGTCCCTTCAACGTTGTCTACATTACTTCCAAGATAGGTGTACGATTCTACATCCTTTAGTGATGTTTCTTCAAGTTCAACAACAACAACAACAACGAAATGATTTACTCTATGTATTAAAAAAAAAACAAACAAACAACAACCGTGTAGTACCATGCCATACAAGAGATTATGCGAGGTCGGGAAAAATAAACTGAAATACACAGAGCTATTTTGGAAGTCATCCTTATATGACTTCCCGGTAAACATGGTGCTATATTATACGATGTGGAGTCGAACCTCTGTCCGTGAGAATAATTATACCATCATGGACTATTGAAATCATCCACACATTTCCAGGGATTTCCTCTGTGGTGAAACAATGTTAGCAACCCAGCATTACACACTAAGCTTGGAGGAGTCACTGGAGCCCCTGACGTAACTCTGGATTTTACCTGGTCGGATGCATGCAGGAGGATTTCACTATAGGCCCATGATGTGCAGTGGGAGCTGAGAAGTAGTTCTGTGTAGGACATGATAATTCCTTGTGAGTGCCCAGAACTAGAGCACAGTGATTTAGCTCAGCATATTTAGAAAGGCCAATTTGATGATGGGGAAAGCAAGTTTGTCACACGCTTTCTTTTCCTAGCTTGGGACCAGATGACATGATCCTTTAAATGCCAGCTTAGCTAGAGAAACTGGAGCTCATGACTCAACTCAACACGTGTTGGCATGGCATAAAAGCTACAGAAACAGGCAAGATCTACATGGTACCTAATGCCAAGGAGTCTTCAACTTGGTATTAGTTGCAAAAGAGCCAGAAGCTCAGCAGCCCTAGTGCAACCACAACAATGTCACGGATTGCCTCTGTAGTGAGATACATTGATGCATCGATCAAATAGTTAAAATTCTACGTGTTTAGAAAGATAAAATAATATATAGAGATGAATAGGTTAGTTGCGTTCAACATCGTCACCGGCGCCAGCAGTCGTATTAGTTTTTTAATAAGCCTTCACGCAAGTAGACGATACCCTTCTCTTACTCGATAGTACTAGTGTTTCAAAATTCGTCCTTGAAAATTAACTGTAACAGTTTGCCAGCAAGGGCACAATTTTTTCAAGCAAGAATGAAAGAAGAAAACGGGGAAAGAAATAAACGGAGGAATGCAAGTGAGAGACGGGGGAAAAATATGACCCTTAACACGTATTGTTTTGAATCGCGACAGCGCGTGGCACCATGCTAGTAGCATATTTGAATAAAACGCCACAAATCCACTAGCCCATCCCCTTATTGCCATTCACGCAGCCTAAATGTATATACACTTAGATAAGGCAGACGGTAGTGTATAAACACTCACACAGCTCTCATTTCATGTTAGTAGTGTATTTTCTGACGAAATACAGACAAGTTGTTTTATTTTGAAAAAAAAAGATAAGGGGGGGGGGGGGGGGGGAGTTGGGGGACTTATGGAAAAGTATAAAAATTGCCAGTTATCAGCGGGAAATATGAAAATCCAAACGACAATGAATAGGGCCATACAAATCATATATATTGATACATATCATTCTTCTGGTCAATAATATATTTCAATGTACAAAAACGCCCCATTATTAACGAAGATATCATCAAAATAAAATATATGTTCGGACAGTGTTACAGCTTTGCTCATTTTTTTAATAACATTTTTTGAGATGCATTTTTGAAAAGAGGCAGAAGAGGGTAGTCAAATCCGATTGGTTAGTATAGGAGTGCGGGAATGAGGTTATGGTTGGCCCAAAACTAAATATATTTTTGCAGACTAACAAATAGTTGTTTTAAATTTTGTTTTTTTTTTTAAATTTCGATTCAAAATTGTTAGTCGCATGAGCTCATTGGCCAGTCCATTAGATATTAATGAAAACTTTGAAGGCTTGACGCCATTTCTAGAAAATTATTCACTTCATAAGGACGATGAGATCAGAAGTGTCACTGTTTTTAAATAATAAAATATTAGTGGCAATCTGGACAGCGCCTAATTTGTATGAGCCATCATTGTATATTGCCAGTCATCGTACCTGTGTATTTCATTGATTTTGTGGTAAGAAAGAATTTATTAACATTATTATTATTATTAAATTTGGTGTGTGAGATACTGCTATCTTGGGAATGTTTTACGACTGTAAGTACATAGGAATCCACCATATTCTATGGAAGAGGATCATTGTTGAAGAGTCAGAGGCGTTGTAGCCATTGGGGAAGAAGAATAGGAACACTGGTATGAATTGTTACATCAGATGAGAATGGTTGAAATGGGTTGGTCAGAGAGATCTGACCCTTTTCTTTTATTTGAAATGTACCTGTATAAATTGTGGAATGTTAGTATGGATGTATTATAAAGAAGGTCACATAACCTTCTTATTGTAGGGTTTCTACTGGCACTAACAGTGACTCAGATACCTGGTGAACTGAACTTTATGAGAGAAGCTGTTTTTTTTGCTGGTATACGCTCGCTACCACAACCACCGCCGTCAGTGTGGAAGATTGGCCTGGTAGTTTGCAAGATTTTACTGGTACACGCTTGCTACCACAACTACCCCAGGCAGTGGGATAAGGGACATCGTGTTTAGAGTCTCCTGTTGGTTCTTCTACAGATTAAAAGATAAGTGCCTGTCTTGGCACTCGATTGTTCATCCACTAAAATAAACTAACCTATATTGTATTATCCATATACACATATTGACATTTCCACATAAAATATAAAAAAAGAAAGAAAGAAAATATTGAAAATAAAATAAAAGAGAGGGTATGATGTAAATACCCCAACCCTCCATTTAATACCAGTGTTAACTTTAGTTAGGGAGATACCTTTACCTACTTAGATTTCTATTTTCTTATGGACAGAAGATCCATTATATTATGTGATTGATGTAAATAAATACTTGATTTCAAATTCTATTGTCAGTCCTGTTCCAGAAAAATAGGATCAGGACAATAAATTGTAATATAACGTTTTACCTAAATTTCAACAAACGACTTACTTGGATTAATATTATTGATTGGTAGTCTGTTTGTGGTTGTTGTAGTGACCCAGTCCTATTTATGTGATAAAACTAAAGTGTATGTGTATTTTTTTAACCTACACTGCATCACACCTTCATTACCCTAGACAATTAGACGTAGTCACATAACTAATAGAGAGAAAATAATTCGCAGAGTGAGAACATAGGGTGGTAGCAGAAAGGTTCCATGAAAATATAATCACCACCTTTTAACCTCAGGGACCTTCACAGCTCAACTCACTCTGTAGACAATAATAAGTAACAATAAAACATCTAAACCCACCACATATATTGGGAAGCTCGCTCGGGATTTTAAAATTTCTCATAATTTAACACTGGGTGGAGATAGGAATCTCATATAAATAAAATTAAAATTTATTCCTGTGTGGAAATTAAATAGTGGATGAACTGTCAGTACTTATAGTTGTTGTTCAGTCAGAGTTGATAAGTTACCTTAGTATATTATTAACCTTGCTTGATATAATATGGCTGACTTGGCAAAGTTCAGATCTGCTGCTGTGCAGACTGCCAGAGAGATGGGCATGGTTGGGTCAGAGCTGGTCCAGTATGTAACCTCAAAGTGTGTCAAATTTATTGATAGGGAAGATAGGAAGTTAGAAGCAGAAAGAAGATTACAAATAGAAGCAGATAATGAAATTAAAAGGTTACAAATTGAGGCTGACAAGGACGCTAGGGCTTTAGAGGCTGATAGAGAGGCTGAGATTAAAAGGCTCCAATTTGAAGAAAAGAAATTAGAGGCTGAAGAAAAACGACTGCAGATGCAGATGGAAACAGAAAAGGAATAGAGGAGACAGATTGCAGAAAGGGAAGCAGAGGAAAGAAGGCTGGCTGCTGAAAGGGAAGCAGAAGAGAAAAGATTACAGAGGGAGCACGAGCTACGACTAAGGGAGTTAGAGTTGCCAGGCCATGCTCCTGACAATGGTCACAGCCTATCTACCTCTGATGCTACTGCCAGTCAGGGGGCCTCTAACTCAGCCATAGGGTTCCATTTAGATCATTTTGTTGAGAAAGATGATGACATAGAGTAATTTTAAGCAGATTTGAGGTACTAGCTACAACTTATGGGTTAGAAAAAGAAAGGTGGAGTCTAAAGTTATCCCAGGGTCTTAGGGGAACATCTTATGAAGTTTTTGCAAAAATGAGCAGGGATGACCAAGACAATTATGACATGTTAAAACAGGCTCTTTTGTTAAAATATGAGAAGAATGGTGAGTTTTATAGAAAGAAGTTTAGAAATGCCAAGCTTTTGTCTGGGGAGACATACCACCAATTCTCTGGCAGACTGGAAACCTATTTGGAGAAATGGACTGCTCTGGCGAAAACCCAAGATCTTAAAGAGATGATCACGATAGAGCAACTGAGAGAGTCCATGGCTCCAGACCTGAGAAAGTTTCTCATGGAACAAGGTGCAGAGAGGTTGGGTGAGGTACTTAATGTCGCTGAGAGGTATCAGGCGGCCCAGGCAGAGGTGGCTGGCGCTAGAAAGAAACCTATAGAACAAAATAAGGCCCCTCATAACCAAAATACGTTTGATCATAGAGAGCAAGGTAACAAAGATAAACCCAACTTTGATAAGCCAAGATTCGATTATCGAGATAGAAACCCACATTTCAATGAACGAACATTTAATGAAAGAAAACCTTTCACTCAAGGAAAGCAATGGTGTAAATGGTGTAAGAGGGAAACCCATGACACCAAAGTTTGTACAAAGAAACCTCCTTCCTTCGCTGCAATGAAAACGGGGAACAAGGTATTAAAGACCAAACCTACTGAACAGCAGGAGCCTTATCACCCCCTAGTGTGTGAAGATGTAGTATGTAATGGGATCACCATAAGGTGCCTGTATGATACTGGATTGGATTTTGATTCTGTTGTGAGTTCTCACCTGGTGCACCCAGATCAGTATACCACAGAAACAGTGGAGATCCAAGCGGCAACTAAGGACGTAGCAACCATGACACTTCCCATCGCAAGGATAACTTTGAAAACTCGCTATGTGGAAGGAGTAATCAAAGCAGCAGTGATAAACGAACCCATCTACCCTCTGATATTGGGGTGTCGTTATGTCTTCTTGGGGAATCCCAAGAGACCTGTGATTATGGCAACAGTGCAGACCAGGTCACAGTCGAAGAAGGAGGAAGATGAACCTATAAATACTCATCCAGAGGAGATGAGGAAAGCACATCCTGAGGATAGGTCTCTGAAGCCGTGTTTTAAGAAACTCCCAAAATGCCATACCCCTCCTAATAAAGGAGAATTTTATATGCAGAATAAACTCATATATAGGAAGACCGGAACTCGTTCAAATGGTCACGGACAACTGGTACTTCCCAAGATGTTTAGGGCAGACGTAATAAAGAGTTTACATGTTGGAAAAGATGGGGACCACGAGAAAGTAGGTTCCATCGGCCAAAAGGTTTCTCAAAAATGTTATTGGTCAGATGTAAAGATAAACATTGAAAATTTTGTAGAAGCCTGCGGCATATTTCATGAGGGAACACCCACAAGTGGGGAAAAAATAATCAGGACCTAGAAACGCCACAGGGCAAACTTAGGCCTGAACATAAGGAGAAAAATAAATATGGTAAAGTAGACATAGTGGAATGGGAACCCACTTTTCACACACAGTCTTCAATTGAATTTGTTATAATGGCCACTATGCGGTGAGTACAAATAGTGATTCTACCCCAGAATAAGCCGACAATCCCTCGGTTGGAATTATGTGAACTGGAGGAAGATAAAAGAGAGAGAAGATCTCTCACAAGGAAATTAAAGTGGGGAGAAAACCCCAGGAAACGAATTGGTAGTGGACGATTTGTGAGTGATGATAAAAGGAAGAAACGTCCTCACCATAAGCTTCCAATGTAAGGGACATTACCGGTGCCATGAAAAATAAGGCAACAAAATTCAAGGTCCATATGTAACCTTATTGAGGACGTGGACCGATGAGAAGGCAGAAGAGACTGATACCTCATCATATGAGTATGTTAACGAACTGACCACTCCTTTAAAAAATGGCTGGAAAATTGCAAATGATAACCTAAGACAAGCCAGGAAGAAACATGCTGCATATTACAATAAGAAAGCGAAGGATAGGGAGCTTGCTGTGGGGGAGAAGGTGCTTCTTCTACTACCCGTCAGCAGCAATAAACTTCAAATCGGATGGCAAGGTCCCTATACAGTTTTGGAAAAGGTATCCAGAACAAACTATAAGATATATAAGAAGGGAAAGGAAAAAGGCTATCACGTGAACCTTCTAAAGAAATATCAGGAAAGAAGTAATTTGAAAGGAACACACTTACTGACCTTGGTCCTTAGCCACCGAAAGGAAAAATGAACTTCTCACCTCTTTTGAATATCCACTGAAACCATGTGAAACGTTTACATATGTGAAGGTCAGTAATCATCTGACAAAAGGACAGAGCGAGAAGATTCAAAAGGTTCTGGAGACCCATACAGACGTGTCAACGGATAAACCGGGGCACACCAACTTGTTGGAATATGACATGAAACTACTAGACCCAACACCCATCTGTATGAGAGCCTATTCTATCCCATTCGCAAAAGAGACAGCTTTTGAAGGAGGAGATAGATTATCTGTTACAGGAAGGGATAATTTCTCACAGTGAATCTCCTTACAGCTCCAGTGTGGTATTGTTGCGAAAACCATCTGGGGAACATAGACTGTGCATAGATTACAGGAAACTGAATGCTGTCACAGAAAGTCAGGTGGATCCATTACCTGATACTAACCAACTGTTTGCCAAACTGAATAAGGCAAAATATTTTTCCAAAGTAGATCTCAGTAAGGGATATTATCAAATCTCAGTGAAGCCTGAGATTCGACCGTATCTGGCTTTTAGCACGTCGGAAGGGCATTATGAATTTAACATGTTACCATTTGGATTGAAAAATACGCCGAGTGTGTTTTCCAGAATGATGAGAAAACTGTTGGAACCACTGAAAAATCCATGTATCACAAATTTCATGGATGATATCCACATCGCTACTGAAACACTTGAGGAACATGTTAACTCTCTGAACATGCTATTTGATAGACTCAGAGAGGCCAACTTGACGGCTAGACCAACAAAATGTTGTATAGGATGTAAGGAACTTGAATTCTTGGGACATACTGTATTTCAGGGCAACATGACCCCTGACCCCAAGAATCTGGAACAGTTGCAGAAAGCGCCGAGGCCACAGACAAAGAAAGATGTGCGATCTTTTGCGTCGTTGTGTGGATTTTACCAAAAGTATATTAAAAACTGTAACTTTATATGTGCTCCTCGGACGGATTTAACTCGTAAGGGACAACCTGATAAAATTAATTGGTCACCACAGTGTGAATTGGCATACCAGGAGTTAAAGGAAAAACTCACAAGCAGGCCTATTTTGAAATTGCCTGACTTGAATCAAGAATTTGTCGTGAGAACGGACGCAAGTAACGTGGGCTTGGGGGCCACATTGTTACAAAGGTCCACTTCACAAGATGGGGAATTGAACCCAGTCGCTTATGCCAGCCGCAAGTTGAACAAAGTGGAACAAAATTATTCAACAAGTGAAAAAGAATGTTTAGCTTTAATCTGGGCTTTAAAAAAGTTCCAGATATATCTTTATGGTAGAACTTTCGTGGTCCAAACAGATCATCAGCCTCTCGTATTCTTAGCACATTCCAAGCATGAAAATGCTCGTTTATTAAAGTGGTTGTTTCTCATCGAACCTTATTTATTTACTATTGAATACATTCCGGGTTCACACAATGTGGGTGCAGATTTCTTAAGCAGGCACCCTTTTGACGAAAATCAGAGTATTCAAAAGGCCTAAGGAGCAAATTTGATCTATGTGTATCACTGATTATAAACTTGCTTCCGAAAGCATGTTCTAAAATGGGGAGATGTGTAGTGAGATACATTGATACACCGATTAAATAGTTAAAATTCTACGTGTTTAGAAAGATAAAATAATATATAGAGATAAATAAGTTAGTTGCGTTTCAACATCGTCACCGGCGCCAGCAGTCGTATTAGTTTTTAAATAAGCATTCACACAAGTAAACGATACCCTTCTCTCACTCGATAGTACTAGTGTTTCAAAATTCGTCCTTGAAAATTAACTGTAACAGTTTGCCAGCAAAGGCACAATTTTTTCAAGCAAGAATGAAAGAAGAAAACGGGTAAAGAAATAAAGGGAGGAAGGCAAGTGAGAGACGGGGGAAATATACGACCCTTAACACGTGTTGTTTTGAATTGAGACAGCGCGTGGCACCATGCTAGTAGCATATTTAAATAAAACGCCACAAATCCACTAGCCCATCCCCTTATTGCCATTCACGCAGCCTAAATGTGTATACACTTAGATAAGGCAGACGGTAGTGTATAAACACACACACACAGCTCTCATTTCATGTTACTAGTGTATTTTCTGACGAAATACAGACAAGTAGTTTTCTTTAAAAAAAAAAAAGATAGAGAAGGGCGGAAAGATGGCGGACTTATGGAAAAGTATAAAAATTGTCAGTTAACAGCGGGAAATATGAAAATCCAAAAGACAATGAATAGGGCCATAAAATCATATATATTGATACATAACATTTATCTGGTCAATAATATATTTCAATATACAAAAACGCCCCTGTATTAACGAAGATATCATCAAAATAAAATATTTGTTCGGACAGTGTGACAGCCTTGCTCATTTTTTATAACATTTTTTTTGGGACGCGTTTTTGAAAAGAGGAAGAAGAGGGTAGTCAAATCCGATTTATTAGTATAGGAGTACGGGAATAAGGTCATTGGTTGGCTCAAAACTAAATATATTTTTGCAGACTAACACATAGTTGTTTGGAATTTTTTTTTTTTTTTAAATTTCGATTCAAAATTGTTAGTCGCATGAGCTCATTGGCCAGTCCATTAGATATTAATGAAAACTTTGAAGGCTTGACGCCATTTCTAGAAAATCATTCACTTCATAAGGACGATGAGATCAGAAGTGTCACTGTTTTTAAATAATAAAATATTAGTTGCAGTCTGGACAGCGGCTAATTTGTATGAGCCATCACTGTATATTGCCAGTCATCGTACCTGTGTATTTCATTGATTTTATGGTAAGAAAGAATTTATTAACATTATTATTATTATTAAATTTGGTGTGTGAGATACTGCTATCTTGGGAATGTTTTACGACTGTAAGTACATAGGTCCCTAGCCGACTTAGGCAGGGCCTTTGGGGTTGTTCGGAACAAAATGGAACTCATATGAGTTGTATAATACAAACAGACTTCCTAGATACCAGGGGAAAGAGTAATCCACCATATTCTATGGAAGAGGATCATTGTTGAAGTGTCAGAGGCGTTGTAGCCATTAGGGAAGAAGAATAGGAACACCGGTATGAATTGTTACATCAGATGAGAATGGTTGAAATGGGTTGGTCAGATAGATCTGACCCTTTTCTTTTATTTGAAATGTACCTGTATAAATCGTGGAATGTTAGTATGGATGTATTATAAAGAAGGACACCTAACCTTCTTATTGCAGGGTTTCTGCTGACACTAACAGTATCTCAGATACCTGGTGAACTGAACTTTATGAGAGAAGCTGTTGTTTTTGCTGGTACACGCTCGCTACCACAACCACCACCGTCAGTGTGGAAGATTGGCCTGGTAATTTGTAAGATTTTACTGGTACACGCTTGCTACCACAACCACCCCAGGCAGTGGGATAAGGGACATCGTGTTGAGAGTCTCCTGTTGGTTCTTCTACAGATTAAAAGATAAGTGCCTGTCTTGGCACTCGATTGTTCATCCACTAAAATAAACTAACCTATATTGTATTATCCATATACACATATTGACATTTCCACATAAAATATAATAAAGAAAGAAAGAAAATATTGAAAAGAAAATAAAAGAGAGGGTATGATGTAAATACCCCAACTCTCCATTTAATACCATATCAGTGTTACCTTTAGTTAGGTAGATACCATTACCTACTTCGATTTCTATTTTGTTATGGACAGAAGATCCATTGTATTATGTGATTGATGTAAATAAATACTTGATTTCAAATTTGATTGACAGTCCTGTTCCAGAAAAAATAGGATCAGGACAATAAATTGTAATATAACGTATTACCTAAATTTTAACAAACGACTTAGATTAACTCTTAAAGGCCGGAACGACGCTGGTAGCGTACATCCGCAAAACCCCTAGAAGCCGAAACGACGTTGGGAACGTCACTTTTGTGTTCCGTGAAATTTGTTCCGTATTTTCGTTATGACTCATAACTGAATACTATATGTAGAATATCACTAAAAATCCTTCCTATTCTAATTCTGCATTCATTTGTCTTTACTGTGATGTATAATATGTGTGTCTTTGTTGTGTAATAACTCAGAAACTTTAGAATTTATAAAGGTACTGCTTTAAGGTACAAAAATAATTCTGGCAAAACTGATGAAAAAATTCCGGCCTGCAAGAGTTAATACTATTGATTGGTAGTCTGTTTGTGGTTGTTGTAGTGACCCAGTCCTACTTATGTGATAAAACTAAAGTGCATGTGTATTTGTTTGACTTACACTGCCTCACACCTTCATTACCCTAGACAATTAGACGTAGTCACATAACTAATAAAGAGAAAATAATTCGCAGAGTGAGAACATAGGGTGGTAGCAGAAAGGTTCCCTGAAAATATAACCACCACCTTTTAACCTCAGGGACCTTCACAGCTGACCTCACTCTGTAGACAATTAATAAGTAATAGTATAACATCTAACCCACCACAGCCTCCCCTTAGTTCTGCAGTCGTAGTCCACCAGTGGCCAAAACGCAAGAGCATCTAAAATTGGTGGTCAAATGTGTCTACCTTTGCACAAGATTACTCTTGGCAGAGTTGTAGATAGAAGGGTAGAGACGCCTCTATCTCAAGGCAGTGTACACAAGATATTTCCGAAGTCAAGAACAATGTTTGAAGTGAAGAAGTTTCATACTTATAATACCTGAATCAACTATGATTGTTTCGTTGTAAAATAACATGTAACACATTTAATAATCAATTATTTTTTAACAGGTTAAAATAGCGATGAAATGATGATGTATTTTAGAGGTAAATCAATTGTTGTCTTCATTGATATTTAGGTTAGGATTTTAGAGATAAAATATTGTCCTTTTGCTGTTTCCTGATAATCGGAACGTAACTGATATAGGTGAGTCCTGCAGCAGTGGTTTCGTCAGTTCACCTGTGATGATGACACTTCACAGTCTGATAGCTTTGTTCTACGAACAGTCCGATAGCTTTGTTCCACTAATTTTCTGATAGCTTCGTTCCACGAACGTTAGACACAAATAAAAAGAACAAATGCTTCTGCTAAGTACATTTGTTGGCTGCAGATTAACAGGCGCATTGTCTCGCTGTACACCCACAAATGTTAGTCTCTCTGAATAATTAAATTCTTTTTTGAGTATACACAGCTGTAGCGGGAGGTTATTTAAAATTATTTATTTATGTAAGAATCCACGTATCTCATATGCTATCAGGACAGTATGCCAGTAAAGAGTTCTGGTCTCACAATTAATACCCCAGTTTTAGAAATAAGCACTGGTGTATGGATATCATAGAAATAGTCAGACTGTGAAATCCCTGGCCAGTTGGTAAGAAGTTGTACCAGGATTTAAGGTGTCTCCTCCTTGTGACTATCTTATGATTACTAAATGTCTAGGGGATAAATAAAATGAACATTTACTTTAACCACAAATGTAAGAAGTGAATAATTCCTCAGGTACAGTTAAAATATTTTAATATTTACACTAATATTCTATTTCTGCTAGTTGGAATCATCATCATGTGACGTATTCTTTCCAGAACGTTGTCTCCATTACAGCTGCTCTGAACGCATCACGATTCTGGGCAAGTCGACCTGCATCAGCCAAAGACAAGTTCAGACTCTCTGTGATGTCCTGGGTCCACCGTCGTCTAGGTCGACCCCTTCCCCTTTTTCCAGGGACCATGTTTTTCATCTGTATTAGCTTATGTGAAGCAATTGCAAGTCTTCTTTTAATTTCTACTGCACAGTCGCCAGAGCTGTTAATGATTGATCCTAAGTATTCGAATTCATTGACACTTTCCAGTTCTTCGTTATCAATTTCAATTTCTGGTTTGGTCTTTACTTTGTCTGTTGTCAATACTTTGGTCTTCTTGGTGTTTAGGTATAGATTCTGGGCCTCGCTGTGTTTTTTGGTGGACAGAAGTAATTGTTCAAGTCCTTTTGGGTTGGTCGATAGGAGGACTGTGTCGTCAGCATATCTGATTTCCGGGATCTGGTAAGAACATTGAAAAACAGCAACTTTAAATCATCACCCCGAGCAATAAACGACAAGAAAGGCGACACTCTAACAGAACGTAAAGATATTCTGAACAGATGGAAGGAGTACTGTCAAGAAATGTATACGGAAATAAACAAAGCGGCAGATAACAACGTCATGAATGAAGTGGAACGTGAACCAGAACCTACCATAGAGGAAGTCCGGAATGCAATCAAACACTTAAAAAGTGGAAAATCTCCTGGTTGTGATGAAATAACAGCTGAAATGATACAGGCAGGAGGAGAAGGCAGCGCTCGTATATACCATGCATTATGCTGCAAGATCTGGCAAAGCGGAATTTGGCCCAAGGAATGAAAACGATCAATTTACATACCCTTGCCAAAAAAGGGCAACCTGAAACTGTGCACAAACTACAGAACTATAGCTCTTATAAGCCATGCCAGCAAAATACTTTTACAAATCATAATGAAAAGGATGCAACAAAAGCTAGAAACAGAAATAAATGAAGTACAGGCGGGTTTTCGACCAGGTAGAGGCACTAGAGATCATATATTCAACATGAGGATCATCATAGAAAAGTGTAGAGAATTCAACGTTGACCTACATACTTGTTTCATTGATTACACCAAAGCTTTCGATTGTGTACAACATCAGCAGTTATGGGCTATTATGAAAAATATGGGATTTCCAAACCACCTTATACAACTCATCGCACTGCTGTACCAAGAACAACAGGCAGCCGCTAGTTGGAATAGAGCCTTAAAATATATCAAAAAATATTCACACAATTACTATTATTGTCTGTTTAGACTTCAAGATCTAGAATAATAAAGTTACTGAAAACTGCAATCACTTTACTTATATCACAGTTCTTAGTCCTCTGACTTTACGCATAACTGTCATCAATTGACTGAATTTCTTAAAGGTATGAATGCTGTTTTCAACTATTGGCTGTTTTTCATATATGGGTGGTCAGTGTCTTATATGACACTTATCTTTCAACTTGACAATGCTGACACTGAATTGTTCTTTGTAGATATCAGACTTGGTAGACCCAACTATAGGGATGCCAATGACCAGTTGAAGTTCACTCTTTGGGGTCCTGCACTTTTGTGGGATTGCCTCTGATGAACAACACAGGCTTCTGATACTGAACAGTCTGGTTTGAGTTATTTCATGGAACCTGAAACATCATATCAGCCTTGGCTAGTATCTGGCTACACTTGTAGCTGACTAGCACAGATGTCAGACCAGACAGTCATCAGATGTCACCGTTATACAATCATAGTAAGTAAGGACATCATTTCAGTGATACCGAAATATTAACATTTCAATTAATTGTAACTGACTAGCACATAAGTCAGACTAGTCAGTCATCAGATGTCAAAGTTATACAGTCATAGCAAGTAACATCATTTCAATGATACAGAATTAATATTAACATATCAGTAATAAACATCATCTGGTTTATTCCGCTCCTGTACATCCTTTACTTATTTATAACTTGATCTTTCCAACTACATCAGGTACAACTTTAAATACTGATGCCACTCTTAGCATCTACACCAAATTAATACACAACTAGATAAAGTGAGTGACCAACTGACCAAGCGATCAAGTTGCTTTCTTCGGCAGTACAATTACATAGTTTTGGAATTGAGACCTGGCTGTGGAACACTCCAGTTTACCCGCGTAAATGGGCACTCAGTTGTGCTCTCGAACTAGGGAAGGAAAAGGCAGCGAGGAAGGGAACTAGTCACCTAACCTCGTAAAAGCGGTATCTTCCATGATGAAGCTTCTAACACTTACTTTCTCTATGACAATCTCTGCCATGGGACTGCCTTTATCTTCGTCGAGATACAGCAATTAATATGATAGATAGTATCTTCATTTGGTTGTGGGGCTAGTTGTGATTCGTTTTTGTACAAGCCATAATCATCCACATAGCACATGTTTAAATCATATTAAAAATCACAATACATTATATCAAGGAATATTCTACGTGCATATTTTGTGAAGTGTACATGAACCTGAAATAAAAAAATATTATACACAGTAGTTATCATAATTTCGCTTACCCTCAGACCAGACACGGACTGAAAATTTATGGCGATCCGCTCACAATTTAGGTGGTACATGTGTAGTGGCGAACTCTGCCTCTCAGTCTGTCTCAAACCTCTTTCGTTGTGTCGCCGCTCAGTTTACCGATCCGCTACTTATAAGTCTCTGGCGGACGTATCGGAGAGCACTGACGTCACAGCTTAAGACTCGGCTGAAATCTCTTTCCGAACCAGCGATTACACCCGATCTGTGCGTTGCCTGAAACTTTCCCTGTCTCTTCCTCGGCTTATATATTATCCATACTGTTCCATCCTATCTTGTTTTATACAGCCGATATATCTCTATTATCCTATCCATGTAATTTCACACACTGTTCTATGTTGATTTTAGTATTTAGAACAGAAGTGGGTTTACAGGCTTTCAACGTAACTGTGGGCAGCCGTAATACGCATATATCTCCGTAAATGATAACTTCCTAATGTTTTTCCTTATATACAGTTATACACAATCCTCTCCTGGACTAAAAGGTGAAATCCCTTTCACAATAATTCCATTATGCTCTTATTTATCATCGCCGATTGCCGATGTCTTATCGACGGTTTGTGTATACTCCGCCATTTTGTAAGCGGCCGGCCCTATGATAAATCGATCGGTGAATGGTCTGTAAAACTATGTAAAGCAGCATTTGCAATGTATGGAAACCAATTTTGCGACAATGCTCCCCCATATTTTAAGCTGGATGATATCTAGCTTAACTATTGGGTACTATACAGTTGCAAATCGACCATTCCGAGGTTAGTTTTCCTTCCTTCTGTCTTGCTCTAGCTCTGTGGGATGACGACTGAGAAAATCTGCGCCCACATTCTGTTTTCCAGGAATATATTCAATAGTGAAGGAATATGGCTGAATCAATAATGACCATCTTAGCAAGCGACTATTTGCATGACGTGATGAGGCCAAGAATGACAGGGGTTGATGATCGCACTGGACCACAAATGGCTTGCCATACAAATAGGGTTGAAACTTATTGATGGCCCACACCAATGCTAAACATTCTCTCTCTACAGTATAGTAATTCCTTTCTGCAGCGTTCAACTTGCGGCTGGCATAAGCAACAGGAAAAAGTTCCTCATTCTGGGTCTGAGATTTTTGCAAAAGCGCTGCCCCAATTCCTAGATTGCTTGCATCAGTCCGTACTATAAACTCTTGCGTCATATCTGGCACTTTCAGAATAGGCATACTAGTGAGTTTATGCTTCAATTCTGAATATGCATGCTCACACTCTGCAGTCCACTTTATTGTGTCAGGTTTTCCTTTCTTTGTCAGATCCGTCAAAGGTGCACATAAGGTGTTGAAGTCTTTCATGTATTTTTGATAGAATCCACCTAATGATACAAACGACCTCACATCTTTTTTTGTCTGTGGTCTAGGTGCATTCCTTAACTTTTCTATATTTTTGGGATCAGGAGACATGTTTCCCTGACAAATTGTGTGTCCCAAAAAATCTAATTCCTGACATCCAATTACACACTTTGTTGGACGAGCAGTCAAACCTGCCTCTCTGAGCCTATCCACTAACAGTGATAGGGAATGTAGATGATCCTCAAATGTTTCAGTGGCTATGAGAATGTCATCCATAAAGTTGGTGATGGTTGAGTTTTTCAAGAGCTCCAGCAATTTCCTTGTCACCCTTGAAAATACGCTTGGTGCGTTTTTCAACCCGAATGGTAGTACATTAAATTCGTAGTGGCCATCCGAAGTGCTAAAAGCCAGCATGTGTCGGATCTCGAGTTTGACAGGAATCTGGTAATATCCCTTACTTAAATCGACCTTAGAGAAATATTTCGCAGTACTTAGCTTCGAGAACAGCTGATTGGTATCCGTTATTGGATCAGCTTGGGTTTCACTGATTGCATTCAATTTCCGGTAATCGATACAGAGTCGGTGTTCTCCACTTGGTTTTCTCAACAGTACAACACTTGAACTGTAAGGTGATTCTGACTTGGAGATGATTTGTTCCTGCAACAAATAATCAATTTCCTCCTTCAATGCCTGTGCCTTGGCATATGGTATAGGGTAGGTCTTCATGCAGATCGGTGTTGGATCGATGACCTTCATATCATATGTCAATAAGTTGGTGCATCCTGGTTTATCAGTTAACACATCTGCATGTGTTTTTAGTACCTTATTAACTTGCTCCTTCAGCTCCTGAGTTAACTGAGTACTAATTTTGACTTGTTCATATGTCTCAGTCGATCTCAATGGATACTCTATTGAGGTTAGTGGCTCATGCTTCATTTCGGTTGCGATGGCCAGAGTCATCATATGGGCTACCCCCGTTGATGTCCTGTCATAATATTTCTTTAACAGATTGACATGGTACACCATTTCATTGCACTTCTTGTCAATTTTGTAATTAGTCCTAGATAATTTCTCTAGCACTTTATATGGACCCTGGAAACCAATCTGCAGTTTGTTTTTTATTTCTGGGCAATAGAAGAAGCACTTTTTCTCCAACAGCAAGTTCCCTATCCTTTGCTTTCTTGTTATAGTATTCAGTTTGTTTCTTTCTAGCTCTGCGAAGATTGTCATTAGCCAATTTCCAGCCCGTTTTCAGTCGAGTTGTCAACTCATTTACATACTGAATTGATGAGGGGACACTTTCCTTTGTTTTCTCATCTGTCCAAGTCCGCAGCAATGCTTCCAGTGGACCTTTTATAGGCCGACCAAACAATAACGTGGTCAGTGCCATTCCTGTGGAATTGTGTGGGACTACCCGGTATGCGAATAATGCAGCGGGTAAGTATACATCCCATGTTTCAGGTTTTTTACTTGCCAGCTTCCTGAGAATAGAAATGAGCGTACCATTGAACTGCTCGACTTGACCATTTCCTTGTGGGTGATACGGAGAGCAATGATAATGTCTGGCTTGAAATATCCTGAACACTTCTTGGGTTAGCTTTCCCTTGAACTGGGAACCATTGTCCATTAATATTTGATGTGGGAAGACTAACCGGGTGAATATTGTCAACAGTGCCTCTGCCACATGCTTAGAATCTATAGATGCCACGGCTACGGCCTCTCCCCACATAGAGCTTGTATCCACCAGAGTTAAGATATAACTATTCCTTCTCTTAGTCCTAGTGAGGTGTCAAACAATATCCACAGCAACTCTCTCGAATGGAGTACCCATGATTGGCATTTCTCCTAGAGTTGCTGGTGCAGTCCTATGCTTGGGGGCTACACGTTGACACTCTGGACAAGATTTCACATATCGTTTGATATCTTCCGTGATCCTTGGCCAGTAATAGTGACAAGCTATCCGTTGACTTGTGGCACCTATTCCCATGTGTCTACTAAATGGAATAGCATGTGCTAGCTCCTTAACTTTCTTCCTGTATGATCTTGGCACTACCAGCTGTCCATGTCCTTGTGGTTCTATACCAGATTTTCTATACAGTAGTCCATTTTTCATATACAAGTCTCCTTTCTCTGGAGGGTTACGGGCCTTTGGCAATTTGCCAAAACAAGGCTTCAATGTGTCATCTTCTTTAGGATGTTCCTCCTCTTTTTTGGTGCTCGACCTGGTCTGGACTGCTGCCATGACAACAGGTTTTATTGGGTCACCCAAAAATACATACCTACACCCCAATATCCGCGGGTATATAGGGTCATCTAACACTGCGGCTGTGATCGCTCCTTCCACATAGCGAGATTTCACATTGATCCTAGCTATGGGAAGTGTCATGGTTGCAGTTCCCTTAGTTGCTCCTTGTATTTCCACGGTCTCTGTGGTAAGTTGATCAGGGTGCACTAGGGTTGAACTCACGACTGATTCAAAATCAAGGCCGGTATCATATAAGCACATGACTCGAGTACCGTTCACGGTTACGAGTTCACTCACAGAGGGATGACGGAGGCTATTCTAACTCCCTGTCAGTTCCATCATATCTGTCCTATTCTCTGTTGCTATACATGCAGCGTGATGAGGAGTTTTCCTTTTACAATCTACAGTGTTGTGGTTGCTCATCTTACAAACTTTTCACCGCTTATCTCTCTGTTTGTAGGGTTTCTTTTCCTGAGTCTGAGGGTTCTTGTCCTTATTATCAAATCTTGGCTTAGTTCTGTACGATTGGTCCTTTTGGTCAAACTTGGTATTTTGTGGTGGTGGCTTATATCCTTCTACCTGCTTTCTTTTTGTTCCTACCAATTCAGCTTGAGCTGCTTGGTATCTCTGCACATTTCAAAGTGTCTTCCAGCCTCTCTGCTCCTTGTTCCATAAGGAATTTCCTCATTTCTTGAGGCATGGAATCTTTCACTTTCTCTAACATAACCAATTCTTTCAAATCCTCATAGGTTTTCTGATACTTACCTAAACTACTCCATTTCAACAAATACGTTTCTAGTCTAGCTGAGAACTGGTTATATGTTTCTCCCGGTAGAGGTTTAGAAGTTCTAAATTTCTTCCTATATGCCTCTGAGTTCTTTTCATAACGAATAAGTAAGGCGTGCTTTAGTATTTCATAATTTCCTGATCTTCTTTGGGGAGTTTCAGAAACAAATCATACGCAATACCTCTCAATCCCTGAGATAACTTTAAAATCCATTTTTCCTTTTCCAGTCCATATGTAGAAGCTAGCCTTTCATACCTATCCAGGTACGACTCAATTGCGTCCTCCTTTTCAACAAATGGATCTAGGTGGAAACCCATGGCTCCATTTGCCATGTTCTGAAACGAGCTATTCGCAGAATGAGGTGAGCTATTACCATGGGTGCTAGTCCCAGCCTGAAGTTCAAGTTCAAGCTGTCTCATTTTCAGCTCATGGTCTCTCTCTGCTTGTAACCTCCTTTCTTCTCTCTCAGCTTCCAATTTCTTGGCTTCTTTCTCTGCTTCAAATTTCTGGGCTCTTTTTGCTTCCAATTTCTTTTCTTCTCTGTCAATATACTTTTCACATTCCGTCGTGACATACTGGACCAGAGTATCACCACTCATGCAAAGATTTTTTCCCACCTGCAGTGTGGCAGACCTAAACTTGACCAAGTCAGCCATGATGTATCTGTAGTCTTGTAGGGTAAGCTGTCTTACTCAAACTAAATTACTACAATATAATTAACTTAATTAAAATTAAAGTTAATTAAACTGACTTCACCATATATGAAACAGCTTTCTTTATCTGTATTCAATGGTACTCCTAAAAAAATATATTTCCTACGTTGTTAATTCTTTCCCAAAAAATTTATAAAAAAAAAAATTTCTACACACCAGAAATATAAAGTTGGCTCTGGAATATCAAAGATATTCCGGACGAGCCACCACTGTAGCGGGAGGTTATTTAAAATTATTTATTTATGTAAAAATCCAGATATCTCATATGCTACCAGGATAGTATGCCAGTAAAGAGTTCTGGTCTCACAATTAATACCCCAGTTTTAGAAATAAGCACTGGTGTATGGATATCATAGAAATAGTCAGACTGTGAAAACCCTGGCCAGTTGGTAGGAAGTTGTACCAGGATTTAAGGTGTCTGCTCCCTGTGACTATCTTATGATTACTAAATGTCTAGGGGATAAATAAAATGAACATTCACTTTAACCACAAATGTAAGAAGTGAATAATTCCTCAGGTACAGTTAAAATATTTTAATATTTACACTAATATTCTATTTCTGCTAGTTGGAATAGAGCCTTAAAATATATCAAAAAATATTCACACAATTACTATTATTGTCTGTTTAGACTTTAAGATCTAGAATAATAAAGTTACTGAAAACTGCAATCACTTTACTTATATCACTGTTCTTAGTCCTCTGACTTTACGCATAACTGTCATCAATTGACTGAATTTCTTAAAGGTATGAATGCTGTTTTCAACTATAGGCTGTTTTTCATATATGGGTGGTCAGTTTCTTAAATGACACATATCTTTCAACTTGACAATGCTGACACTGAACTGTCCTTTATAGATATCAGACTTGGTAGACCCAACTATAGGGATGCCAATGACCAGTTGAAGTTCACTCTTTGGGGTCCTGCACTTTTGTGGGATTGCCTCTGATGAAGAACTCAGGCTTCTGATACTGGACAGTCTGGTTTGAGTTATTTCATGGAACCTGAAACATCATATCAGCCTTGGCTAGTATCTGGCTACACTTGTAGCTGACTAGCACAGATGTCAGACCAGTCAGTCATCAGATGTCACCGTTATACAATCATAGTAAGTAAGGACATCATTTCAGTGATACCGAAGTGTTAACATTTCAATTAATTGTAACTGACTAGCACATAAGTCAGACTAGTCAGTCATCAGATGTCAAAGTTAAACAGTCATAGCAAGTAACATTATTTCAATGATACAGAATTAATATTAACATATCAGTAATGAACATCATCTGGTTTATTTCGCTCCTGTACATCCTTTACTTATTTATAACTTGATCTTTCCAACTACATCAGGTACAACTTTAAATACTGATGCCACTCTTAGCATCTACACCAAATTAATACACAACTAGATAAAGTGAGTGACCAACTGACCAAGGGATCAAGTTGCTTTCTTCGGTAGTACAATTACATAGTTTTGGAATTGAGACCTGGCTGTGGAACACTCCAGTTTACCTGCTGTAAATGGGCACTCAGTTGTGCGCTCGAACTAGGGAAGGAAAAGGCAGTGAGGAAGGGAACTAGTCACCTAACCTCGTAAAAGCGGTATTTTCCATGATGAAGCTTCTAACACTTCATTTCTCTATGACAATCTCTGCCATGGGACTGCCTTTATCTTCGTCGAGATACAGCAATTAATATGATAGATAGTATCTTCATTTGGTTGTGGGGCTAGTTGTGATTCGTTTTTGTACAAGCCATAATCATCCACATAGCACATGTTTAAATCATATAAAAAATCACAATACATTATATCAAGGAATATTCTACGTGCATATTTTGTGAAGTCTACATGAACCTGAAATAAAAAATATTATACACAGTAGTTATCATAATTTCACTTACCCTCAGACCAGGCACGGACTGAAAATTTATGGCGATCCGCTCACAATTTAGGTGGTACATGTGTAGTGGCGAACTCTGCCTCTCAGTCTGTCTCAAACCTCTTTCGTTGGGTCGCCGCTCAGTTTACCGATCCGCTACTTGTAAGTCTCTGGCGGACGTATCGCAGAGCACTGACGTCACAGCTTAAGACTCGGCTGAAATCTCTTTCCGAACCAGCGATTACACCCGATCTGTGCGTTGCCTGAAACTTTCCCTGTCTCTTCCTCGACTTATATATTATCCATACTGTTCCATCCTATCTTGGTTTATACAGCCGATATATCTCTATTATCCTATCCATGTAATTTCACACACTGTTCTATGTTGATTTTAGTATTTAGAACAGAAGTGGGTTTATATACTTTCAGCGTAACTGTGGGCAGCCGTAATACGCATATATCTCCGTAAATGATAACTTCCTAATGTTTTTCCTTATATACAATTATACACAATCTTCTCCTGGACTAAAAGGTGAAATCCTTTTCACAATAATTCCATTATGCTCTTATTTATCATTGCCGATTGCCGATGTCTCATCGATGGTTTGAGTATACTCCGCCAATTTGTAAGCGTCCGGCCCTATGATAAATCGATCGGTGAATGGTCTGTAAAACTATGTAAAGCAGCATTTGCAATGTATTGAAACCAATTTTGCGACAACAGCGTAACCCAGGGAAGACGATTAGAAATCAGAAATTTTCTTCCGGGTGTTAAACTGGAAAAAATATGTGCTTGGCCAGCTCGGGGCAATGTCGTGCCTGAATTATAATTCACAAGGTATATATATCTCACAAAATGATGCTATACACTTTAGGTACGTTTGTGTAATCAGCACTCATCCCTTCTCCGGTCGGAGTCTGGGTTTGCTGCTGCTTTCTCTTTTCTGAGCGAATAAACATAAAACGAACACGAGCGCTTGCTGTAGTGGTTTATGAACATACTATTTTCCTATGTTGAGGTTGCCAGTCTCAAATATAACCACTTAGCAAGAAAAACATGTCAAACTCACAATAAATGTTTACACGTACCCCACAGTAACTTTTGGGAACACAATCTCCTTGCACAGTGTAGAATGGACACTAGCAACATAGGTTAGATGCTTTCGAATCGATTGGTCTGGAAATGTTGTATTCCTCTTGTGACCGGTGATCTGATTCATTAGGTCTCCAGTCTTTCTATTTAAAATGCGGGTTTACTTTTTTAAGTATAAAGTTGCCCAAATAGTTCGATCTTGGTCCTTTATGTTTCCGGTCTTCGTATTTAAAAATGCGGGTTTACTTTAAAGTTGTCCAAATTCTCTGTCACTTATAATTTTGGAATTCTTTGTCTACTCCTTCTCTTTCTTGCCCTGGTGAATTGCTAGCTTGACGAGGCGATGAAGTTCGCGCGAAAAAAAAAGATTACATTTTAAAATTATCTATGGGCCCGCGGAAGCGATTATCTACTTTTCACCTGGGTCTTTGGCCAACCCTCAGACGGCTTTCTTTTCATCGATCGTGCGAGACCATATTGTACAAACGCAGATCGCCTCTTTCAAAAGTGGCTAGGCGACTTACGTGACAAAATACGCTTCGGTCTAATTACGCTAGTATTATTACATTCACCTGGCGAAACGTAAACAAGTCTGGGAGTCGTCACATAAAAAAATGAATAAAGATGCATACAAATGCCAAATATAAAACGGATGAAGGAGTGAGAGAGGAGCAGAAAAGTACAGGAACAAACGTTTTGTCACAAACAACAATACCTACTGAAAGAAAAATACACAACATAATGCAAGTCACACAATGAGAAAAAAGCGCACTAACATAGCAACAGAAAATAAAATCCAGTCTGAAATGTAGAAAACGAAACAACACATAAAATAAATATTCAAATCGAATACAACATCTTGAAAATAATTTACTATATAAAAAGGCGTTCTTGTGTAACTGACATTTCATACATATGTTGGGCGGTTGCAATGAGAGTAGTATGAGGAAACATAACAAACACTTCAAGGAAAATAAAATATAGCTAAGGAGGTCACGTTGTAACTCCAGACAACCGAAGCTTTAGCTACTTTAGCTGGATCCTCCAGACCAAAAAGCCACATCTCATAACAAATTCAGATCTGTGAAATAATCCTATTTAAGCAATATAGACCTTGATTAAAAAAAGAAAATGTTGAAGGATATAACAGACTCCAATAAAGAATAAGCAAGTAAAATCGGATAAATGGATGCGCAAAGAACACAGCATCAGGATACAACCAACCTCTACAGTCATATTTTCTTGCTTAAAACTTGCGAGGAAAGATAGGAATGAAGACACGAAAGACAACACGGATAAGAACGGTACAAGTTGATGACAAGGTAGCCTGCATCTCGTGGGTAGAGCTGAACGAAATGATTAAAATAACAAAAAGGAATGATTACAAGAATCTTTAGCACCCTTTTGTTCATGATACACAAAAGGACTAATCAATATTCATGAAACATATGTATCATTGTGCATCTAACAGTAAATTATGTTTATTCTCTTACTGTTTTTCTTCTGTGTATCTGTTTACTATTCTATTCGTCGATACGTTTATGTGCCGTTTTTACTTTTAACAAAGTTTAGTTGCTCATTTATGAATTATACCTTTCCGAATGACAATAGACTTCACAACTGACAGGTTATCCTTTACAGATGACCAGAAATCTCCGAACTTAGTGGTTTCCCCTGAAGGCGTGTCCTGGTGGAAAAAAAAGAACAACATGAAGTTTTTAAAACGCAAAGAATAACCAAGATAATTCTTAAATATAGAACGAACAAAAAGTATTAGTTCGAGTTCTTCGATTTATATTACACAATTATTTTCTTTACTTTAAGTAACAAATAAATGGCCGGATAGAATGTATTCTCTTGTCTACATTTATTCACAATTCAGTGAATTATGCTACACAATTAAGAGAACAATTATATCTATCTATCTATCTATCTATCTATCTATCTATCTATCTATCTATCTATCTATCTATCTATCTATCTATCTATCTATCTATCTATCTATCTATCTATCTATCTATCTATCTATCTATCTATCTATCTATCTATCTATCTATCTATCTATCTATCTATCTATCTATCTATCTATCTATCTATCTATCTAATTACCTACTTACCTATCGACCGACTTACCTACCTACCGATCGACCTACCTACCTACTTTTGAGATAAGCATTGCAGCTATTTAAAAAAAACACACACACTCACAGACACACATTTGCTAATGTTGTACTTCTACTGATTCTTCTGTCAGTGATTGAATCTTGAATATATACTTTACCTGCAGAGAACAGCTGAGTGTCAACGTCTGCTTGAGACCCTCTTTAATATTAGTGGGTGTAGCCATGAAGATGATCTCCGAGGCTTAAACAACAATGAAAATTTATTTAAGATTCGTCAGTCTGTGCTTTGAACTGCAATTGGGGAATGTAGTTAAGTGATTGACTAAAGTGAAAGTGGGTAATTTGTATGCTAGCATCAGTCTATTTTGTTGAGCGATTAAACTACAGGTAGTACCGCCAATGCGCCTTGCTATTGGTCGTCCTGTTGCTGTGACGTCAAATATTTTGCTGTTGACATCTTATGATAGCTCCTGATTGGTTGCTACCGCACACATCGTTTATGGGTAATCAGGGTCGCATGTGGTTTATCTAGTGTACGTACAGCTCATGGTTGTGCACACTTTATCCCGCGCAACAGTCTAGACTGACTGTTTAAACTAATTTAGGCAATAATTAGAAGTACTACTTAAAAGAATGATGTTCTTAGTAGATAAATACTGATAGGGTGACACAGGTGGAAGCATCTGAGAAGATCACCGGTTTATCAGTCAGATAAACAAAGAGTGTGGAACACAGGATGAGTGTCAGAACGTGTGTGAAAGGATAATGGCTAGCCACCGGGAAAGAGGCTGGGAACTTACTTTGTTTAAATCTAAAATAAAAAGTACTACAAATGACAGAAATAGGCAACACTCACTAAATGCAGAAGCAAAAGTTAAGAAAAGTTACATATTAAGAGTACTAGAGAAGCAGCGGCAATTGCTAGGTATATAAAAAGATATACACAAGCATTTGTATAATGAGTAAGAATTATTAAAAAAAAAAAAATCATGGATATGATATTATCATTAGCATCACCATCACCATTCAACTCTACAAGGAGCCTTCAATAAACGCATGCTAATTCTTCCTGTGCCATCTCAGTGTCTTTCTATGTTTTACGCATTCCTTTTATGTATATCTTACTTACTTACTTAGTCGTTCCTCTTCTACCGTGAGGTGTAGAGGTTTGGAAGAGAGAGCGCCAGACTATCCTATCGGCTGTCTTCTTCCTGCCCTGGTTCCATTCTAGTCCTCGGTCCTTCAAAGATTGTCTAATGTTGTCCTCCCAGCAAACTCTGGGTCGTCCTGGAGGTCTGGATCCCTGGCTCTTTGTTTCCCATGCTTGTCGTGGTAGCCGATCTTCTCCAATTCTGCAGACATGGCCAAACCATCTTAGTTGGGACTGTTCTTTTTGGGTCTGCAGCGGATGGGATTTTAGGCCTTGACGTATCGTCTGGTTGCGGACCATGTCTCATCTTGTTACTTCAACCACCTTTTTCAGATATATCATTTCTGAGGTTTGAATCTGGCTTTTGTGGGTTGTAGTCATTGCCCATGACTCGCATCCATATGTCAAGACTGGGACATAGGTGGAGCGGTATACAGCCATCTTCGTTTTCTTACCAACCTCTTTCTTGCTGAGGAATCCTCGATTTATGGCCTGAAAAAGTCTCCCAGACGCTGCTTTTCGAGTGGCCAACTCTTCTTTGATGCCCCCCTTTCGGTCTATAATAGCTCCGAGATATTTAAAGTGGTCGACCTGCTCCAGGACCTGTTCTCCCAACTTAATCTGATGTTTTCTTTCTTCTCGTGATATCACCATGGATTTTGTTTTAGAGCTGCTTATGACCATCCCTCTCTTCTCCATCTCTTCCTTCCAGACTTGCAGGTTGGATTGGAGATGTGTCTCTGATTTAGCAATCAGGACAACATCATCAGCAAATGCTAGCTCTGAAATACAGACCTGTCTCATCTTCCAGTACCCCACTGAATACTTTCTTGTTCTCTCCTTACATGTCTTGATGACATCGTCCATGAGGAGTATGAAAAGATAAGGTGACAGGATATCGCTTTGTCTTACACCAGTGGTGGTCCTGAACTCTTCTGACTTATAGTTTGCTGTCCTCACATAATTTCTGCAAGACTTGTAGAAGCTTTGTATAGCATGAATCAGAGGTGCTGGAATGTTCTTCCTTGCCAAACAGTCCCAAAGTTTGCTCCAGGGGACCCTGTCAAACGCCTTTTCCAGATCTATGAAAAAAAGATGGATCTCACTCTTGTACTCAAGGGCCTTTTCACTCAGCTGCCTGAGTGTGAAGATTAGGTCTTGAGTACTTCGGTTTGCTTGGAATCCGCACTGGGCTTCATCCAATTGTGGCTCAGCTAGGCATCGGAGTCTCTGCTCTAGGATTCTAGAGTAGATTTTACCAGGGACACTGAGAAGGGATATGCCTCTGTGGTTTCCACATTGTCGATTGTCACCCTTTTTGAAAATCAATGTTATGATGGCAATCTCCCAATCCTTTGGTATGGCCTTGTTGCACCATGCTGCCTGTAGGACCCTTAGGAGTAATAGGTCGCCTGATGCTCCCATGTACTTAACCATTTCTGGTGTTATACCATCATGCCCTGCTGCTTTGCCCATCTTGATTTTCTCTAGTGCTGCCTTCAGTTCTTCCATCTTTATGTCATCTTCATCACCATTTGTATCCTCTTCTGTGCTAGTGGTTATCATTTCTGATGCTCTACCTTGCTCACCATCAAGGAGTTCTGAGAAATATTCTTTCCATCTTTCCATTACTTCCTTCGGGGCAGTAAGCAATTTGCCTTGCTTGTCCTTTATAAATTTTAAGAGGGCATTGTTTTTCCTTCCTCATGTTCTTTAGGGTCTTATAGAACAATTTCTGGTTTTCTTGCGCATCCTTTTCTAGCTTTTCTCCAAATTCTTCCCAGGACTTCTGTTTTGCTGCTAGCACCTTGTTCTTTGCTTCTGTTCTGAGTATCACATATTCTCTATATTTCTCTATTTGTCCTGCTGTGTTTTTAGCTCCTAAATATTGTTTCCATGCCATTTTCTTCTCTCTTATTTTCTCTTTGACTTCCTCTGTCCACCAAGGTGTCCTCTTTCTCTTGTTCCCAAGTCGAACTTCACCACATGCTTCTGCAGCAGCTGTCTTTATGATGTCCTTGAATTTAAGCCACAGGGTTTCCAAGTCATCAGGTTGTTCTTCTGTGTTTCTCACCGCTGTAGCAATAAGCCCCTGATATCTGGTCTTAATTTCTGGCTCTTTCAGCTTGTAGGTCTTAATGCTCATTTCTTCCGTTCGTTTACTTGGTTTCTTGCGTGGTGCTGGGCAGTTCCTAGGCTGAGCAACTTTTTCAGTTGTTCTTTTGATTGTAAGCAGGTAGTGATCACTTCCAATCTCTGGCCCCCTCCAGACTCTAGCATCCCGGACATATTTGAATGAGCTCCTCCTAACAATGGCATAGTCGATCACTGACTTCTCATTCTTTGTTGGTTCACACCTAGTGTATGCATGTATGTGCTTATTGGGGAACTATGTGTTGGTAATGATCAGATTCTGCTCACTGCCGAATCTGAGGAGTCGCTTTCCATTGTCATTGAGAGTATCTTCTCCATATCTTCCGATAACTCCACCCCATCTAGCATGGTCATTTCCAACTCTGGCATTGAAATCTCCGAGCATGATAATTTCATCTAGGCAGTCATCCACTGTCCTTTGAAGCAGCTCGAAGAATTCTTCCTTGACCTCTGCTCTCTCATCCTCATTTGGCCCATACACTATGACCAGGTTGACTATGGTTTCTCCTTCTTTTAGTTTTACAACCATAATGCGCTCCGAGACAAAGTTCCACCCCTTGATACTATCTTTCTGGTTTTTGGCCACAATGCAACCCACGCCACCTTTAGCTCTTTCAGATGTGGGTACACCACTGTATAGCAGAGTGTTGCCCTCGAGATCCATGACTCCTTGTCCCTTTTTCTTTGTTTCGGTAATAGCCAGGATTTCTAGTTTTGCCTTCCTCATCTCTTCCATCAGCTCCTCTTCTTTCCCATTTATACTTCTTGTGTTCCATGTTCCATAAGTCGTAGTCCGTAGTCCGTTCCAGTTCGTCGCCTTTAGAATCAGTCCGGTTTTCTCTCATATATCGCTTGTAATCATAGTTTAAGACAAACAGGTGATTGGCCTGTTGTGCCTTTGCATGGTGGTGGGGCTGCCTCCTTACGGCCTCCATGCAGGCCGCCCTCCTCCTTTTTCATCCGTGCTTGGGACCGGCATAGGCGGAGTTCCTTTTATGTATATCTCCAGTTCTTTTCTCCATGTGTCCCTCGGTCTGCTCCTGCATCTCTTACATTAGAGATTTCAGAAAAGTACTACCTTGTAACACTATCAACATGTTTTCTCAATGCATGTCCTATCTATCCTGTCACGTGTTACCTCCCTTTAGCTCTGGAGTAGTGGTCTAACAGTGGCCAAACTCAAGAGTAACTAATGTGGGTCTTCAAAGGTGTCTACCTTCGCACAACATTACTCTTGGCATAGTTGTAGGTAGAAGGATAATGATGCTTCTACCTCAAGGGTGGGTGATTTCACAAGATATTCAGAAGAGCTTGAACAATGCTTTATGAGGCTGAGCAAATGTTAACTCTAATATCTGCAGTCAACTTTTGTGAAGGATATTCAGCGAAATTCCTCTTATTGTTATTGCATAGCTCTGTTTACGTGTTTTTAAGAAATTGTCTGAGACATACGGATGTAGTTCGTTCAAAATGATTAAATCAACTTTAGATTTGTCTTTATACAAGTAACAAATTTAATAATCAATTATAGTTTTAAATGGAATAATTCTTTAACAAACAATAATCATCATCGAGTGATGTTATAGAGGATTGAATAAGAGTTCACTTGGCAGCTTTAATGTTTCTACTTAGCTGCTAATGAGGTTCTGCTTCAGCTGATATTAGGGTCTTTGCAGATAGAGGACTGTATCACACTCGTCACTGGTCAAGTTCGAAAGTTGTAGCACGTTCCAAGAAGTGTCAGGGAGTAACTACCAAGCTGGTCCAGCGTTCCTGAGACCCGCCTGATGACTTGATCCATAGATATTACCTTCAACTAGTACCACTGACTAGTGTCACAAAAGAAGAGAAAACTATATCCTCTTGAGTATTGCTTTTCCCGACACATACTTATGTGTCCCTCTCTTCCTATTCGACCATCCCTTCTATGTCAGAACTTTACGCTCGATGAGAATTAATCTTAATCCCATTGAGCGAAAATTTTCTTTTTATTTAAATTGAATAGATTTATGTTTAACTTTACATTGGTTGAAAAGGTAGTAATATAGATTGAATATGTTTTCATGTACATCTAAACTGGTTGAAAATGTTAATAATATAATAAGTATGTACATCATTTCTTTCATCATTCCCTTCAAGCTCCATATGGAACTTGGGACTACCTCTGCTTTTAGTTCTCTATAAGAATCTCACATAAAGCAGCCACCAGACCTTGCAGTGGTGGTTCATGAAATCAGCATTCTATATTCTGAGGTTGCCAGCCTCAAATGACATGGACATCCACTTAGCAATTTTCACATATAAGTATTCATATGTAAATATATAGATATTATTTCACGTGTTAATAATGCAAAACATAGAATTATAGATATACAACTTACCCAAAATTGACTTTTGGATCACAGATTTCTGGCTTAGAGATAGAGTACGGCAGCTTTGTTTAAGATGCGTCTTACGCGGGTTTTGGGGTTGTTACTTTATAATAAGCTCTCATTCTGACTCAGTTTTTCAGATTCCTCAGATTCCGATTTTCCTTGCTAATAATAGTAGAGTTTTCCTGGGCTTTTAAGTCCTCAAGAGGCTTCAACAAGTCTGGTACAATAAATTATTTCTGATTTTATTCTTAACTCTGGCAGGTATTGTAGTTTTCTTGACGAAGTGAATTCTCACAGTGCTATAAACTGCAAAAGTGTCAAGTTATATTCCTTTTTCGATCCTGGCACTGGTTGTTTACTATTGGAGCAGGCCCCAGTGAGAAAGGTTGTTATGTTTACATCTCGAGTGCCGGCCAATAGTTTCAAACATGCGTGTTTAGGATGGGTTTATTCCAAAAATTTCCTCATAGGTATTATGTGTGTGATTGTGAAGGTCACTTCTTCCATCCATATATGTTAATCGTGACATTCGCATATTCTCGTCAATGATTACATATACCACTCCCTATATTGTCACAATTAATATAGTCGTAATAATTCTGCCGGACACTTACTACAACATTCCGACTGTCAAGGGTGTGCCTGTAACCTGTCCGCAAGCGGATGATTTATCGCCCGGCACGCCTTAGGTAAACACAACGATCGGTCACTAAGCGAAAACTGACCAGCACATCTGGATTTTTACCTGTGCCTAATCTTAGCAAAGCCGAGAAGTTTAAAGCAAACATGAAGAATTTTCACCGAAGAGGGTGTAAAATTGATTAGAAAATTGCTAATACCTGAGAAAAAGTGGGGAAATGAAATGTGCTGACCACTAGAAAATGCAGGTAATTTAGTACACACACAAATGTAACTAAATACTGCCGGAGTGGACAAGAGCTCGATACTAATTCCGTGACATATCCCCCGCATCTTCTTGTCTATATTGATTTGAAAAAAATTTTGAGAAATATGTATCCTAATATTGTCGTACAGGGACAGCCTATGGAGAGTGCTGGGGGGCTTGTGGAGTTTGCGGCTGCATTTTTCCATCGTGGAGGGTCTCTGTGCTGACATTGCATGTGATGTTGGGCAAGGCACCCTGGCTTTTGAGATGTGGGTGGTCGCCCACGGCGACCGTTGCCTCAATTGGCTGTGTGTGGTGTACCCGGAAACGGGGCCTCCCAGTACTGAGGCACAGTTAAGTCCCCGATGTCACTTATCGGTGCAGAGTTGAGAGAGATGGCTGAGCATCACAATCCCCCCTGTGTTGCAGCATGATGAGAACCCAGCATTGCACACTGAGCTTGGGGGGATCACTTGGGCACCAGACTTAATACTGGCTCTTGACTGGATGGCCGCATGCAGGAGATTTCTACAATGGAGGGTTGGCAGGTGGTGGGTATCTGGAAGTGGCTCTGTGCAGGACGTGAGGATTCCCTGGGAGAGCCCAGAACCAGAGCACAGCATTGTGCAAGCTGTGCATAGTTGGAGAGCCCCCTGGATGACGGGGAATGCACAGTGTGCTACCCCACCTATCCCCAACTGCTAACTTAGAACCAGAAGTGGGGTCCTCTGTATGCGTGCCAGGCCAGGATAAAATGCCTGGGAAAGAGACTGGAGCTCAGAACTCCCTAACTCAAAGTTGCAGGATGGCAGAAAAGCCATGGGAAAGACAGGGCTATTTTGAAGATAACGCAACCATATTTTCACCATACGAGCTCGGACGCCGCCTCGGTAAACAAGGTCCGCGCAGAGCAGTGACACCCCCAGGCTGCTTGCGAATAGTCTACTACTGGGAACATAAACAGATTAGGGATGAGCCCACTCTCCCGTTGAACAGGTGCTAAAGTCATAGATACTGGGCCAGAAGGCGCACCGGAAACCACAGTATCACGCAACTCCCTTTTTTTTTTTCTTCTATGGAGAGATGTGGGTGAGAATGCGACAGGTAGGTCCCTTGTCGACCACGTTTTTGACAGTCGTGGACTTAGTGGTGAGCCGGACGTCGAAGGGCGATCCCGGAGGAGTGGGACGGACGGCGTTTTCGACGCTGCAGGATCTGAGGTGTGCAGGTGTCATTGCGCTGCTCGCATGTTCACAATCACGACATCTTGGCTGGCCGACGCTGGGAATGGTTTGGCCACGTCCTAGGTGGGGGGAGGGGGGAGTGTTAGTGCCATCGCGAGAGTAGCTTTGCTGTGGACCTCTGGGAGAGGACTTGGGAGAGGTCGACTGAAGTCGGCTTGGCGGAAGCCGAGATACAAAGACTGAACCAGAGCTTGGGCACTGCACGAAGGATGGCCACCGACCGAGCAAAGTGGAAGCAGTTTGGTGCTGCTGTACAAGACGCCACGAGGCGTGATGGCCACTGACTGCCTTTACAGTAGGCGGCTAATGATCAAAGAAGAAGAAGAACATTGTAAGCACAGTGATGGAATTCAGGAAATTATTTGGAATATGCTGATACTTTTTTCACCTTAAGATAGTTAATTAAATGAACACTCGATCCGACCGTCAATGAAGCGTAGTGATTATAGACGAATAAAAGACATTTGACAGAGAGAGAGAATAAGAATAAACTTTAATCTGTAAGCCCCCACCAAGCATTTATGTATTCCTGCGTTAGTGGTGTTCTGTGGCACTTTGTATCACATGATGAGAGAGCATGCCTCATGCACAAACTCATTTTAATCGCCGAGTACGAATTACACGTTGTCATATTCTTGTTTGTTTGTCTCTTCCTATATGTAAATTAGGTGATAAGGTCAAAACACTTAGGATTACGTCTCATTATTGGATATCATCTTGTTACAAGCTGTGATATTTAATGGCTGCTCGACCAGCACGCTTCTTTATGGCAGCAAGACATGGACAACCTTTGCTAGCTAAGAAAGAAGGCTCAATCCCTTTCATCTTTTGTTTACGTCACATCCTCGGTATTTCATGGAAGGACAAAGTGACTAATGTCGAGATGCTGTCATGTGCTGGCCTTCCAAGCACATATACACTACTTACATAGCGCATACTACGCTGCCTTGACCATGTCCGTCGCATGGAGGATGGTCGCATTCCCACATATATTTTCTACGGACAACTGACAAATGGCAAAAGAACAGTTGGGCGATTTCAGCATAGATTCGAAGATGCGTGCAATAGAGACACGAAAGAACTGGACATGAATCCATCAATCTAGGAGGATGAAACCGCCGATCGCACTAAGTGGCGATGCTCCCTACTGCGGCACCTCAGATGGGGAAAAACCGAAGCTCTGACAATAAACAGAAGAAAGAAGAACACTCTGAAATGGACACCATGTTAAGGGCGCATTTCTATTGTCAGTTACGGCTCAAGGGAGCTACAAATTCTAAAACTACTAATCTTGTTGTAATGAACTGTATAGAGTTGCATACTCCAATCAATCATTCAATCAATCAATACCCTTTATCTAACTAAAAGAGACTAAGCCTTCAACCATCACATGTCAAATCCTATCGCGTGCCATCAGCTCAAGATCTTTCCACGTCTTCCTCCATTCCATGCCTGTCATCACGTGACGTTCTTATCTCTGTGTCTACCTCTACCTCTTTTACTATTGGGGTTCCAGAACAAGACCTGCCTTATAACGCAATCAGAAGGTTTCCTCAATGTGTGGCCTATCCATGTCTAGATCCGTCTTCTCATTTCATATTACTTTACAAAGAACTACACACTTACCTCCACATAGTCCTATCACGGACGACAACAACCAAGCAAAGTGAAGAGCCATTGTTAGTTTGCCTGCAAGTACACATTATACCAAATCTTTAAAACAGAACAGCAGAAATTATTGTTATTTGTTTCATATTGCTAACAATTAAATATTTTTGTCACTATCAAAAGTAGAGTGAGATTCGGTTAGGTTTGGTTTGAAGGACTATCTTCATTGCATACGGACAAGTCCGTCAGTGCTTCGATCTCCTCCTTTAGATTACACAAGGAGGATCTCAGCACAGTGCACGACTTCCGTAGCACCGGCGTGAATCCCAATGTTTGAGAAAAAGAAATTGGCGACTCCGTCACACCATCCCAATGCTTCTATTCTACACAATCATCCATTTATGAAAGTCTGTAGCCCTATGCTTGTCACCCATTGCCGCTCCTCATGCCCCAGAGCCATACAATAGGATTACCTCGGCATTTGGACTACCTCGACATTTGAGCAAAAGAGTCCCATTCCAGTATCGCATCGATATCTCCCGATCTCCATATCTTTCCCAATGCTATGAAAGCTCATCTTGTTTTTCGTCTTCTTATTTTGATATCCTTGTCTGTCCAACTTTGTCTGCATTGCTGAAAAGATATGTGTATTACGATTATTATGCTTCAGGTTATAATCTGGCTTTATATCAATTAGTGAATGTGTTTTACTTACAAGAACTTCCGACTGAAAATTCACAACGCTAAAAATGAACAATGAAACGTTATATACACAGTGTTTCCACTTTGGCATTCTTTCATCTCCTGTTTGGTAATTCATTCGTTGGGGCGGTAATTGTCAATGCTAGTTTGAAGTTTATTTACCAAGTGGGTTGCACCAATTATTAATGATTTGATTAACCGATCTAAGCGACAGATGAAAGATGCAATTAGCTTTTACTGTACCAAGCAATAATGTGAGTTGTGCATAATGACGGCTCCAGTATGTTTTTGGCCTATGATTATGGCGAGATGAAAGTTCAATAATAACTTATTGTGGCGTGATAACAGTTGGATAGAAAATTAGTTCATTCCCAGAACTGGGGAATATAACTGGTGACTTAGAGGTAGGAATGGCACAAAACATGTTAGTTAGATAACCGCATAGTTCAGATGCTAGCTATAGAAGATAGCTTATGGGTAAGTCACCTTGTTAGACCTGTCCTATGCTCCACGGGTGTTATATTGGTATATGATTTCAGCTCGTATTTATCCCCTGCCAAGTTAAATTATTACTAGTCTTAACCACACAATCCTTCATTGCTGAGGATAGAGAGCAGTGGAGGACCCATGACGGGTTATGGGTTGAGATGATGAACCACACAACACAATTATAACTGGAAAGTTACGAAATTCAATCATTGCAGTTATAAAATAAATCAATTCATTTTAATGACTACTAATAAATAATAAAAGATTTGAATCTGTAATATTTACATTTTGCACACACAAAAAGAAGACTTTTTACAGAAACAAAATGTCACTGTTAGACCTTTTCATCATTAAGTGGTTTTGACGTCTTAGTTTGTATTTTTCCTATGAGTTAAACTTAACATGCGTGCTGGATTTGGTGATGAGACGATTTGTGACAGATCGCCCGATACAGAGGTTATCTGCCCCTCGTCAAAGTTTTTTTTTTGTAGCGTCGACCTTCGCCGTCTTTTGTTACATTGTTGGATGGCCCGCCGACAACTTCCTTTAGTCTCTTCCTTCATTGTCCGGCACCGTAGAAAAGATCTTAGCTTCTTATACGCAATCACAAGTAGACTTTTGTCGTGACCTAGGTGTCTTTGTCTGGAACGCCCTTTGTTTACGACAGCCAGCGGCTGGCCTGCCACAGTGCTCAGACGTCTTGACACCGTGTTTCCAAACAGGAGATTAAGCCCTCAAAAGAATTCTTTCTATTCTCAATGTGGCCGTCTCCAGCGTCAAACAATAACTTGTCTAACCTGCCAGGTGTGTAACAAAAGATAACGCTTTATCAAAGCGTCAGTTTGCGAAACATTCAATGTGCAATGAAATATTAAAGACACAATTAGGTAAAAGACGTGATCACGAAAGATTACTTTAAAATGACGGAAGAGCAAAAAACGGGAGAGAAAGGAAAAATAACAATGATGGAAAGGGTAAAAGACGAAAACGTACAGTGCCACTATATCTCATAAGTGACTCGCACCGTTTGAACATTATGCAAATAATGGTAAAATTAAATGACTGATGTGTACAGATCAACACACGGCTTGAACAGATTGGCAGGAATAAAGTAGATTGGAATCCGCGATTCGCCTCGGAGCTTTTATCGTCTCTCCATCAAGAAACCTAACAGCCTAGTAAGTGCGATCCCGGATAGCGGTAATAATAATTTAACTAAAAAGACACATTTACTCTGAAGGATTTCGATATTTTCAAATTAATATTATTATGACGTAATGGTTAATGAGTACGAGACGTTGTAAAAATATTTCTAAAATACTTGAAATACACCAATCCCTGGTCTCACCCTGTTCGATTAGCTGTGGCAGTAAGGGAAGGAAGAGTAAAAAGTCTAACATGAGTTGGTACAGAGGGGGTAGAAAAAGGGGATGCGCAAAATGAGGGTTGCGCATAAGAAGGGTCAAAACAGAACAGAGGTGAGGCACGTTTTTCTCAGCATGAGGCAGAAGCGTGATCCAGGCCGAGAAGGACCAGTACTCAAGTAGGAGAGGCAGCCATGTTGAAGTCTTTAGTGAAGTAGACAAGGTGCTGTGTAATTCCTTAAATGAACGGAGACAAGTGTGGGTAGCAATAACCCAACATATTGATATTATAAATTCTTGACAAGACTGAAGAACGAAGGAGCGAGTTACGCTCCACTCAGAAAAGGGTACGTAGGGTGAATTAGTTACGACCATACTGTAGTCCTGTTACTCGGCTAAGATAGTGGCCATTAAGAACCAGGGAAAGAAACAGCCCCGGAGGAGTCCAGTTATCACTTCAATGACCTGAACCTAAATAGATAGTATCAATGGACAATTATTTGCTTAGATGAAAGAAAGTATGTAGATACTAGTAACATCTGAACAATAGTAGATAAAAGACATTACAATATTGAATACAATTCTCAGTTGAGAGCGAGTGTTATAGAGGAAGTGAGACGGACCAAGATTGTTGGATGTCCGGTTAACAGCAGTGATCTACATTGTAAATAAACAGTATTCCAGTTGACTTTGGCGTTCCCTATTTGTATAGAACATCTGCTTAGCGTTATGTCGTGAAAGAAGCTCGTGTGCAGTAAATAACACTGTGTGTAGTCCAGATTGTGCAATAGATACGAAAAGATAAAAATATAACAGTAGCATTAAAAAATCGGTCGCGTGCGCAACAGCAGGACAACTGAGTACTCCAACGCAGACGTCTTAATTAATTAGTTTAATTAAACAATATAAGAATACTAGTGTTATTAGTATTAGTATTGTTGCTATAATTGCTATTCTTATTATTATTGTAGTGTCAGTAATATTGAATTGTTACCGCGTATGCATACAGTTTTGTTTGTTTAACCATAACATTGTCTTTCAGTAAACACAAGACTAATAGAAAATTTCCTTTGATTTCAGGTACAAGTTAGTTTGTTAAGTTAGTGATAAGACTAAAGCTGATAAAGGGGAAGTGATCTTGAAAATGTTAAGCGAACAGATTCGATTGCGGGTTACGTTGCCTGATTAAGCTGATGTTAAGTTAAAATTGTGATAGGGGAATTCCCTCGTATGTTCCAGAAGTTTCCAAGTCGGTAAGCGTGGCGAACACTGGTCAGTTCAAATTGCGGAGATCTGTTTTCTCTGAACTGTCTTGAGCTATGAGTTAGCTTGTGTGGCTAGCCAATGCAAGTATTGAGACTGAGTTGTGTTTTTAAACAGCCGAGTCTCGTGTTTGTTTTTTGGCGGGACTAGTGTGTGAACTAAAGGGGAGTCTGTTTTTTGGGCATCGACTGGAGAGGTCGGCCCCACAGTGTGTGTTTTCGATGGTAAGCCTGTGCAGTGCAAAAGATAAGAGGCCATTATTTGTGTAGGCCAGTAATTCCTGAGATTATTGAAGAATTGTGTTTTTGTGAGTATTTTGAGAAATGAGGATCCATATTTATATTAGAGCGCCAATGTTTGGGAGCTTGATGAGGCATATTGATTATATAAGCACGGTGATGCCGACCGTTTGCTATGAGGATCCATATTTATATTAGAGCGCCAATGTTTGGGAGTTTGATGAGGCATATTGATTATATAAGCACGGTGATGCCGACCGTTTGCTATGAGGATCCATATTTATATTAGAGCGCCAATGTTTGGGAGTTTGATGAGGCATATTGATTATATAAGCACGGTGATGCCGACCGTTTGCTATGAGGATCCATATTTATATTAGGGCGCCAATGTTTGGGAGTTTGATGAGGCATTATTATTATATAAGCACGGTGATGTCGACCGTTGCTGAAGGGATGCATTAACTATTTATATGATGTTGAGAGCATCTTTGATGAGGCATATTATTATATAAGCACGGTGATGCCGACCGTTGCTGAAGGGATCCATTAACTATTTATATGATGTTGAGAGCATCTTTGATGAGGCATTATTATTATATATGCACGGTGATGTCGACCGTTGCTGGAGGGGTGCATTAACTATTTATATGATGTTGAGAGCATCTTTGATGAGGCATATTTATTATATTAGCACGGTGATGCCAACCGTTTGCTTAGAGGATACAGTATTGATTATTGTAGCGCTAAGGAGAGGAGCATCTGGATGATTCTGAGTAGGGGAGCATTTTCTTGTTGTGAGCTATGTTTGACTATGTGTATTTCATATTAACGTATTGTGACAATAAACCATTGTAAAATGTCACCTGTAGTTCTACGACTCGTACGTGCGTACCTGTAGTTTGTGAATGTACCCACGCACACTCACTGCAACATTTAACACGGTAGGAGAACAGTAGGCGTGATGGTAGTAACGCATGACCATAAACAGCCTGCGTGGCGAAATATATATCAACAAACAGGTTGTATCAATAACAGTATCTCGTGTGTAGCAGTGGTATGTAGTAGCACTAATCCTCATTAGTAACAAGACGCATTAGTAACAGTGATCTTCATTATCAATCATAATTGTAATTATACCTATATACCTAGTAATCACCTCGCTAGTAACAATACCTTCCTTCGTTAGTAACAGTGGCGGTTTTACAGATTTAACGGAATGAAACCCACGGAATTCGCGTGATAAAGGAGCCCTGTGTGGGCGTGGCTTGTGTGAGTCTCCTGACCTTGCTTCATAATCCTCGACCTAGTTTGTTAACTGTGTCCAACACGGCAGAATATAACAGTAGACAGTCAAGTTTAACTAAATGTGAAGTGTTTTTGAAGAGTCGTTTGCAGATTATCTCAAGTCAAGAGTTGCAGAGGATGCTGTGCTGTGTTTCCTGTGTGCTGATGCTGTGTTGAGCGCATTCTACACTTTGGCAAGAACCTGAAGAGAAGAAAGTCTAGTTCGTGTACCTTTCTGCGGTGGAACGTTTTTATCTGCAGAACTTTGTGATATCTAGTGTGTTGGCGGAAGGGACGAAAAAATTTTAAGATAAGTGGTTTTTGTTCTGTGTAGATTGTGCCACTTTTCTGCATGTCAGCAAGTCTGCCTATACTATCCATCGCTATTTCCTGTTGATAAGTGTCGTTTTGTTGTCGATAATTATATCGATTGATTGTACAATATGTTGATGCATAGGTAATGTATGCTATATATAGGTACTATAACAGGAATTGGTGTACAGTATTTGATTGAGTCAGTTGAAACTCTTATAAAATGTGGGAGTATGACAAATACCGTGAACTATTAGGATATGGAGACCGTGAGCTGACTGAGTCTGAAATAACAATATTGATATGTGAAAAGCAAATTCATGAAAGTGATGAGAGGTATCAGAAAAGGAAGCTAGAAGAGAAGTAGCAGCTGGACATAAAACAAGGTACCCTAGAGCAAAGGGAAAGTTTCATAGAATGTACTGCTGAAGTAAGTAAGTTACATGAAAAAGTCTCTAAACTTACAGATGATTTAGGCAAATCAAACTCAGAACTTGCTATTGTTCAAGCAAGTTTGGATTCAGCATTGTTGAACATAAAGCAATTGGAAGTTCAGATGAAAGAGAAGCAAATTGAGGTGGAAAATATTACACAGGAGGCCAAACAAAATAAGCAGAGTTATGAGAAATTGAAACTTGAGACCGATGAACATAATAGGACGTGTACAGAAACGCTCCTTGATTTATTAGATGATATTGCAAATCTCGGTGGCAAACATGAAGAGAAAAAGATTCATGAGCTTAATAAGAGCAGTGATGATATTAAGATTCAGTCACTACAGCTGGATTTGACTCAGTTAAGAGGGGAAAAAGAAAAGGATGATAAAGATAGATTAGTACAGTTGATGGCTGAGAAAGAGAAGGTCACTAAGATTAATAATTTACTAGCAGAGGAAAGCTGTAAAGTTTTAAGAGCTGAGAGTTTAAACAAGAAATTAAGTGCAGAGATTGCACTTAAAGATATTCAAATTTCAGAAGCCAGAACGAGAGTAGATGGTCTACTCGACATTTTCTTGAAAAAAAAATGTGGTCTTCTGTCAGTGTTGACAGTGATAGACAAAAAGCGAAAAGTCAGCATCATACACTTTTTGCGGATTGTAAGGTCAAGAATGGTGGACAGAAATCTTTTCGTGGGAAATATAACTTTCAACGCAATGCCGATGATTCTAACGATATTGGTTCCTGGCGGCAAGCTAGCAAAGGAAAATCTACAGTATTAGACAGTCCTGTAGATAATGAAAGAAACAGGAATAGATATCAAGTCAGGGTGTTAAAACATACCAGGTATTAAGTGAGAACTCTGATGGCCTGATAACAGGGAAGAAAAATAGCACTCCTTGTTCCAGGAAGGAAACATATTTTGTGAAAAACAATAAAGAGATTGTCAAACCTTCTAGTCATACCCAGTCAAGTCAGTGTGACTCATTTCTTAAACACATTGCCACAAGCAAGGATAAAAACACTTTTGATAGGAGATATAACCCTGAGGTTAGAATGTACCAAGGGAGTTCTTCATATAGTAACGTTTCTTCTCCTATAAACAAGAAACAAAGTGACAGATCTCAACATCGTGATCCTGAGAGTGTTGGAAATTATAGTGGAAATAATTATGTGAAAGTTTGTCAATCTGGTAATACATTTTTTGATAAAAAGCCAGTTCTATCTAGTAGATATTTTTATCCAAGAGGAAATGCTAATTGTAATTATGCTAACTGGGATGTAAAACAGTACAACTGTGTCAATAGAACAAATAACAATGTTCTCAACAGCAATTATAGAAATCGTAACCAGGTTAGCTGTGCTCCACATAAGAGCAAAGTTATTAACAAGCAAAGTAATAAGACTATTGATTGTCACACTGGTGTTGTCGAAAGGGCATCTCGTTCTTGTGAATGTGGTAAATTTTTTCAGCATACAGCAGAGATGAACTTTCGTTACGGTCAAGTGGTCTCTAAGCCTTATGTGATGTCTACACGTTTGAGGAGGGCTTGCTGAGGTGTAGAAAGGGGCCAAGACTCTACACTACCAAAAGGGTTAGGTAATTGTTAGTGTGATTTTCCGTTTTTCCTCGTTGGATCGGACGGTTGATTATAATAGAAATTTTCATTTGTGTTGTCTCGCAGCATTCGACTTTGCGATGACTCAGCGCGCCTGTTGACATTATCGGTGGAGAATGTGGGTCACAGTGGCGCTTGTATGCAATCAAGCGGAACCTGACAGAGTCTGACTGAGCATTTGATGTGTCACTTTTCTGGAGGGTCAGGTCATGTTCACAAAACGACGGGAGATTTTGCGTGTTTTTTTTTTTTTAAGTATAGTACATATTATTGTATTCTATATAGTATATTAAAGCTGTTGTATTGAGATATTAGTAATTTCTTTAAAACATTATGATGTTCATCATTATACATCTTTTGATTACTATATATATATTTTTTGTTGTTGTTGACATATATGACTTTTTTGATAAGGTACCAGTTAATTTGTATGCCATTTGTATGCTGTTATGCTTTGATTTTGTGTAACATGTTTGTTGGTAATGATTTGTATGTAGTTTTTTTTTGAAATGTAAAGATAAATGATTATGATCTAAATGAGCACAGGTTTGAACCTGTGCTCATTTAGTTCATAATCATTTATCTTTACATTTTTTGCAACAAATTAATTTGATAAACAAAACCTTTGTAGGTATTTTTATAGGACTTCTTTTTCATATCTTATTGTACCATTAAATTTTAGATTTATTTATAGTATATATCATACTAGGCTGAGTAAGATATAAATTTACAGTTAAATAACACTGAAGCTCAACGCTATTGTCAATCAGAATTAACTTATAAATTAAATTGAACTTTTTTTAAAAATTGATAGACATATCTATTCTATTGTTTGTTTGAAGAATATAGACGGATTGTTATAATACATACTCTCTATATACATTATGTTAAGTTTGTATGTTGGAAAGTTGATATACAGACGACATTGTATTTTTCTTAGGTGTTTTTTTTTGGTGATGTATTTTTGAAAAAAAAAGAAAAACTTACATGTTTTGATTTAAGTGTTTGTCTAGAGATAAGATATTTTATGCTTCTCTCATTTTGTTAAAAGTTAATTTCATTGTTAGTTTATTAGTTATGACTTAGAATTACTTAAATAATAATTTTATTTTTTGATAACTTATCGTTCTGAAATATTTTGTATGGTAATTTTGGGAAAAAAATTGTTTTTTTTTTGGCATTGTAATTTATTTGTGTGTGCCCTATGATTGAAAGGGATATTACTTCTTTGGAAACTTGTCTTATTTAATATTATGATGTATTTTTATTATTTAGCGGTTGATTGTGCGTTAGGTCAAAACTTAGTTATCGCAAATGCTATTATTTGTTTGTGTAAGGTTTATAATTTATTTTCAGTTAAGTATAACTTTTTTAACTTAGTTAAATTACTTATTAGGCTTTGTTTAGTTATGAATTATTCTTTTTGTGGTGTTAGTATGGATATACTTTGACATTTTGTTTTGTGCCTTGTAATCATGTTTGTATTTAATTTTTGAAAGATATTGTCTGATCTAAACATTTATTAGTATGTATTGTTATTGACTTTCTATGCGTTCATACCTTTGCTTTCCATTTGTCTTTGTTAACTATTCTTCATTTAATTCTATCCTTTTGTTGTCTTTTCGATATGTGTTCATATCTTGTTTATATTTCCGTATCACATCTTCGTTTCTCTTCATTCTACTTGTATACTTCTTCTTCTTTCGATACTTATACTTTCATTCGTTGTATTCTTGAGTTAATTATATAACTTAATATAATGTAACTAGTATTTTGGTAAATTTGTATTTATTTTTCATGAAATCGTTTTACTTATTGGTTGTTAGGTGGTATTGTTGATTGTTTCTCATTTTCCGATTTCTTACTTTCGTTTACAACAGATCATTCTTCTGTTGCTTGATCTTGTTCTTTCACTTTCTATTGGTTGTTGCTTGTACTAAATGTACTTAGCTTGGTGTCGTATTAAGATTAATTGTGGTATGCTTGGATGATTATGTTTGATGCTTTGGTTGGAATATTACATTTATTGCTGATATTTCTGGTAGATGTACTATTTTCATTTGTTATAGGTACATTTTTTGTAGCCATATGATATAATTTCATTTACTTCTAAATTTTTGGGACTTAAATTTTCAACAACAAAAAAATGATAAATCATTTTTTTCCCGGGCAGTGTGGCAACTGATAAGACTAAAGCTGATAAAGGGGAAGTGATCTTGAAAATGTTAAGCGAACAGATTCGATTGCGGGTTACGTTGCCTGATTAAGCTGATGTTAAGTTAAAATTGTGATAGGGGAATTCCCTCGTATGTTCCAGAAGTTTCCAAGTCGGTAAGCGTGGCGAACACTGGTCAGTTCAAATTGCGGAGATCTGTTTTCTCTGAACTGTCTTGAGCTATGAGTTAGCTTGTGTGGCTAGCCCATGCAAGTACTGAGACTGAGTTGTGTTTTTAAACAGCCGAGTCTCGTGTTTGTTTTTTGGCGGGACTAGTGTGTGAACTAAAGGGGAGTCTGTTTTTTGGGCATCGACTGGATAGGTCGGCCCCACAGTGTGTGTTTTCGATGGTAAGCCTGCGCAGTGCAAAAGATAAAAGGCCATTATTTGTGTAGGCCAGTAATTCCTGAGATTATTGAAGAATTGTGTTTTTGTGAGTATTTTGAGAAATGAGGATCCATATTTATATTAGAGCGCCAATGTTTGGGAGTTTGATGAGGCATATTGATTATATAAGCACGGTGATGCCGACCGCTTGCTATGAGGATCCATATTTATATTAGAGTGCCAATGTTTGGGAGTTTGATGAGGCATATTGATTATATAAGCACGGTGATGCCGACCGTTTGCTATGAGGATCCATATTTATATTAGAGCGCCAATGTTTGGGAGTTTGATGAGGCATATTGATTATATAAGCACGGTGATGCCGACCGTTTGCTATGAGGATCCATATTTTTTTTAGGGCGCCAATGTTTGGGAGTTTGATGAGGCATTATTATTATTATATAAGCACGGTGATGTCGACCGTTGCTGAAGGGATGCATTAACTATTTATATGATGTTGAGAGCATCTTTGATGAGGCATATTATTATATAAGCACGGTGATGCCGACCGTTGCTGAAGGGATCCATTAACTATTTATATGATGTTGAGAGCATCTTTGATGAGGCATTATTATTATATAAGCACGGTGATGTCGACCGTTGCTGAAGGAGTGCATTAACTATTTATATGATGTTGAGAGCATCTTTGATGAGGCATATTTATTATATTAGCACGGTGATGCCAACCGTTTGCTGAGAGGATCCAGTATTGATTATTGTAGCGCTAAGGAGAGGAGTATCTGGATGATTCTGAGTAGGGGAGCATTTTCTTGTTGTGAGCTATGTTTGACTATGTGTATTTCATATTAACGTATTGTGACAATAAACCATTGTAAAATGTCACCTGTAGTTCTGCGACTCGTACGTGCGTACCTGTAGTGTGTGAATGTACCCACGCACACTCACTGCAACATTTAACACGGTAGGAGAACAGTAGGCGTGACGGTAGTAATGCATGACCATAAACAGCCTGCGTGGCGAAATATATATCAACAAACAGGTTGTATCAATAACAGTATCTCGTGTGTAGCAGTGGTATGTAGCAGCACTAATCCTCATTAGTAAAAAGACGCATTAGTAACAGTGATCTTCATTATCAACAGTAATTGGAATTATACCTCGCTAGTAATCTCCTTAACGAGTAACAGTTAGCATTAGAAATAAGTGACTATTTTTAGATTCATGATGGCACAGCACAGAGAGTCAAGTGAGGACTTGCGGTAAAGCCAAACACTGACCCTTATAAAGGCAGTCACAGACACATTGGCTAAAGTGGATAATAACACTAAGTACAGTAACATAAAAGGTAACATAGAACAATTTTCAGGTGAGCCTCACAAATATAAGTATAAGCAGAGACACCATGGGACTCCATACTCTAGACAGTAGAGTAGAGACAACAGGAACTAAATGTGTCACGTAACCACTGTAGACAGACATTGGAACAGTCTCAATAAAAGACACTGCCGCATTGCAGTGACAAATTTTATCAATGGAATAAAACAAAATAATGAAATGGGAAATAAAGAATGTTACAACGAGTGACCAACAAAGATGTATGATAACAACAGAAGATGGACTAAGAGCATACATAAGCCACTAAAACAATGGAGAAAAAACATTTAACAGACATCAACAGGTTAGTTTTGTAAAAACAAATAGGAGCAGTTGACCCCTATGAAAAATCAGCAAACTAGGACAACAACACAAGAACCAGAAGCGAATAAAACAAAGATGATTAGTGCCGAAACACAAACGGAGATAGATACTGTAGCGTCACACTTGGGGCCAGCACAAAATGATAAAGACGTCATGAGAGGAAAGGAAACATGGTCACACGTATTAGACAATACGAGAAAATCTAAGATACCACTCAGTATAAAAGGGAAGAACCGACAAACAGCTAAAGAAGTAGTGGTATCACAGCATAGGGATAACACCGAGGTAAAGAATAAGTTGGATGAACCGATGCAGATATTCCTGCAAGAGAAGGTAAGAGCAGTGAAGACGTGACAGGAAGGAGTATATGCAGTGAAGGACAAGTACCAGCTTGACTTACAATCAGAATCCTATTCGTCAAGTTGGGAAGACAGAGTTATGGATTCCGACGAATATGCCAAAGGTTTCAGGTCGGATGAGCTGCATTATACAGAGGACGAGGAAGGGAATAGAAGTTATTGGCCGAGAAATGAGAACAGTGATCGTGGATGCATAAATCAGATAACGACGAAGAAAATGATTAAAATGGCTGAACCAAGCGTAAATGATTTGAATAAAGCAATAAAAGGCACCCTAAGAGGAGCTGACCTCAACACCTTGTCAACAAAAAAGGTGCGGAAATTGCTGGAAGTAAAGTTTTGTACAGATGTTATCAAAAAGGGATAAAAAAGTTCACAAACTTGTGATCTAAATGTTGGATGACGAGGCGGATGTGGAGGATACAGAGAAGAAATATAACAAAGAAGAGGAAGAGGGTAGATCGACCAGGAGGAAAAGTCGACAGACGGTTAATGAAGCAGAGCATAGCAGTAGATGGAGATGGTCTTCAGAATCTGTGTTGAGTAACTCAGACAGTATAGTGTCTGAGGAGAGTGACGGTAGTCACGGATACAAAATGAGTTACAGAGGACGAGAGAATAGTAGAAGAGTCAAGGAGGAAGGGAGAAAATATAGAAGCAAGAGTAGAGAACGTGAGTACTTAATATACAGCCTGGATGAAATACTTGCGAACAGGGCAGAAAAGTGGAGACGATATGCGGAGACAATCAGTCAGACTAGATGGAGGGAATTGTCAGAGGCGGATAAACGATGGAAGGAGAGGAATAAAAATGGAGGTGTTAGCTTAGTCGTGACGAGACGTTTAGAGGAGTCATTCTCCACCGAACACAGAGAATCAGAGGCGTGAGCATACCTGAATAATAGGATTCAGCAGAGGAGGAAAAGAGGAGGGCGAAAGAGAAAATAGTAGTAAGGCCATGGAGAAAATGGCAGAGTTTTGGAGAAGCCATACAGAAAATGGCAAATATAAGAGAACCATAAGTAAATGGATAAGAGATGAGAGCCATGGAGAAATGACGGGAGTTTTGATAAGCCACAGGAAGGATGGCACAGACATATAGAAGTGACAGTTCTACAAGAAACTAATGTAGAAGTGAGAGGCCATGGAGAAAATTGCAAAGAGAGGAAAATGGAAGAGAGGAGAGAGATTTCGCGGCAGGGGCCGGATTCTTGTAAAGACTTTGGGGAGAAATACCATGACTATATGAAGAGGTTCTATGAGGGAGTAAAGAGAAGAGAAATGTGATAAGAACGTTCCAGGGAGGGAACGAAAAACATATAAAACGTTAAGTGCGGCGTTTGTCAGACTTACAAATAAGAGTCTATTGAGGGTAACCCTCACCGAATATTTACAGAAAAACATCAGACACGACAGAAGACATGTTTAGGCTATATTTGAGAGAAGAAAGAGGCTAAACAATGGAGAGCGAGTGTTATAGAGGAAGTGTGACGGACCAATACTGTTGGAGGTCCAGTTAACAGCAGTGGTCTACTTTGTAAATAAACAGTATTCCAGTTGACTGAGGCGTTCCGTATTTGTATAGAAGATCTGCATAACGTTATGTCGTCGCTCACTGTTCTGTGTTGTGATCATTCATTATTCTTAAGGTTGATCGCTATGTTCTGATGCAAAAAAATCCTGGGTAAGCAACGGCCACACAATACGAAATGGTGCAGTGACTGCGCTGTAACATTGCACTTTTTCGCTATAATGCTGTTTGTATTTTATGCTACATTTTTGTTATACGATTAACAAATTCGATCTTACGCTGAGCGCTAACCTCCACGGAAGGCAGGAAAATAACTTTCACATGCTCAACAAGTTCATTCATGGTGGTGGAATGGCCAAGAAGTATTGTCATTTCTAGGATAATGAAGCATGACACCAAATTGGAATGTAGTTCTAAACTGATCCGCAACATAGAACACAATCTTAATTGCTACAAAGTGTATTGAAGAGAAAAAGAAGGCGGCAAAACAGGCTCAGTTCTTTTCCTTTTTTTTAAAGTCTCCTGAACATCTTCTGTCCCCAATGATGAAACATCGATGCCTTCGACATCTGGAACAAGAAAAAGGTTTTCAGCGTCTACAAAACATTCTGCTAACCAGTCGTCTGATGATGAAGACAGCCTCTGCTGTGACAACTGTAACCACAAGCGACGGAAGTAGCGGAGATTAAAGTACTATAATTTTTTCTTTTTGAAAACAAAAAAAACAGTAGATCCATAATATCTCGTTTGTGTTCAATATATCTGATAATTATATGTAGTTAATAAACAGAGACCTGGGCACTGCAGATTACTGGGCCACGTCTATAGCTTCAGGATATGTCGCGAGTATGGAGAAATAGAGAATGTTTTAGTGTAGACAGAATATGAATGTGTAATGTGAAAGTAGAGAAAATAGAGTCATTAATGAAATTATGGGGAGAGATATGACTTCTGGAGAGTCGTGAGATATATACTGATCTCTAAATGTTTACTTCTCCACCATACTCCGACTGTGTTTAAGATGTCAATCTCTCACCTGTCTTCCAAATGTTAAATAGACTAATCTACTACAGTAAGGACACACAACAACATCAAGTGACAGTTAGAAGAGAAGAGATTATGATCACAGATCGCATATAAATATGTTTATTAAGCAAAACTACAACATGAATCACATGAAAAAAAAAAGTAATGCCTTCACGATCTATCAAGGCTAGTGACTCGCAATATTACAACATAGAAAATAACACCAATACTTCACAAATCACACCAGCACACGTCTCATTCCTTAATTACCAACGCCCTTACACTTTCTCACACCAGTATTGTTAACTTAATGGTGATAGGCCCCCAGCTTTCTTATGGGAAGCGGTCTGTCCGGTAGGTATAAATCCGGTTAGGTAAGGTAATCCACGCTGGAAAAACTAACAACACTGTTCCTCCGAATTGTGGTATTTAAATGAAGTGGAGATAAGCTCCCCGTTGATCAGATGTTAAATAAATACATGCGTACACCTACTTTCCAAGGCGCGTGTGAAAAGAGACAACACTAGTGCAATTAACTCCACCCACTGCTAAATCCAAATGGCCGAGCGATAATGATCACTGCTTGCTCAACAAATATATATATGAGGGCCCCAAGGGATGCCCCTCTATTTGTTGGATAAAGGTGACTTGGGCTTCAGGTAGGTGAATATTAATGGCAAGATTACGATGATCTGCAAAGTCCGACAATATACCCCGTGTTTACTGGCTGTCAATGGGTCAGACAGTGTTGCCGTCACGATTGGATTGAAAACGTGGCAGCCCGCCTGGCTGAAGAATTATATCCTGCTAAATGCTGTATGTACTCCAAGGTGACAAGGCATAAATGGGTCTGACGATGTTGCTCCGATGATTGGAGGGCGAAGGCAATATCCCGTAGGTACTGGCGCTATATATTAGCAGTAAATTGTTGTATGACAAATATCCAGCAAATACCAGGTGGGCTTTTGGCGACTCAAGGTGCCCCAAATACAAGTCAGAGACAGAGAGCACTAATTACAGGCTTGAGCCAACTCTCTGAAAAATATAAACATGTAAAAAATAACGTTAACCGCTGTACAGCTATCTCTAATGTTTACAAAGAAATCTGCGTTACATTCTTTCGCTAAACCAAAACCCACCCCCTTCTTTCATTCGATCACAACACACCAACATACCCCCCCCCTTCCCTGTTCTCTCTTGTTGTACTGTTCATGCATGTAAACCCAGCCATGCGTTAACACTGTGCTAACCGCGCGAAGATTTTTTCCCGCGGCTTCTACGGCTATATATTCCCGCCCCTCCTTCCCTTACTCACTTTGGTAAGAGGCGAAACCAAAACATTCAGCATCAACCCATTACTTAAAAATTAGAAAAAAAATACTGAAATGAGAATAACGGGCAGGCCCGAGTGTTATTTACCAACATTAGAATGGCCACGGGTGAAATTACAGAATAGCCGCTCCGTTAATCTCACTATATATATAATGTAGCTACATCTATACATAATTATTTATAATTTCTTCTTCTTTGATCCTTAGCCGCTGACCGTCAAAGCAGTCAGTGGCCATCACGCCTAGTTGCGTCTTGTAGGGCAACAACAAATTGATTCCACTTTGCTCGGTCGGCGGACATTGTGACAGATGTAGCGAAATTTGGTTCCTCTTGCGTTGTTGTGGAATAAAAATGTGTAGCGCGACTCCCACACACACACACACACACCAGCGCAAGGTCAGCGCGGCGGTCTTTCTTTGAAGTTTGTAGTAGACGGGAAATGTGAATTACGGTTAAAAGCCATACAGTATTACCGAAGAATGATGAAATAGCTAATAAGAATGAATGGCGGACTTTCAAAGTTTGCATTTACTGGACATTAAATTATTAACTACCGGAGAACGCCCAATTGGAATAATATTAAATAAAAATAATTCAACAAAGGAGATAGACTAGGAATTATATTCAAAAGGATATTATTCAAATATAAATAGTTTTAAAGATAATTAATATTTTTCACCTTCATCACATTGGCTAAAAGTTAGCTAATAATCTTTAAAAATTTATTACACTAACAAGCCTCAACGGATTTGTATAAAACTTATATGTAATGAAAGCCTCATATGGGAAAAAGGAAATGATACATAGAAAGGACGGAAGAATATAAGTGTGTAGTGAACAGAAGAAAAAAACAAGTACAGGAAAAACACAGATTGCTTCAAATAGCCTCAAACCAGGAGATGAAACAAAAAATTTTTTGGGACTTTTAGAGGTGCTTTCTCGTACGCGCGAGAGACTGAAATATAAGAACAGAGGGACGCGTTGAAAATCACACACACACCAAATCCAGAAGCCAAAGTGAGAAACTGGAAGACAGTATCTGCAAGAAAAGTTATTTTTTCACGCTGCATGCAGGGCAGATTAACTTCAACCAAAATAATCTCACCGTGAGCTTATAGATCCTAAGAGGGTATGTAAGTTTATTAAAGATATATGTATGAATAATATCATTTTATTTCAGATTTTATTTCTGATTGATTGTATCAGATATAATAAAAAAGAGAATGACGCTAACCAGAGATAACCTTCACCGGCATTGTCAGGAAGCATAACCATTAATTGGTTAGCCACATATATCATGGCTAGTTCTTGCCTGGAAGCTTACGACATACCAGCAAGTACATAAGTGACTTGACATCCATAAGTGGAAGGCAAAGGTTATATCGTACCCATGTATCATAATTTATGATTTATTCATGTAAATTGTTAATTCTGCACAGTATACATTATCTTATCATGCTATCTCTGTAACATACTACCATGATTCATTCATTTATATACAAACACTGAAGACATGGTCGCATCATGAACAGTAGTTGGTGGTGAGATTGTTAGAACAACATGGCCACCTATTACCTCTTGTTCCAGGTTTTTATGTTCAATGTTTATGATCATTCCTGATCGAGAAACTAAAGACTTGAAGAAGTTGATCCAGCTCACTGAAGCCTAGAGGTCAACCAAACTTCAACACCTTAGTCCCCTGTAGTTATAGGGCGGGCTGAAGGAAAGTCTTCCGTACTCCAGTGTGTCGGAGGAACCTCGAGCAGACGTGGCTAAAGTTGAGTTTCTTTGTATCCATCCAACAAATCCTGTGAGCAGTTTCTAAAACGATTGTCTAATGATGACAACTAGATGGCAAGAGATAATGTGACAATCCTTTTGTTGTAAATTCAGTGGAAGATAAATCTAAGACTTTTTCTATTAGTTATTTTAATTTGTAAATAATCATACATTTTACCATCTTCCAACACCCATTTATCATTACAAGAATATATAGATGTACATAATAAATTGGATAATTGTACTCATTTGACTTGTTAAATATTTAACTGTTAAATTTTGAGTTACCTTTTCAAATTTAATTATATTATCACATAGGGTTACGATAGCGAAAGTAGCAACTTATACTTCTGAAGCCTAAATCTATTGTCCAGCTCAGAGTATTCACAGCTGTAACTCACTTGTGATACTAGTGTACCTATCGGGCACTGGAACTTCATACTTTCTGGAGAGAGATTCTACTTCTGCTCTACCACTATTATCATAATAGGAAAACCTTTCGCTACAACAGACGAACGCATCCGACCCTGAATGATATGATACGCCTCTTCGTAACGACCCCTTGGATAACATCAGTGCCCCCGAAATATTGTAACCTTTCGTCAAACGGGAATTTTCTTTTCACCTGGACTCATTAGCTATGCAACCTTTCCACGCAGATTGGCAACACCTTTGCTGATTGATATGTGGACAGCTTATCTACCGTTCATTCTGGTCATCGCATTGATTTAAGGAGAGGCTAAATCACGCCCATGGTCATCTCTTGAGCAATCATAGGCAGTCATTTTATTAACTTGGCCCAGAAGGGGCGTTGCCAGCATCAAACAGAATGTAGCGGTACACGATCAAACAGGCACTGAGATATCTCAGGAAAGACTAGCACCACGATCAAAGACAGTACTGGTCCCTGACGAGCGACGCAATTTCCCTGCCGGTATTTTCGCACCTCCGTGCCAAACGCAGAACCGATCGCAATGAAAGCGAACGGGGAAAGCCGGAACGCAAGCAGCGAGCGAAGATACGAGAGACCAGGGGCGGCATATCTCTTTAGTTTGGCGGTCAGATCCCCAAAAGTGTCCTGAGATCTAAAAAGGTGTCCAGTTTCTCATGTCCCACTCATCTTTCATTTCATTCTAGATATATACAGACCACGTAGAAATACACTTTATCACTCGCTGGCCAGAACTTAACAGAAGCACTAGCTATATTTGAAATCTTGCTATAGATTATCCCCTGGATTTTATACATATTTGCAGTGAATTCTATTTCTGTGCAAAACGGTAAAATATATATTGTGTAAAGTGATCAGTGGTCTAGTTCATTCATTCTATTTCACTGGTTTTTGTGTTAATTTAAATCTATTAAATTAAACCGTCTCAATAGTTCCAGTTGTAAATGTAATGATATATCTGCTATATTATTTCTAAAAGATAATAAATGTTAAATGCTTAAATTAACTTTTAAAGTCGCGAAGGAATTTATAATTAATAAATTTAGTTAAGTCCTATATTTATAGATGCGTGTTTTAACCACTAAAACTCGCGCAGTGTTTATTAAATACATAATTAAATACGCGAGCGTATATAAAATAGTCTTAACGGGAAATTTATCACGCTTTAGAAGGTTATTTGTTTGTCGGTATATTACATGTCTTTTTTTTCTTTCATACAGAGTGATCGTAACCTGTGCGATCCCAGCATTAAGAAAGCAATAAAGCAAATCAATCTAAGCAAAGCAAAGCATAAACAATGTGTAGAGTCTCCCTGACTCTGAACTTGTTGAGATTGTGTAAATTTTTAATCTTTGAGGCGATTCTATGTTTGGAATTCCGCTATCTAACTTATAGCAAAGAAAGCACACCCAAAGACAAATTTAACACACCATCAAGCAAACTAAGTCGTAACGGGAAGAAGAACACTGACCCGAGCTTTTGTTAGTTTACTGACACAGAGAGAGAATACATATTTACCGAACAGTGATGTGACTAGTTTTCTCCCTGGACTTAAACCATACCTCACGGATAAAGTGTATCAGCACGCGTAAGAATTTTATTATCAGCGGCAAAGTCAAATAGACCACACCATCCTCACCCCGGTATCAGAGACCGTGCCCTCCAATAGAAACTGTTATTAAGAAAAGAGACACAAATACAGATTCATTTTCCAGCGATTACGGGATCCTTTTTATGTGCTGAACGCCTACCCGCTAATCTGGGGCTGGAAATTGAACTAACACTCATACATTTAGTTTGAGGTGTAACTGCTGTTGTGTTATTCTATGGAGTGCCAGATTTTTTCACAATCGGTAAGTGAGAGCAAGATGAGTGAAGGCCTTTACTAGCTCGTGTATGATTGACAGGAAATTTAATCTTATTTTGTAACCCATCTGTTAACTTGCTTAACGGGTAATACATTTTCTGTATCCCCGGCATTGTTCCTTTAAGTAGGATAGTTTTGATAAACTCTGTTTTAAACCCCCCCCCCCCCTCCTTTTCTTTTGCTTAGTAAAGGGAAGAACTATTGGGAAGAACATGATTTTTTCTACCACCTATACCTAATTTTGAAACACCTCTTTCAGAGTAATTAACTTCACTGTTAGGTTAACTTACCTACGTTCCTGATAACTATTTATCTTTGGACTGGGTTTATCTTTGTCTAATAAGCGGGACGGGCTTAGTCAATACCAACATTCTTCACCCCTCCCTACCTTGTTATTTGCATTTTTCCGTAATTTTGATAATTCTTGTTGTAAACAAATGATTGTTGTAGTGATTGTCTTTTTAACTTTAATAAACAACATAAACTTAACTCTTACTATACGGGAGCTAAAACCGCGTTTTTACGCGCCAGTTTAGCTATCGTTACCGTCGCGCGCCACTTGAACAAGCGAGCCGTAAAATTGGTACTAAACCCGCGCACTTCACGGGGCTTGCCGGATACTAAGAGTTAATCGTTACTGTGTTGGACTACCCAAAGCCCATAAAATTTCCTCTATTTGTTTAAGATAGTTGTATCCACGTCGTCTGTGTGTTTGAAGCACCAAATCGGTGTGAGAGCAGGTGTGGTGTCTGGAAAACTGGCAAATAATTGTTTGACCAGGAGAGTGGAAGAGAAGATTGAGAGAAACGATTTGTCGTAAATAAGTCTGTCTTTACTCTCCTCCAGCACTCCGTGGAGCAACTATTTACTCTATACATTTCTATCACTGAGCCTTTCACCATCATTCTACACTCTAAACCGGACTACTATTTCTAAGACTCTTTCTCTCAAAATAAATTTACGACAGCCATCCTTCGTACAGTGCCCCAACTCTGTTCATTCTTTGCATCTCATCCTCCACAGTCCTCCACCAGGTTGTTTTTGGTCGGCCTCTCTTTTGTTTTCCTTCAGGGGTCCAAAGCATAGCTTTTCTTGTGATGGCATCGGGGTCTCTTCTGAGGACATGGCCAACCCAGCTCCAGCGTCTGCCAGCTATGATGGTGTGCATGTCCTCTTGCTTGCTCCGAGTAAGCAGATCTTTTTTGGTGATGTATTATTTATACAAATGTGCAAAATGGGAAACGTTGGCCAATAAAATATACAACTGCTCACACTTCTGTCTCGTGAAAAATCTCCTCTTGGCGTTAACCCTTATCGGAGTTTAATTGGTAGCGGCTTAATAAAAATCAGAACTCCCGGTCACACAAAAATTACTTTACTTATATATATATATATATATATATATATATATATATATATATATATATATATATATATCGTAGATTTTGGATAGGTATTTAAGATAGATAGATAGGTCCGTTCTGAAGAGGTGGTAACTTAGTGAGAGATAAGGAAAATAAATAGATTTCATGAGCCAATGGTGAAAGGTAGAATCTGTCCCTGGAGAGAGAAGATACTCTAGTCCAGCATATCTTACGACTAAAATTGGTCTATCAGACAATTTACCTTCCAGTATATATTAACAAATACACTATTAACCACTCACATACACACACACAGACAGTGACGACAATTAGTCGCACAAACGTAAAACTATATTAAATGGAGTAGGGATATTGGGCCGAGCTGACCAACACAGGTAATTAAGTTTTACGTTAAGTTTCTTTATTATAAAGAACTTCACAACAGTCAGTATCATAATATTAACTATAAAATCATAGGTTACAGAAATAATAAAGAAATAGACACGTAAGTGCAATTCCCTCTGTTAAGACAAGATCCTTGTAGAAGAAGATATTAACCCCCAAACGGTAAAAAGATTAGCACTAGGGTATAGAATTTGACTGTACTGCAGAGAACAGAGTTTCTAAGTAATCTATCCTGGAAATAACAGTATTAGCAAACAAAAAAAGAAAACATAACAAAGTGAGTACAATAGAAGAATTATTCATTCCTTCTTTCTCTCGCTTCAGACAACAGTGGCCACGTGCATTCATTCGTACCCAATTGTTGATTAACAACGTCTGGAATCTTTCTTTATGGTACACACAGTGTTGGGTTATTTTGGCAAAATAAGCCCCAGTTCCTCAAAGACTGTTTAATCCTCTTATTTGGGGAACGCTTACTTCGTTACTGTTGCTAAGAGTTGTCTATTTCACATCAATTAGTCCAGGTAGGAAAATAATAGTGTACTTGGTGTTCACAGTGTCATTAGCTTGTACCTCCATTTCTTAAAAAGAATGTCAGGTATGCAAATCTTTCGGGATAAAAATTCTCGCCACACCACAGTGGTCGATATTTGGGAAATGTTAATGTTTGATAATTTTGCCACAGCGGGCTGAATGTATATGAAAAGGGGAAAAAAGAAATATGGATACCATTAGGTCCAGTTACAATTATTCTTATAGTCTCTTTTGTTGGTACTCTCTCTCTCTTTGTGGGTGAAAAACAAGAGGTCAAACAGGTCAGTCTTGAAGACCCAATATTTATAAGAATTTTTTTTGTTTTTGTACTGTTGGACTTAGACCAGTTATCTCAGATTCAGGTTCAGGCCGCTGGTAGATTTAGGTTTGTGACCCGTACTAGATTTTAGAAAGAGAATACAAACATTTAAACACATTATAGTATTCTCTCCAAACCCGCGCAACGGTATAATTTATTATCCACTCGGTTATTAGATTTGATAAGAAACACACGTGTAAAGCTTATCTTATCGTTCTTATTAACCCGTGAAATAAATTCTAGTCATTTACAAAATATTTACACATGATGGATTAGAAATAAGTATATATTCGTCGGTACGACATTGCCTAGTGCATTTACTAGTCAATTAAAATAGCTCTTATTAGTTAATAGCAATTAATTAAATTTTTGTTACCGCTGGAAAAAATTAGCTATATATATTTAATTTGCTAGCCAATTTAACACAGTAAATCAAAGTGAAATATAATGACGAACTTAGCAACTATTAAATTACTCAAAATACTAGTAAATATAGTTAAGGCAACACAGAAAAAGAAACTAGCCTCCAATCGAAAATACTAAAAACAATGGTCTAAGCTTCGAAGCTAGATGTTCTGAAATTCTGCGGCTACTAGATAAAATGATTTTGAAAGCTGGAGTATATATATATATATATATATATATTAGATAGAAATTCGCTATCACTAGAGAGTTATAACGCCTTCGCCCAGATTTTGGGGAATTATGAGGTCCATTCCTGAATCAAAGCTTATTTTCACGCTTTGCCGACAGCAGACTCGTCGCTAACGAACGGACTGCTTTTGATCAGTCGTCTCTCACTGTAGCTAATTAATTTCCAAACAAACGTATGTGAGGGGGAAAGGGGGGGGGGGTGTGACTGTGATTATCTCCAACTTCCTCAGATTAATGCCTCTTTACCAAATAACTACAGAAAGAACGTCATTTGATTTATCACCCTTGATTTTACAAATATACGAATCGTTCTCTGATCCGTCACTATTACATGATTTGCCCAATCGCTCGCGTGATAATACAGTTAATGGCTCTTGGACTAGCTAATAGGTCTGTTGGTAAACATTTCTAGTGTCTGTAAGACATAGAGAAAAAGAAAATAGGCGTGGCTACAATTTGACTTCCCCAGACATCGAAGCGCATGCCTTCAGCGTTAACAAAACGTGAATATTAATTAGCAAGCAAAGATGGAAAACAGGTGGAAGCAAAAAACGTGTCGATACATGTAATATATTTACATAACTCTGTCACAGTATATATATATATATATATATATATATATATATATATATATATATATATATATATATATATATATATATATATATATATATATATATATATATATATATGTACGAGGCGTGTCCAAATGAAACCCGTCCCAGTGGCTTTATAACAAATATATGTAAGGTACATCAGCAGGAGTAGTAGAATTAAATACAGCAATTGTTATGAAGCAAGTACTCACTGGGGTTCTTTAGAAATAGTCACCATAGGCATTCAGACACGCATCTCACTGCTTGGGTAGACGGCGTATGCCGTCCGAGAAAAATGACTTTGGTTGCTTATTGAACCATTTGGTCACCGAGGCCCTGACGTCTGCATCGGAGTCGAATCGTTGTCCCTTTAGAGATTGTGTTAAGGGTCCGAACAATTGAAAGTCGCATGGTGACAGATCGGGGCTGTAGGCTGGGTGTGGCAGAACTTCCCACCTTTTCCTTGCTAACGCTTCGTGCACAATGTTCGCAACATGTGGACAAGCATTGTCGTTCAACAGAATCACAACACGCGAAAGCATGCCAGGTCGTTTATTGGCTTGATGGCTGTATGCAGGTTGTCTAGTGTGTCTTTGTGAGCGGATGACATTGATGTTCACGCCAGGCTCTTTAAAGTCTACCAATAGAAGCCCTTCATGGTCAAAAAATGCTGTCAGCATAACCTTACTGGCAGAAATCTGTGACTTGAATTTTTGGGGTTTTGGTGATCCGGGATGTTTCCATTGCATGCTTGCTTTTTTGCTGCACGGCTCAAAGTGGTGGCACGACGACTCATCGCCTGCCACTATACGCAACAGAAATGCATCATTCTCCTCTTCGTAACGCAGCAGGTGGTTTAAACTCCACCGCATGCGTTCTTCCTTATGGTGATTGGTCAGTGTCACAGTGTGATTAACACAGCTGTGGACTGGCGGTGCTCCACTGGGGGCGGGTACATAATGTCATCCGGGTGTGTGAGGTGTTCTCATACACTTAACTTAACAACACGAAACTGCGAGGTCAGCAGGACAGGGGTGAACGCAAGGGGCGTTCTTATTGGGCAGTGAAGAAGAGAGAGGAAAGCGAGCGAGGAGGTTTTGGGGTAATGATTGCCGACTCGTATTGTCGAATGCAAGAGGATATTTAGTTGTGAGAAGATAAGGCATTCGGTTATCTGAGATTTTCATCAATGTGTTACACTTCGCTAACTACATATATTGTTGTGATTTTGTGGTGATAATTATTTGAATACATTAGAAAGATTTGGGAACATTGCTAGTGTTCGTTATTATTTGAATGTGGTCCACTCCACCCCTCTCTCTCTCTCATGTGTAGTATTTCGAGGACTAAGGCATATGTGTATTTAATACAAAATACCCTGTGTCAGGTGGGGGCTCGTATTTGGGTCCTCGTGTTTGATTATCTTTGCACGTCAATGCAGCGCCAGGCCAGAAATCTATTTTAGGTCACATACACTGTAGGCCTGTTTTTTCAGTCACGTAGTTGTCAGGTACTTTTTTTGAATAGTGAGTCACGGGTCACGGATTAGCGATACACAGTGAAGTGGGGGATTTATTATGAACAGTACGCTGTGTCAGAGCTAACAAAATGTCAGGGCGACATTGAGCACTCTTCTGGTTAAGAAAACGACGCCGTTGTCGGCCAACGTTTGCGGTGTGAACCAGGTTGTGGCAGGTTCGTTGACATTAATTTTGTTGTCTGCAGGGCTGAGAGGACGAAGATGTTGCTGCTAGTACAGGTTGGGCGAACAAGTGGATGGTAGCCTTGGTAGCATTCATTTCAGCGTCTGACTGGTCAAGACTAGAGGCCGCTGCAGCGCCGTTTGAAAGCCAACAGTGGGACAGTGTTGCCACTACACAGTGTTTACTGGATCAGGAGACGACGTACCTGTGGAAATCAAGTGGTTGAGTCTTCTTGTGGAACTGGGTGCATGCCGAACACGAGAACTGGTGCATTACAGTATCAACATTTTACACACGGTCGTTACGGAGGTTGCTAGAAGCTGAACAGTACCAGATTTACGTTGCGATCTTTGCCTTATACAAAACACTGCAGGCCATCATCATAAACTGTACTGAACTTTTTCTCACGTAGAAGGCTGCACTACACCTTTGCAAACGGTGGTAACTTTCATGAACTCGTGAGATGTTATTGGAGTGGAGCTGGCAAATCCTCGCCTTGTGCTGATGACGAGCTAGTATACAGTTGTGGTATAACTTTTATGCGCGTGGTCTGACTTTTTGGCTTGACATCCATGTGATATTTCAGTGAAGACAATGCACTATCTGGTGACAAGCGTGGACTTCGTGCCTTACTCAGGGGTCACCCTAATGGACAATATTTGTAACTTTACGTAACTTTGTAACGTGTCGTTCGTTGTGTGGACCATTGAATCATTAGTGACTAAGGTGCTGTGGATATCAACGTCATCATCAGGAATCCAGACCTTCGGAGATCATCAATTTAATTGATTTATAGTTAATTTTTTTAATGTTGTATTATTACTACTATTATATATTATTGGACAATTATTTTTCTTTTAGTACCTTTATACTTTATAATATTATATAATTAATAATCATTCTCCTGTGATCTCTTTTCCATTTGGTTGGTGAGTACGTCATCCAACTGGTGTGGTGTTGCAACATACTACCTTTGGTCACTTCATTGTTTATTGTAGGTTTTTGTTGTGTCTTCGTAGAAGTATAATTTTGGTGTAATTTGGTTGTTGTGTGGGTTTAGAATTTTCTCTTTTGCATTGTGGAAAGAGATTGTGCTAAACTGTTCTTTAGGACGGTTGCTAGGTGAATTGTGTGCTGGAGCACGGGCACATAGAGCTGACCCTATTGGCTGCCCGGCATAATTCACGTTGCACATTTAGTGTATTAGTTAGTTTGCACGGTGTCATATGTGTAATAGTGTCTCTTTGTCATGTTTAATTGGAGTATTCTCTTGTATTCTTCTTACTATCATGTACATACGTTAATTTCCCAACTCTTGTTTTCATTTGTTAACAGCTACGGTTTATAATTAGACATCTGCTGCTGTCTGAGGATTTTTTTTTCTTATTCCACCGTACTGTTGTGTTCGTTCGTGTAGTAAGGTCGTCTTGATCATCTTCATTATTGTCATCATTGTTTGTATTTATGTTTGTTTTGTTTTAGTGAAGTGTATCTCAATTTCAATTCCAGTACTGATTGCATAAGAGTAGGTTGTGTATTTTTGCTTGTGTAGACGTAATTTTCTGGTTTGGTTGAGAATCACATGTATGTTTATGCCATTAAGTATATTGCAGTGGGGTTTAGTTTCACTGCTTAAATATTATGGGTGTCATGGTAACAGCAAATTATGCTGTTGAATAACTTCACACCATTATACTGAATACACCTATTTGATTGGTACAGTCAGTATTTCTGACTAGGCATTACATATAATTTTGATCCTTTTTTTAGTACAATATCTGATAATTTTCCAATGGGGAATACTGAAGGCATTTTTTTTTTTAGTACACTGTGTACTGCTTTAAGAAATTTTAATTTAATTACATTACATTACGATGGCTAGCCTCTTAGAATTTGTTAAGGTTGGTAAAGAGCTAGCATTAAAAGACCCTGCTCTACAGGAATTGGCAGAAAAAAAATGGAAAGAAAAACAGGAAAATGATAGAATGGAATGGTGTGAGGAGAAAAAATTCCAGAAATTGAAGATAGAAGCAGAGAAAGAGATGAAGAAGATAGAAGCAGAGAAAGAGATGAAGAAGATAGAAGCAGATAAAGAGTTGAAGAAAATTGAAGCTGACAGAAATAAATCTAAAGAAGCTAGATAATGAGTCCAGGAAGCAGGATTCAGGTGGGAAAGAATTCTCACGTCCCTATAGACTACGGTTACCCTATTTTAATCAAGATTTGGACAGTATTGACGTGTATTTGGAACGCTTTGAATCAGAAGTTTTGGCTTGGAAGATGAAGAAGGAGGAATGGCCTGTTCTGCTGGGAAATTTGCTTTCAGGATCTGCGTTAGAAACTGTGTATAGTATCCCTTTAACCGACAGAGCAAATTATGACATAGTCAAGGAGAGGTTGTTAAGGAAATTTCGTCTAACGGCGGAAGGGTATCGGGCTCGTTTCCGAGACGTGAGACCAAGCGTCAATCAGGATTTTGAGGATTTCATTGCGAACATTACTCAGCTATTCAATCGATGGATTGAAATGGAAGGTATTACTAAAGACTTTGATGGGCTTTTCGACCTTATGTTACGGGACAAGGTATTGTCATCGTGTTCATCTGAGCTTATTGTGTTTTTCCAGGAACGCAAGCCAAAAAACATCGGTACGATGTCAGAATTAGGACACCAATACGTGACCGCGCATCCAGGAAAGGTCATACACAGGGAGAGTATCTCTGAGACTTTCTCAGCGAGTATAGGAAAGATTACTAGAAAACCTTACAATCAAAATAGATCGAAGAGTGCCGATAGATTTGGCCCCAGAAGATTTAATTATGATAGACCCTACTTTCGAAGATACAGATCTCCTGCACGGTAGGACAATTATCGGGACCATAGATCACCGAGGAAAAAATTTAACTATCAATCTGATAGAAATCAATACAGATATATTGGAAACAGACAGGATAGGTACCCGCGGAATCAGATCCAGATAGATGCGCCAAACGAGCAGGAACAAAGACGATTTTGCAAAAGCTCACCTTACCAAAGAAACAAATCCTTTGAGAAAAAGGAGCCAGACCGAGTAGTCAGACACTCTCCAAACAATAGTCCGAAAAAGGATAGCAATACGCAGCTACACTGTAGTCTTTGTAAGGGAACAGGACATTTAGCAAAGGTCTGGGCTAATAATTCAGGACGAGCGAATTCGGCTTGTATATTAGAATCCTTTAACAATGAGAATTGCAAAGGGTGTAGACCATTATTTGAGCCAGACGGTAAGCCTATGCTTATCTGTGGTCACACTCTGCCTTGTCTCTCTTCTCCTGAAGAAAATGGTCATTTGGAATTGCATCCAGGATTTGTGCAAAAGCAGGAAGTGTCTGTGTTGAGAGACACTGGTTGCACAACTATAGGAGTTCGTAGATCCTGCATTGACGACTCATGTTTGATAGGTAAGAAAGCAAGATGCGTCACTTTCGGGGGTAACATTGAGTATTACCCTCTTGCCATTATTGAGGTGGACACACCCTGCATATCTGGTATAGTACAGACCTGCGTACTCGAAGCACCTATAGCGGATTTGATTGTGGGTAATGTGCAAGGTGTGCAGGAATGTACTCAGATGGACATCAGGAAATGGAGGGACAATCGTGTGCTTAGTGCCAATGCGGTGATTACGAGGGCGCAGTCAAAGGCAGATGACACATTAGAAGCGACGCATCCTGAAGCTAAGACATCGGAATTGGTCAAAGGGAGTCAGGATACACAGGTGTCGGACTTTATCCAGCACCAACTGTCAGACGGATCATTGCGTAAATTTTACAACTTTGCCGAGAGAGGTGATGTAAAGTGCACGAAGCTGGCCAGTCATTGGTTCGAGCTCAAGAATAATGTTCTCACTAGGTGTTTCGCTAAGGGAGTACAAACTCAGCGGCAAGTGGTGGTACCGTGTAGTTTTAGAGCAAAGGTATTAGAGGTGGCACATGACTCCCCTTTCGCGGGACATATGGGTGTGGCTCGAACGCGCCAGAGGGTGCTGTCACAATTCTATTGGCCAATGTTTAGCACGGACATTAAACTATATTGTAGGTCCTATAAGATATGCCAACAGATGAGGCATAAAGGCAGAACTCCCAAAGCTCTAGTGCAGGTTACGGACTTGTCAGTACGTCCTTTCCAGAAAGTAGCGATTGATATTATAGGCCCCCTCTCGGTCACTTCAGACATGGGATATCGTTTCATTTTAACGATGGTAGATTTGTGCACCAGGTGGCCGGAGGCGGTGCCGATTAAGAGTATTGTTTCACAAGCAGTAGCAGAGGCTTTGCAGATGTTGTTTTGCAGGTTTGGTTTTCCGGAAGAGATATTATCGGATAGGGGCCGTCAGTTCATTTCGAAGGAATGGTCAGAAATCACTGGGCTGTTAAGTATTGCCCAAACATTCACGAGTCCATATCACCCTCAGTCAAACGGAGTGTGCGAGCGTTTTAGAAGGCCTTGTGGCCGTAACGTAGACTATTTTCTTTGTCTTTTGTCCTCGTAAGACGAATCACCTTTTTTCAATTTTTTTTCAAACCCATCCATCGAGCGTTTTAACGGTGCATTAAAACACATGCTGGCAAAAGTGACCGCAGAATCTCCGCAAGAATGGGATAGGTTACTCCCAGCGATCCTGTTTGCCTATAGGGAGGCTCCCCAAGAGAGTACAGGATTTTCCCCTTTCGAATTGCTGTATGGGGCAAACCCAAAGGGGCCGATGCACATATTGAAGGATTTATTAACTGGAAAATGTGCAAATAGCACCTCAGTTACGAGTTATGAGTATGTAGTGAGCCTCAGAGAACGTATTGTAAAATCGTGTTTGGTGGCACGTGACTGTTTGGCGGGGTCGTTAGCACGGTATCGGAAGTACGCAAATCGAAACTCCAAACTAGTATCCCTGATTCCAGGTGAGGAAGTTTGGTTACTTTTACCAGCTAAAGAGGATCGCTTGAGCATTACGTGGCAAGGACCATTCAAGGTGGTTAAAAAAATGACAGATGTCGATTACCTAATTTCGGTCCGAAATAAGGAAAAGGTATTTCATGTGAATATGCTGAAGCCATATGTAGAACGACCTGAGTCATTGAAAGCAGTCACAAGGGCAGCACAGACTGAAGCAACAGTGGCATGGACGGCAGTCATTGATGACACCGGAGATGAAAAAGGTGAAGGGAATATCCAGTTATCCCTCGTACCCCTGGTTCCTTCGGAGTCATGGAATATGGTGCGAATCGGGGATGACCTAACAGTAGAACAAAAGTCGGAAGTGCAGATTATATTAGCGGAGTTTAAGGATGTCCTCACAGATCTGCCAGGACTGACAGACCTGATTTGTCATGATATCACTCTGACATGCGATCAGCCGATTATGGTAAAACCGTATCCATTGCCCATGCATTTCAAATCGGCTGTCGAGAGAAAAATTGGTGACATGCAACGACTGGGGATCATTTCTCCGTCTGATTCACCATATTCTTTTCCAATGGTTGTGGTTCGCAAGAAGAACGCATCTCTTCGTATATGCATTGACTTTCGGAGATTGAACAGCATCACCGTCGTTGACGCTGAACCAATACCTAATCAGGAAGATCTGTTAACACAACTCACCCACGCTACATATTTCAGCAAACTAGATCTGTCTAGAGGCTATTAGCAGGAACCCCTCGCGGAGGCTGCAAAACCTCTAACTGCATTTAGCACCCCCAAAGGATTGTTTCAGTTCAATGTCATGTGCTTTGGCTTAGTGAATGCGCCCGCCACATTTGTGAGGATGATGAGAAGATTGTTAGGACATCGATCGGATATTATTACATATATCGACGATATATGTTTGTTTCATGAGTCATGGGAGGATCACTTGAGGGGGTTGTCTTCCCTATTGCGGTGTCTAAGGCAGCATAATTTAACGGCACGGCCGAGTAAAGTTTGCATAGGTTTTAAAGAGTTAAGTTTCTTAGGACATACTGTAGGTCATAATCACCTGAAACCGGAAGATGTAACAGTTACAAAGATTTTACAGTTGCAGACACCTAAAACAAAAAAGCAAGCGGAAAGTCTAATTGGACTTGTGAATTTTTATCACAAGTTCATCCCTCAGTTCTCTTCCATTGCAGCTACACTTACCTCGCTAACGAGTAAGGGGATGCCAAATAGGGTCGTGTGGACACAAGATTGCGAGATAGCCTTATGTAGAATCAAGAGGGTGTTCTCTAGGAAACCCATCTTACTGATGCCAGATTTACGCAAACCCTTTGTTTTGCGGACAGACGCATCTTCTGTAGGAATTGGAGCTTTTTTAATGCAAGACCACCAGAGTACCTTACATCCAGTGATGTATGTGAGTCGGAAGCTGTTGCCGGCTGAGACTAGGTACTCCACGATTGAAAGGGAGTGCTTGGCAATTGTGTGGGCAGTTTCAAAGTTGTCCCGGTATTTGATAGGTGCACATTTTGTATTACAGACAGACCATCGACCACTCTCTTATTTACAGTCGTCGAAATCGACAAGCTCGAAATTAACTCGTTGGGCTTTCTTACCGCAGCAGTACAAATTTACTGTTTTACCCCTAGAGGGTAAGCTCAACGTTGTAGCTGACACTTTGTCTCGTTTGTAGAATGATTGTTTTTTTTCTTGGGCTTCTCCACACGATGTTTAAGTGAATATGCAAGATATGTGAAGACAAGAAGGATATGAATGTATACTTGGCTCAAAAGCCGGATGTTTGATGTTTGGAGTGCGCCCAGCCGCCTTCCAAAAGAAGAAGAAGGAAAAAAAAACTTTGTTTTTTTTCCCCGGGGGGGGGGGGGGGGGGGGGGGGGGGGGCGGGGTAGAGGTCACAGTGTGATTAACACAGCTGTGGACTGGCGGTGCTCCGCTGGGGGCGGGTACATAATGTCAGTCGGGTGTGTGAGGTGTTCTCATACACTTAACTTAACAACACGAAACTGCGAGGTCAGCAGGACAGGGGTGAACGAAAGGGGCGTTCTGATTGGGCAGTGAAGAAGAGAGAGGAAAGCGAGCGAGGAGGTTTTGGGGTGATGATGGCCGACTCGTATTGTCGAATGCAAGAGGATATTTAGTTGTGAGAAGATAAGGCATTCGGTTATCTGAGATTTTCATCAATCTGTTACACTTCGCTAACTACATATATTGTTGTGATTTTGTGGTGATAACACTGACTAACAAAAAAAAACTTTTTTTTTTCTTTCTCTAACATTTCTATGTTTTTCTGGTCAATTTTAATGTGCTGTTTTTAAATCTGCAAACCGTTTTTCTCTATCAGGTCGGGATCTCTAGAAATACGCAATTGAAGTTTTTTAACAACGCATACAGTATTACAACATCATTCGTACAAGAAGTATAACAGTTATGTAGGCTTGAATTTCTTTGCAGTCGACTTTCGTCGGTGAATGGCATGTGGTACATCGCGATGAAGCATCCAACAATAATCGGCAAGCATGGTCACACTCCACCGTCCTTGATAACGTGACTCCATTACGGCAATATCTTGATGGAATCATTCTCCATGTTCATCGCTGACTTCGCCAAGGTTGGCAAGGGAAAAAGATGCGAATCGAGCAAATGGATTTTGAGGGATGTGTTACAGCCCATAATTATGTATGCATCTATGCACTGCTTAACAATATGCAACATAGTCGACAGATTTGTGATTTTCCAGAAAGTTATCGACGATCGATTTGAATGCCATCCATGCGCGAAGTTCACTACCATGTAACAAGTTCTCGAATTGTTTGTCTGCAATAACTTTCCTAATCTGAGGTCCTACAAAGATACCTTCCTTTATCATTGCATCGCTAACTTGCGGAAACTTTTCTCGAAGATAAGTGAAAGCTTTGCTCGTTTTATCTAACGCTTTTACAAAATTCTTCATGAGCCCCAACTTTATATGTAACAGTGGTAAAAGGAAGGTGTCATTGTTAACTAATGGCTCGCGTATTACATTTTTATGCCCGAGCTGCATACGATCCCGGATAGGCCACACCTTTCTTGCATAATGTTCCTGTCTGTTGCGGCTGTCCCATTCACATCGGAAGCAACAAAATTTAGTATACCCAGTCTGCATGCCCGTGAGAATTGCAATGACCTTTAGGTCTCCACAAATCCGCCATTGGTAGTCATTGTACTTTATTTTTTCCAAACGTTTAGCCATATTGTCATAAGTTTCTTTCATATGAACAGAGTAGGCGACTGGAATTGATGAAAAAAAATCTCTGTTATGCAATAACACGGCTTTTAGACTAGTCTTGGAAGAATCGATGAAAAATCGCCATTCGTTGACTATGTGCTCATGACCGTTTACATCTTTGCAATAGCAAATGTCATCATCCATCTCAAAGTATTGAACAAGTTCTCTGTGTCTATGACGAAATTTAGATATCGGAGTATTGGGCGCTAAAAGATTCCATTCTTTGAGTTGCGAACCGAGTAATTCCGCTTGTCCTTTGGTAAGAGCGAGATCACGTATTAGATCTGAAAGTTCTGAATGGTTAATTAAGTAAACACCATCATTCACCGGTATGTAATCTGAGTCAGAATTAGTTTCTAAAGCAGGTAAACTATCACTTTCTGATGGTTCGTTTACGTCCAACGGATATTGTTCTGGTGGTACTTGGATCGGACACGTGATTGGATCATGAGGCACTGGTTTCGAAACCGATTCAATATTTGGGTAAACCACAGACTTTCTAGTTTTAAAAGTGAAACCATGGATATTTGTCAAGCAGAAGTAACAATCAGTAGTGTGATTTGTATGTTCACGCCATATTACTGGCACTCCAAAAGGCATCGACTTATGCTTCGGCGATTTCGTAACCAACCTGCCAATGTATCGAACAAACTGCATTTGGCTTCCAAGATTTATTTGCATCATCAACTTTCGAATCGAAATAAAGTTCATATGTTTTCTTTAGTAATGGTGTAAAGTTTTTCTGGTCAACAAGATCGGTAAAATATCCGCACACGTAACAGAACAGATCAGCCGAATTTCTACAACTTCTAGAAGCCATATTTTGCTCAGAATTATTTCAAAATACAGTAACTATTTGAAAAATCGCGTAACATATGTCATGCATTTTTTAGCAGTATAAAAAAGTAGAATTATTTTGCATTTTATTAATTTTTAATAAGTTATATAGTAAAAATGAAACGGAGCAAATAACGGTTTCCCAAAAATATATTTATTCACAAATATCTTAAGAACCCGACGTGATAGAGATAAACGGATTTCAGATTTGAAATCAGCGCAAGAAACTGACCTAAGAACACTTATTCTTATATAAGAAAGAAAAATGTTGTTTGTCAGTGTAATTATTTGAATACATTAGACAGAGTTGGGAACATTGCTAGTGTTCGTTATTATTTGAATGTGGTCCACTCCACCCCTCTCTCTCTCTCATGTGTAGTATTTCGAGGACTAAGGCATATGTGTATTTAATACAAAATACCCTGTGTCAGTCAGCATCAGTGGGACCCATTGTGAACACACCTTTCGATACTTCAGTTTCTTCCTAACCACCATTTGAACTGTCCCAAGAGACACATCGAATTCCTCTGCTAGCGAACGTAAGCTCCGACGACGGTCCACCTGTATTGCTGCATCAATCTCGGCGATGGCTTCTTCTGTAGCAACAATATGCACCTGACCTGGCCGCGGAAGATCTTTCGTTAACTGACGTCCTTCTCGAAACATTCGTGCCCGGTCTTTCACTGTAGTTTTAGACACACTTTTGTCACCATACACTGCTTTCATTCGGCGATGAATGTCAACTGGTCGACATCTTTTGGCTGTTAGGAACTGGATCACCGCTCGCTGATCGACCTTGGACGGATTCCGTATCACACCGGCTATTATTTTAACGGTCTGCAGCACAAACAATGAATACTAGGAGAATGAACACTTACACATTTGTACATTCGTATGTGCTTATTACGTCAAATGTGACTTCATCATGCTCCTCCTACAAATGTCCACTTGGCGCAGCACTGGTGGGTTTCATTTGAATACGCCTCGTATATATATATATATATATATATATATATATATATATATATATATATATATATATATATATATATATATATATATATATATATATATATATATATATATATATATATATATTAAAGAGGAAATAAAGTAACCCAGGATCTCGACTCTATATAATTAAGCTAAAAAACAAAAACCCCACGAAATTAACTAAGTAAATGTGCTAACCAATGATGGAATCGAATTTACGCGCTACACTGGTATAAGCTGTCAACTTACTAACACTGTGCTAGGCAGCAAGAATTCATCTAGAGACAAATGGTAAAGAGTGATAGGAACGCCGAGTTTAAATAGTAATGTAGAGTCTGCAGGTCTCGGAGCGTGGCTTCCGCACATGCACGAGATAAAACAACTCCAGACGTAAGACTTACTAGAGAGAGTCCCCGGTCGCCTCGAAGAGACGAGAAATAGACGTAACATTAGCATACTTTTCCGTTCTACCCGCGTCCCCTGTTCGGAATGACAGATCGAGGACGGCTTAAATGAAAGGCAGAGACTTTACCCCAGCTCTCGGGGTACTCTGTAAAAGAACACTGAAACTAGCCGCTTCCCCAAGAAATCGTTAAATAAAAAACTTTTGGCAAAATTGCAGCTTCCCACTTGCAATGGGATGGACTTTAGCTTGGCCCACGAACGATTGTCGGGACTAATAAGAACATTAAGAGCTATTAAGAGCAAATGAGAGAAAAAGTGGGCGCAGACAAGAAATAAAAAAAAAAACACCGGACAGACCACTGTCGAGAATTCTGATTCACAACACGTCATTCATACCAAAACGGAACGACATACTATACAAAAGTGTAGGCTAGACGGATCAATGAAACGGCACCCTTATTCACGTTGTTTACAATAGTATTAGGCATCTAAACATGGCCGGACCTCAAATCTGTGTAACCTAGTTGGAACTAGAGATAAACTACACAATTATGAGTAAAGTACCTCATGGAGGAGGTCAGTAATTTTATAATAGGACTGTTCCTTTATAAGAATGTGCAAAGACGTCAACGAAAAGAGTTATACTAACAGAGAAAATGTGAGTGGAATGCATCGAGACATTAGGCAAGTCAAAAATTTTGCTGTTTAGGTTGCGCCTATGAAAAGATGGTCGTAGGACGGGAAAAGACAATTATCTAGAAAGATAAAGAAGAATCCAGGGCGTACTTTAAGCCTAAGATGAAGGAAATCGGTCCACAAATAAAGGAGATATGAAGGATCCTAATTTTCCATAAATGCACAACTCGAAAAAATTATGCCTGCATTTGAGAACGCAAACACACTTCTATCTTATTGTTCTCCTAGAAATTTGGCCGTGACCTATATAAGGACTTGCCCTCTTTCGAAAGCAGGCCACAAAAATTTCAAACTACAGCGAGACCGCCAGTTATGTCAATGAGACTCCCGTTGCCTTCTGCATCTGAGAGCAGACTGAATGGTCATTAACAGCTCGTCTGTATGTACTTGAGGGTAAGAAAAAAATGTATAAATTTATATATTTCTAATTAATTAATCAAATTGTGCGTTAGGAAGTGTGTAACTGTGTTATAAACCACCGTGTAATCATTGGAAACAATCTAAGCCTGTGTATATTCAGATAAATTGAGAATGGACGCGGAAATTGTGTTAATAGTTTTAGAAAAGCATTTGAAGAGTTAATTCTTAAAGGAATGGAACACACATCAGGAACAAAGGAAAGTATGAAAGGAATTGCATTACTGTATTGATTACGATATTACATAGTGTTTTCCACAAGGCTTAATAACTGTATGGAGGCGAATCATGGACAGATAGCTGTAACCAAGCAATTAAAGAAAGATTATATTCACAGTAAACTAGATTGAGTTATTACTGATTTTTATGCCCTGTGCGTCTACCTGCACACTGTCTGAAACAGTCTCTCATCCCCTACATCTGTGATAGAGAGGTAGAGATAGACAATACAGTGGTTAACCAATTGTATTTCAGGTTACATCCTGTAACAAACTTGTACTTGTAAGGAGCCAGACAACTGAAGGAGCTAGTAGTGCAAGAGCCCTATATGTCTAAAAGGGACAGCACATATTTACCGAAGGCCTGGAGGAAACACGTCTGACCGTTTCTGTCCAGAACAGTAGCGTGGAATACTCAAAGACAAAAAGTGAAGATAAGTAGCAATACAAGGCTACTGTCCAGAGTATAACCAGCTGTACCATAATAAATGAGTCACCTAAGACAGTATGATGAAAAGTCAGTGCATCTAGATAGGCAAATTCATAATCAGTGATTGACTTTATTTAATTAACTGTGAAGAACTCTTATTCAACCTACTAAAGACAGTCTACAACAAGATTAAGTTCAGCCAGGAAAGGAGAACTGTTCTTATAAATTTACAGACTGTAGTTAGTTGTGAATATTTAACAAGTGATTGTATTAATTTTATTGCCTAATCAATTTTGAGTTCAGTGAAAAATTTCACAAAGAAAAGAAATCTTGTACAAAAAAAATTGTAAATTTTAAGTTAAGTTACAGTTCTTGTTGGTTAATAGTTTAGTTTAAATACCCTAGCAGAGCCTAACAGTATAAACAGAGGAGGATCTTGAGAGGAGCATTTAGGAACCTAGGATAATACACTATCATCCTACCTAGGAACTTATACAGCTTGATCTTACCTTTGATGTCCATACACCATTACTCTTTTCAGAGAAGGGGGTATTTCTTAGAAGACCAGTCTTTTATCTGGTACTATCCTGGTATCGCCTGATACAACTTTGTGTCCTGGATATCTTTCTTTTAAAACTATACTTCCCTCTCGTGACAACCGCTCAGACGAAAGTGGCAGATAATTCAATCAAATACGACATGATATCTCAAACGAATGAATGCTCATGTGGATCCGGCATCCAGACCCCTGAACACTTTCTCCTAAACTGCCCAACCAATGACGACCCACGAAACGTGGCCTTGCCAGAGGGTGTTGCTCAGGCAGAAGCTTTGGGCTGCCGTACTGACCTGGAAAAGAATGTGGACTTCATCCTGGCGACAGGCCTGTAGATTTACAGGGCTACAAACTAAACACAGAAGACGAAGAAGTCAATAAAAGTGTTAACCAGTTTTTTAATCACTTTTTACTTAATTTTGATACAGCTTTCTGTGCCTCGGGAACGAATTTGATTTATATAAATTCTGACTGGAGCTCTGTTAGAGCTCGATTTTTCAGGAACGAATTAACAGCGCTAAGAGGGGGAAAACTGTTGAAATATTTACTAATTCGTGTGAACAAACATAATATGTGTCACAGGAGTAGTGACATACGGTTCGGCGTTACGTAAATTAGACAAAAATAGGTTGGCTATGAGAAGGAAAGCAATACTCTTAATGCTGGTTACGGGGGAGAAAATAAAACATAGAGTACCACGTCATAGAACAACGATGACGACACACACACAGACACACAGAGAACATCAAGACGCAACGAAGAAGGAACATGAATTTAACCTACAGAGCTGAAAATTAAAATACTAGCCCAGTTAGAATGACAAACGGTCGAAAAGAAGGTGGTATCTTCCAACAATAATCAAGGGGATCCTGAAAATTGAGTACCTACGGGATACGCCCGAGTATTCAGCAAGCCGACATAGTAGAAACGAAAAGCTATTTAGGAGATTTGTCATCAAGGTCGAGGTTCAACAAAGAGAGAAAATTCAGAGAATGACATGCTCATCCTATAAGGTTGGTAGAGTTGATAGACTTCAATAATCATCTCTTCATAGGGAAGAAAGGGAGCTGTTAAGAGATTCAGTTAAGAGAATGAATCGCGAGGTTAAAAGAGAAATTGATTCAGGATATTTCGTAGTTCAGGTGGAGTTGAAGGTTGAGGTCATAGGGTATCATATAAACTATAAACTGTTCTCTGGCAGATTGGTGTAGGCTGTTGACTGAAGTTGTCGCGCATACTTGTGTTAATTACAAACTTGCTTCCTTCGTTTTCTAGTGTAACTGTAAAATCTGAAGTTGTAAACTGAGAGAAACCAAAAGGGAAGATAAGAGAAAAAAGAAATAACCGAAACGATATGGGGGAAAGACTATGTCCAAGTTACTAAGAAAATCAATTAAATTATTGACTGACTATAATTGTGTATGACTTTTAATTATGATAGTTGGAAAGGAGTTCAGAATTCGTTGATTAACATTGGTTCCAGTTATTGAATTAAGTGATCCAGTTACTATTTAATGGATTCCTTATGGATTGTTTCTTAATTCCAAGAAAGAATTATATAGGAGAAGATTGTCCGGTTAGCGATGAAGCTAACCTTAACGAAAACAGATTGAAAAAGAATTAATCGGAGAACATTTAAGATTAAAACTGAGTCGTTGTCACGTTGTGGGTTTCTGCTATCGTCCATTAAGATTAAACCCACGTCATCGACACAGGGGAATGCTCACCACTCTACGATAAATAAAATAAAATAGAATACACTGAGGGGAATTAGAAAAAAGAAAAATTAACATTCTCCTCGAACGGCCTACAAAACATAAAGAGAAGTACACAAACAGAGATACAATCACAAAAATATAACCCGCTGTGACATATGTTCCTACGGTATTTCAGTTTCTAGTTAACTAGCGGTGCGTGCCATACAACTCTTTTGTGTAGTTTTTTTTAATAGCAGTTAATTTATAAATATGTTGATTCATAATGGATATAGAGAATTCTATGTGATTCGCATCGGTGTAACTTGTTCATGTATGGGTACACTAAAACCCGTTGTTTACGCTATGAGCCCTTCCCAGGCAACAGTTTGTGTCAAGGAGAGTAAGATAAGGTAAAGGAGTCGTCAAAGTAAACAGACGATGAGAGCGTAAGTTTAAAGTAAGAACGATTTTAGGATTAGGAAGAGTAAACAGAGCGAATATTCGAGTAAATTGCTAGGTCGAGTTAGGCCTATATACCTTGTATAGAACGAAATGAATTTGGCCGCGAGCTCATCGGGGCTCAATACAAAATAAGTGATTCGGCTTAGGTGAGGTGGCCAAGCCAATCAGAAGATATGGGCAGTTAGAGAACAAAAGGAGATAGGAAGTTAGTTTGTGCACGGGCAGTTGGAGAAAAGTCAGTGAAGGTAGAACATCTGTGACGAACAAGACGTGTCTGGCCATAACGAGGTTTCGCAGAGCAGCGTGTGAAGACAGCCGGCCATAGCAGTTTGACCAAGTGAATATTAGTGAAGTTTAAGTATCGTGAAATAGAAGTCCCATATTCTACGATTCCGTGAAAAATTTACAAGTAGAACTTTCGTATTAAGAATAGATCACTTCCCAGAAGGGAGCAGAAATCTAGAAACATTTAAAACACATAAGGAAGGGAAACCCGAGGCCTGTAAACAGTAAATAAATATTAGACAAACATAAAGGTATGTTTTCAGGCACAACTCCTACTAGTACAGCATGCAGTGGAAATGGTTCATGAGCTTATGATTTTATATACTGGTAACCCTAGAACGTGTGTAGGGGTCGCCTATATCGGACAATGTGCATGCTGATCTTATGACGTATGTCTGTCTTCATGTTTGTACCAGCCAACCCTGGTAATTGAACTGTCAAGAATTTCATCAAATTGAAAATAAACGTTTCGATTTATTTATGAAACCAGAGTCTTCCACCAGTGCTATTTGCTGAACAACTCTACATGTCATTATTACTAACAAGAAGTGTGACGTCCATACATATAGAACACAGACTGTCTCATTACAACAACCATTACCCAGTGTAATATAATATGATACATTAATAATACGAACCACACATTGTAATAATATGCGAATCTTCACATGTACGATATTCTGTAAATAAACATGGCTACGAATTGAACATGCTTTTACTGAGTCCCTTCTGAAACGTGTGTGCTTGTGTAGATGACGAGGTAATGATTATATACATACATCATAACATTACATGGTGGCAGCGGTCGATACCGGACTGACGCAAAACAGCTACACGATAACACGTGAGTACAGTATTCGGCTAATTTTCGTCATCGAGGTCAACAATGGCAGCTAAACATTACCGCAGCGCACCGCAAATGAGATTTGCCGGTCAAGATGATAAGAGTGAAGCTTTCTTGTTATGGCGTCAACGCATAGATCTATATTCCAAGACCACTGGTCTGGAAGGACAAACCCTAACTCCATATATCCTAGAAGCATTGGACGATGAAGGTTTGAAAATCTACAACAGTTTTGCTACCGCCATGCCGGTTGAGTCGGCAACCGACCCCGTAGCCATATTGGACGAATTTGAAAAAGCGTCTGATCATAAAGCACACAAACTTTAGAGCGGCAAGATTAGAGCTTCACCACCTGCGACAGAAACGTGATGAAAGCCTAGATGATTTCTTCACTCGCATTAAGGAGAAAACAAGAGTATGTAAATTTAGCAACGAAGAAGAAAAAGAGCGAATTATTGAACAGATTCTTCTTAGCACACCAATGCCAGAGTTCCAGAAATGGCTACTGAGCCAGAGTGATACGCTAACTTTACAACAACTTCTGGATGAAGGCAGGAAACACGAGGCACAAGCACTAAACATTAAACAAATTCAGCAAGGTACATTAGCAGCCCAGGTGGATGCAGTGAAAAGCTATAAACCTAGACACAACAAAGCAACTGGTTCGAAACAACAAGAAAAACACAACACAAGCAGAGGTGCTATGTGTAAATGTTGTGGCCTAAACCACATACAAAACCACTGTCCAGCTAAAGACTCTACATGTCATTACTGCAGAAAGAGGGGCCACTGGATAAAATTATGTTTCAAGAGGAAACAAGACAGTGCTCAACACAAACTTCACAGCAGAAAGTCGTCAAAACAAACACACTCTATGATGACTGAGGACCTTGACTCCAGTGAAGAAAGTGATCCTTCCACTTTTGATACTGTGAAGATACTAACTTTCAGTAATAAACCAAAGAGAACGCAGGCTTTCTGCAAGGTACAATTCCGAATACCAGGAATTAAAATGCACAAAGAAAGAAACATTCGGTTCAAGATAGACACAGGTGCCCAAGGTAACACTCTACCCTTAAGAATATTCAGACAGATCATGCCTGACAAGGTGGATGAGCAAGGATTTCCCACAAGGGATGTAAAAAGTAGGAGTGGCAGGACAAAGCTAAGAGCTTACAATGGAACAAGTATAGACTGTTTCGGAGCAGTAACACTTGAATGTTTATACAGAGACTCTGAATGGACATCGTCAACATTTTACTTGGTAGATGTTGAAGGACCTGCAATTTTGGGTTTACCAATGTGCGAAAAGCTGAGTGTGGTAACTATCAACAACATTAAAGCTGACAAAAAAGAACATCTTACTCTACACGTCACTGGAGTAGATGACCTTAAACAGCGATTCCCAGAACAGTTCGACAGAATAGGCAAACTTCCAGGAAAGGGAAGATTCTTTTTAAAAGACAACGCTGAGCCAAAGATAGACCCACCTAGAAAGTATCCTATACATGTTAAACAGAAACTTGCCACAGAACTAGAAAAGATGGTGCAGAATGATGTTATTAGAAAGGTTGAAGAGCATTCTGATTGGTGTAGTAGTATCACAACCGTTCTGAAGCAGGATGGTTCTCTTCGGGTTTGCCTTGACCCAAAACACTTAAACAACAGTCTAAAGCGCTGTCCACACAAAATGCATACAGTGGAAGAGATAACTCACAGATTCCACAATGCCAAATATTTTTCTAAACTAGATGCTGTACACGGATACTGGAGTGTTGAGATAGCAGAGGAAAGCCAACTCCTTACAACTTTTCGAACACCATTCGGCAGATATTGTTTCAAGAGACTCCCATTTGGTTTGAATGTATCACAAGACATCTTTCAACAGAAGATTGACAACATTGTTGAGCAATGTTCTGGTACAGTGGCTATTGCGGATGACATTGTAGTCTGCGGCAGGTCAGAACAAGAACACGACCGTAACTTGATTAACTTGATGCATGTAGCACAGGCCAATGGGCTAACATTCAACAGCAAAAAGTGTACAATTAAGGCAACGGAGATACAATTTTTTGGATTGCTGTACACCCAGAATGGTGTAAAACCAGACCCTAAAAAGGTTGAAGATATTCATGACATGCCAACACCAGCTACAAAGAAGGAACTGCAACAATTTTTAGGTGCTGTCAATTTCCTAGCACAATTCATACCAAATTTGTCAGCTGCTGCAGAACCTTTGCGATCTCTACTACAGAATGAAACTCCGTATGAATGGTCAGAAGACTACCAACACATATTCAACCACTTGAAGACCCTCATATCATCTGATGCATGCTTGAAATACTATGACATGCAAGCACCCACTTTTCTCATGGTTGATTCCAGTCTGAAAGGCCTAGGAGCAGCACTTTTGCAACCAGACAAAAATCCTGAAGGACACTATGCCAAAGAACTTCATCCTGTAGCTTACGCAAGCAAATCATTAAGTTCTGGCGAAAAGAAACTTGCAAACATTGAAAGAGAAATGCTAGCTGTACGTTTTGGAATCAAACGCTTCCACACATTTCTTTTCAACCGCCCATTTACAATTCTCTCAGATCACAAGCCACTTGAGATGATTCATAAAAAACCAATAGCTTCAGCACCACCACGACTACAAGCTCTGTTATTGGAAACACAAGGTTATGATTTTAATATTCAGTATATCCCAGGAGAGGATATAGGTCTTGCAGATGCTCTCAGCAGACTACCAAACCCCAACAAGACAGCAGATCTTACCCCAAACATCAAAGTTGATTTTGTCAAGTTTAGCGATAATCGGCTTGAACACATCAGAGAAGACACAATGAGAGATCCTATCCTTAACTCTCTCAAAGAACTGATATACCATGGATGGCCAAGCTCTATCAGGGAAGTTCCAACACACATCCGTCCATACTACTCGATGAGGGACGAGTTAAGCATCGAAGATGGTCTGATCCTTAAAGGAGATCGCATTGTTGTACCAGAAACACAACGCGATATCATCCTTAAACAGCTCCATAATAGTCACCTTGGTATTGTGAAGACACAACTGAGAGCAAAGAAAGATGTTTACTGGCCACAGATAAACAAGGACATAGAAACACTATGTAAAAACTGTTCAATTTGCCAAGAACATGCAAATAGGCAGTGCAGAGAACCTCTCATATCATCAGACATACCATTGAGCCCTTGGAGCATTATAGGAACTGATATTTTCTCAATCGACAATAATGACTATCTTATTATTGCTGATTACTACAGCAAATTTCCCATCATTGAGAAACTTCCACAACCCTCACCATCAGCTGTTATTGCAGACATTACAAAGAAGTATTGCAGCATGTTTGGCATCCCAGATGAAATTAGATCAGACAACGGTCCACATTTCTCAGGTCAAGCATACAGAAACTTCACTAAGGACTGGAAGATCAAACACACAACATCATCACCTAGATACCCTAAATCTAATGGTTTCATTGAGAGACAGATACAAACTATCAAGTCAATCATGAAGAAAACAAGAACAGAAGATGTACACCTAGCACTCTTGAGATGGAGAACAACACCGGTAGACAGTAAGATCGACAGTCCAGCAGAACTTATGTTTGATAGAAGAATTAAAGACCTTCTACCATCTAAGGTCCACTTCCGTCCACAACATAGAGACAGCACATACGATCAACTTCAGCATCGTCAGCAAGTTCAGAAATCCAACTATGACAAATGTGCTAAAGACTTACCACCATTATATCCTGGTCAGCATGTGACTACCTACAACCACAACAATGACACATGGTCAAAAGCAACAATCATTTCCAGAAACCCTGAACCCAGGAGCTATACTTTAAGACCAGACAGCAGCAGCAACCTCCTGAGGCGAAACAGAGTGGACATAAGAGAAATCCCACAGAATACAACAGAACAGAGAATTCCCATGCTTTCAACAGACAATGCAGTAACTCCAGACCTTGGTGCCCCACAAAACCAACAAGCGCCAAGGCCGAAATCACAACCAACTCAAGCTAAACCAGGGACTTCCGCAGAACCACCAGCACTTTACACCACTCGTTCTGGCCGTACAGTGACACCTCCCAGCCGATACAGACAGTGACATATATATACTCACACTGAGCATTACACATACTTATCCTTTCTCACATGAAACATTTTGTTGGAAATGTTTGCACACATTTTTTTTTTCAAAAAAGGGGAGATGTAATATAATATGATACATTAATAATACGAACCACACATTGTAATAATATGCGAATCTTCACATGTACGATATTCTGTAAATAAACATGGCTACGAATTGAACATGCTTTTACTGAGTCCCTTCTGAAACGTGTGTGCTTGTGTAGATGACGAGGTAATGATTATATACATACATCATAACATTACACCCAGTAGCCTTTTTCCTAGAACCTGTGGCCACGTGAATATACCACTAGATCACGAGCTTACTACCTAGCCGTTAGAAGTTAACATCTCGAGCTGTAGCTTGTCCCACGAAGAGGCCTAACTTCTGTAAACAGCAGTAGAGCAAAGCAGACAGAATCATACAGTGCCATCCATAGACTACCAACTCATTGGCACCCCCACACTGTCACACGTTTTGGCTGACTAGCTAAACTGCATGAGGGAAGTAGGAGAAATCTTTAAATAAACGTAAACCCCTGGTCCACAAAGACAATGAGTGAGAGCGGAAGAATCTGTAAAGATCAACGTCTTACGAGACGGAGCATAAAGATGTGTCACAATCTAGAGTCGTGTCGAGACATTGAACATGATAAGGGCGCACTACCGCAGATGTGGCTGAGGCCTCACTATACACACACACACTCACACACACATATACGTATATATATATATATATATATATATATATATATATATATATATATATATATATATATATATATATATATATATATATATATATAAAATCCTAACCTTAACGCTAAAACATAACCTTAATTCTAACCATACCGATGTTCGCGACTTACAAGAATGACATCGAAGAACACGTCCCATTGTTCTTCATTTCAACCAATTTTAAAAAACGTATCACTTAAGAAATTGTGTTAAAAACATTTAATGATGCAGCAAGTTTACGTATGAAGGATAACAATACGCGGCGGGATGGACGAGGGGCAACGCTAACCAGTTGTGTGTGTGTGTGACTCGACTATAAGTGGAGTTACCGTATTTTATGGTAAAAGGTAAAAAACGAGAATAGATTTCTCGACTTTTACTCGAGTATATACAGTATATATTCTGAAGACCCTAACGGGTCAAAAATACAAAGCTAGAAACAGCATATGTTCAGAATATGTAAGAGAACTATTTGAAGAAATGTAGGCAACACAGCGCTATCATAAATAATGAATGCTCATACATTCTAAGAGAGAGATGTGGATAAAATAATAACTTGTTATTTTTGTGTTGTTCGAAATCGACATAATTGCCCTCCGAGCAAACCCATAGCTGCTCATTCTCCCTCAACACATGTCTAAGGTATGGATAATGATTTTTTCTGTTGCACGCTGGTTGTATACACGGCGAATGCATCCTCTGTCCCGTTCATCCCTGCTGGTTTTATGTTTGAGGCCATTTTCCAGCAATCATAGCCCTGATAATTCATCCAAAGCGGTATCATTCTCTAATACACGATCATTAAAAGTAGTCTGTATCTCTCCCTTGTCCATATCTAATGCACCCGCTATGGGTGCTCTTGAAGCTAGTATGTCAGCTCTTTTATTGCCGCGTATCCCCTGCATGGCCAAGACAGTAGATTCGAGGCTTCTGTATAGGTTTTCCATTCATGTCGTAGCCATCCAGTTTGGAACTTCCGAAGCATGGACTAAGAATCTGACACAATAACTGCCCTTGTTAATAAAGTTTCAGACTGCCACTCTAGGGTTACAGTATCAGCAGATCAACATGTGATTAAGAAAAGGGACATCACCACAAATGTATAGCAGAAACATAAATAATAGAAATCAAAGAGGGCTTTGATATGGATAAAAACACGGATGTATGTAACGACACGTACAGGGTCCATACTGCATGACCATAGACATTAATTGTTTTCAGTGTTGCCCACAAATTGTGTGCAACAAAATTTTCAGATAAAAGAGCCGTCAGCCTGATCAGTGTACTATTAAAATATTTCTGAATATCAAACAATGGTATATAGGAAAAACAGTCTATGTATCAGCAGACCAGGGGATGCAATGTTTTGTATAAGAACTCACTGATTCATTCACTATTTTTTCACCTTTCAGGAAGCATAGGTTTTCAGCAAACGATTTCCAAGTCCTTTTATCTCGTGCCATCAGCTCTAGGTCTTTGTCACAGGATTTACTCCCATAACAATGCAGTAATGGTCAAACAGTGGCCAATTTTCAGTGTATGTACTGAGGGTCTTCAAATATATCTACCTTTAGCTCAAGGTTACTCTTGGCAGAGATGCGAATTAAAGAAAGGGACTTCAATTCTAGGGAGCCTCGTAGAAATTTAAGAAAAAAAGGCCGTGTAAATTTTATATTTTCTATGAGTAAGGATTTTGCTTGTTTTGATGAACCTCCAACTGATTTAACTCAGCAAAATATTACATTTATATATCTGTTATAGGTATTTAAAATGACTGAGACGTACGGGTGCAGTTGACTCGAAATGACTAAATCAACTATATATCTATATATACAGGTAACAATACTTAATAGTCAGTTATCGTTAATAATGTAACATAAATAATGGTGGGGTGAGTCTTTAAAATTTCATCACTGATGACGATCTGGATATTGTTTTTTTCTCTTTCGATTTTTCTTAAAGAAAATAGTTCACTTGGCAGCTTTAAGTGGGTACTTAGCTACCAGCAAGATGTCGGTTGGTTTCTGCTCCAGCCGATGTTGGTTCTTTGCTGGTTGTAGACTGTTTCACGCTTGTCACTGGTCAGGTCTGGTGGCCGCAACACGTCCCTGGTAGTATCGTGGGATAACTGCGAAGATGGTCCAGCGTCTCCAAGACCCGTGTGATGGTGGTTCCCAGCTTTGACTGAAGGCCACTTATACCACACACTTGTTCTATACACTAGTACCACCAATTGGTACCACCAACTAGTGTCACTAAATAAGAAACAAATACCCTCCTGAGTATTTGGTTTCCTGGCACGAAAATTGGGTGTCCCACACTTTTCATTCAACAATCCCATCTGACTCAGAACTTTACCCCTCTCTGAGCATTCATGGTAATCCCAGTGAGCGAAACACATCCGTTGCATTTATATTGTACGTGCTTACATTTACATACGCATTAAGTGAAAAGGTTAATATAGTAAGTAAATACATCACTTATGTCATCATCCACCTCTGCTCCATATGGAACTTGAGACTACCTCTGCTTTTGGTTCTCTATGAGAAACCCGCATGAAGCACCATATCTTGCCTCAGAACTTTACCCCTCTCTGAGCATTCATGGTAATCCCAGTGAGCGAAACACATCCGTTGCATTTATATTGTACGTGCTTACATTTACATACGCATTAATTGAAAAGGTTAATATAGTAAGTAAATACATCACTTATGTCATCATCCACCTCTGCTCCATATGGAACTTGCGACTACCTCTGCTTTTGGTTCTCTATGAAAAACCCGCATGAAGCACCATATCTTGCAGTGGTGGTTCATGAACCATCATTCTATGTGCGGAGGTTGCCAGCATTGTATGACTTGAATATCCACGAGCGGTTTTCATATACTAATAATGCAAAATATAGAATTATAAAATGTACTACTCACCCCAAATAATCTTTATAAAGATACAGACTACTGGCTCAGCGTAAAAGTTAAGGCAACTTGATTAAGATACCGCTTACACGTCTGGGGTGTTACTTTACAATAGACTCCTACAATGGCTTGGTGGTCATGTTCCTAAGGCTTTCCTTATTAATTCAAGGTAGAGTTGTCGTTGCGTAAATCCATAAGATGCTCAAATACGTTGTCCGGTCTTTTAAAGTGGAATCCTAACCTTATTCCTTATTCTGTGTTTTCTGATATATATATATATATATATATATATATATATATATATATATATATATATATATATATATATATATATATATATATATATGTGTGTGTGTGTGTGTGTATGTGTATAAGAAATCCTAATTCATACGTGCACGTCTCTTGGTAATAACTGAATGAACTTTGAATATGTAAAATAACATTTCATAAAATTAATGATTAATTATAATGTAACATTTAAAAATAAATAAGGTTATAGTTAGTTGCGATGTAGAAAAAATTTGTTTCCGTCATCGATAATTGATGACGTAATGTAAATGTTTGTTGCTGTGGCCTGATTAATAAGCACTTTGCTGAAAATCGATGAGTACTGCTGCTGTTGTTCGTCAATTCATCTCACTGTGACAAGGGGCGCATCCCGAGCATAGGTGCATGGGGCAACCTCTCTTAGCAACAGAGCTAATTGTCTTCACAGGCCTGTCCAATGTAGCCGTCTAGTGTCAACAACAAGCGTCTGAATCACAGATTCGTAACGTTGATACGTACCACACATGGTCTTGTAGCTTCGTACTACAAATGGTCTTGCAGACTCGTACCACAAACGTTATAGGAAATAAAAAGAACAAATGCCTCTGGTAAGTCTTGGTTTTACTAATATTGATCAGGGGCCTGTCCCACTGTCCGTCCAGTACTTTTTGTGTCTCAGAAATTGTATCCTCCTGAGTATGCATCATAACTCAGGGAATTAGATGAGAAATCACTATTAATTTTAAGTTAATTCAATGAAAAATGTGTGACTGGACAGCGGCTAATTCAATGGCTTGTGCCTGAATGAAAATGGTTTGGTTTACACATAACTCTTAATATGATAATATAAACTATGCACATACCGATGTAATCATCACTCACTCACTGCTCCCTTCAGAATCTTGGGGTTACCTCTGCTTTTGCTTCCCTGTGAGAAGCAATCTCCAGCACTTGCTGAAGTGGTTTATGAATATACTATTTTCATATGCTGAGGTTGCCAGGCTCATATGGACTTTTTCAACCACTAGCAAGTACAAACATGTCAAATTCAAATAGTAAAATATATGTTACAACTCACCCTAACATTAAGAAATGATTAGCAAGTAATAACCAATACGTTTTGAAGAAACAATGTATATTATACGAGTATTTATTTTGAACTTACCTAATTGTTTACTATGCTTTTAGGTATAAATAACAGTAGCTAAAGTCAAATTGTGATTTTTAACTCCTGTAATGACAAATTAAGACTAATTCTATGAAATACTGCACATATTTTCGATTAAACAATCAGAAACGAATGCCTTAAGTGACAGGAGTAATACTTCAGCATAACAATTAGTGCATTAAAGCAGATACTGTAATTTTTGTTTGGGCCGGTTGGAAAAGAGGGGGGGGGGGATAGGGACGCGACGGCAGTTCGGATAACTGGCATTGTCATATATATATATATATATATATATATATATATATATATATATATATATATATATATATATATATATATATATATATATATATATATATATATATATATATATATATATATATATAATATACTGTTCAAAAAAAGAAACGCAACATTATTGCAGTCGTAATGGACACCAAATTTCAAACTTGTACCAACATTTTATTTTACGGAATTAATGTTTCACTCTTGGCATGAAGAAACTTTCAGACTTTAACAATGAAATGATGTTCATTAAATTTGGTTTGGACTTTTATTCTTTGCAACTGAGGCCTCCGTGTCAGTAAGGTGTATGTACTCCCCTGGCCTCATTCAGAGAACGACATCTCCTTGACATGGATCCGATTAGCCGTTTGAGCTGATGTTGTGGGATGGCTGCCCACTTTTCCCGCAGTGCAAGAGACAACTGTCGGAGATTGGCTGGAGCCACGTCTCGCTGGCGGAGTCGTCTGTCGAGTTCATCCCATAAGTGTTCTATGGGGTTCATGTCTGATGACATGGCTGGCCACGGAATGGTCTGGACGTTTTTGTCAGCAAGGAACTGGGTGGTGAGTTGTTCCACATGAGGTTGAGCGTTATCCTGCTGAAAAATCAACCCTCGTGCAGCCAGAAGTGGAAGGACATGAGGACGAAGAATTTCAGCGACGTATCGTTGGGCATTCAGGCGTCCTTCAATTCGCACCAGGTCACTTCTTCCCATGAAGTTGATCCCCCCTCCACATCAGTACACCTCCACCACCATGTGGAGGAGCCTCATCAACGCTGTTCTGAGCGTAGCGCTCATGGACTCTGCGGTAAACTCTTCTCCGTCTATCGTGTCGCTGGAGCACTACTACGTTGTTTCGGAACTCAGACTATACGCTCTTTAGATGGTTATATTGTCCTTCAAAGATTCATTGTTGCTCTTCGTTGAGGATTGATGGCCTGTAATTTTTTTCAGATAAGTGTGTGTATATATATATATATATATATATATATATATATATATATATATATATATATATATATATATATATATATATATATATATATATATATATATATTGTGTAATGTCATGTTTTTCAGTCCGAAAAGTGTCAGGCATATCTTATGTCTTTTATGTATATTATGTGTTTACTGTTTTCTCGTCGCCGGTTGGTAGGAACGACACTAAATTATATCCTTGGATGAATTCAGTTGTCGTCACACTTTAGGTTTCGATTATAGTAGTCTCTTTCAGGGATTCAGCATTTAGTGCTGCCGAATAATTCCGCTCTGAGATTATTGTTTTCTTATTTGGTTAGCTGTGGCGTATAGTACTATAATGTCATGTATTTCTTATTTAGTTCAGTATGGTTATGTTCGTTACGCGCATGTTTTCTCTGACTCTTTGTTATTATCTACAGTAGTTCAATGTGATTGTATTTCGTCCTGTGCCGTTCATTGGCAGTGGAAACAATTGTTTTATTATATTGCAGAATTTTATGACTCTTTACACTTTTATCTTTTTCCTTATTTGTTACCAGCCAAGTCTTTTGTCATCTGTTTGAGGTGATAGCAGGGCATTCTTATAAATAAACTTAATTAGTGCTTGATTGCGAGTATATTACATTGATATTTGCTGACATATATCAAATTATTTCAGCTTTGTAGGGAGAGTGGTTGGTAAGTATCGTATACACGGATACTATCCCAGAGACAAGTATCTCACACAAAAAACGACTAAGTACTGTATACACAGTTGGTTCTTGAAAAGGGTTTGATTTACCTTAAGACTAAGTATAGTCATTTAGCTAACAAGTGGGAAAGGTATACATTTTAAACTGGTTTCTATATTAAATTACTCTTTTTTCAATGATTGCGGACTTTGTAAAAGTTAAGTCAGGATTTATACAAAATGGAAAGGACGTTGGTATGTCGGGCGATGATCTTATGGCATATGTAAATAATGAAGTAGCTGAACACAAAGAGAGAGAGAGAGAGAGAGAGAGAGAGAGAGAGAGAGAGAGAGGAGAAAACAGAAGAGGAATAGAAAGCAGAGAGAGAAGAGAGAGAGAGAGAAGATAGAGAGATAAAGAAATCGCTAAAGAAATTCATTTACCATAAAGTGCTGCTGAACATGCAACATTTGAAGGAGAGAAAAATGTGTTAGATTGAAAAGTTGCGTTTACAACAACAACAAGGTAACAATGAATCTTGTAGTAGTGATTCATCAAAGAAAGTGAACACTCCTAATTTTAATTTAAGATTACCGCCTTTCCCACCCCCTCATGATGACATATGTTTCTACCTAGAAAGATTTGAGGAACGTGCCTTTATTTTAAATATTGAGAACGATTTTTGGTCTGCTTTTAAGAGTCTATTTACTGGTGACGCGCTGGGAGTTTATCTTGAAATAGATAAAGATAGACGATGTGAGTACGATGCGGTGAGGGCAATCATTATACGAAAATACAGTTTAGATTTCGAAGGATATAGACGAAAATTTAAATCTATGTTATAGGTTGAGGACAAAGATTTTGAAGATTGTGTAGCTTCGTTAAAAATATGTCTCAACAGATGGATAGATCAGTCCACTATCCCTAAATCTTTCGAGGGTATATAAGATCTCTTTTAAGAGACAAAATTGTATCTTCTGTAAACTCTGAAATCGTTTCATTCATACAAGAACGAAAGCTTGCGACTGTGGCAGAGATCGGAAAATTAGGTCGACAATTCACTGTTGCCCATCCAAACATATCTTTAAGCAGGGCTAAGGTCTTGGACACTTTGCCCGCGTGTGCCATTACTCATGATAGATTGCGCACTCGTAGCATGGACAGGTGGTATAGGGAAGACAATCAGAATACATATAGAGGTAGATACAATTGCCAACATAATCGTTCGCCTTCACGTAACGGAGAGAGGCGACATTTTAACCACCATAACAAAAATACTGAGTACCGAAATAAACAATACTCGTACACCAAGTACACTAACAGTATTAGTTTTTAGCCACCATCTTTTATAGGGTAAAAGGGGTACTCTCAACCTGACCATTTTTCCAGAAGCCATAGAGGGTACGATCACAAGCTAACGGATGATGATAATGTTGATAATGGCAATGTTCTTTGATCCTTAGCTGCCGACCGTCAAAGCAGTCAGTGGCCATTACGTCAGGTGGCGTCTTGTAGGTCAACAACAACTTGATTCCATTTTGCTCGGTCGGCGGCCATCCTTCGTACAGTTCCCCAACTCTGGTTCATTCTTTGCATCTCAGCCTTCACAGTCCTCCGCCAAGTTGTTTTTGGTCGGCCTCTCTTTCGTAGTCTTTCAGGGGTCCATAGCATAGCTGTTCTTGTGATGGCATCGGGGTCTCTTCTGAGGACATGGCCAACCCAGCTCCAGCGTCTGCCAGCTATGATGGTGTGCATGTCCTCTTGCTTGCTCCGAGTAAGCAGATCTTGGTTGTTGATGATATTCGGCCGAAAGATTCGGAGAATGTTTCTTAGGCATGTTGTGTTAAAAGAGGACAATTTCGACATTTTCTTCTCTGTAACTCTTCAGAATTCCGCGCCATAGAGAAGCACAGAAAGCACACAGCTCTGATATAATCCCAATTTTGTGCTTGTGCTGTACTGAGAGGACTTGCAGATGTTGTTTAGTCTAAAAAAGGCTGTTCTTGCTTTGTTCATTCTGTTGTTGATGTCTTTGCTTGCTCCGCCGTCTGGTGTTACTATGCATTCAAGGTATGTGAAGGCATCTGTCTGTTCCAGTTGCTGAGTCCTTACTGATATGGGCTCAGGGTTGCTCACATTGAGCGTCATGACCTCTGTCTTCTTTAGGTTGATGTTCAAGCCCACCTGCTTGCTATACTTATTGAGTCTATCCGTATTTTCCTGGATGTGTTGATGTGAATGTGCTAGCATTGCAATGTCATCTGCATGTTCCAGATCTTCCAATGTAGAAAATGTAGTCCATCTTATTCCTCTTGGATTGCCCTCTGTTGTCTGGCGCATCACCCAGTGTATGACTGTTAAAAATAGAGTGGTTGATAAGGGGCATCCCTGTCGTACTCATGTCATCACCTCAAAGGTTAGGTTGCTCTGCCCAATGATACACGTGGTTTGGTTGTTCGTCCATCACGGGTGATGAAGACCACTCTGTTCATCCAATTATTTAAGAATATGTTAGGTTAGTCTATGGGTACGAAGGTGACTGAAGAGCCCGATGCGGGCCTGGAAAGATCTTGGACAGTGTGGGCAGGGAATGTTTGCTTCATGTGAAGGTTTTATTTCACGGTACTTTCTAGCTTGTCTCCGCTGTTCCGCTGCTGCTCTTCTGGATGATTCGCATGCTGCTGCACCTTTACGAAGAGATGTGCGCCAAGCAGTTCGGTCTTGCGCAGCAGCTTCCCATGTCTCTGGGTTTATGTCAAAGGTTTTCAATGACGTCTTTAACGTGTCTTTGAAGCGCTTCTTTTGGCCACCATGGGAGCGTTTACCCTTCTGCATCTCACCATAAAAGAGTATCTTTGGCAGTCGATGGTCTGGCATGCGGACTACATGACCTGCCCAGCGAATTTGTGACTGCATCAGAATAGTATCAATACTAGGGATACCAGCTCTGTCAAGAACGGCGGTATCCGGGATCTTGTCTTGCCATTTGATGTTCATTATCTTCCTGAGACAGACTGTATGGAAGTGGTTTAGCTTCTTTACGTGGCGCCTGTATACAATCCATGTTTCACATGCATATAGCAGCACTGGAAGCACCGCAGCTCTGTACACCTTCAGCTTTGTCTGTAGACTAATGCCACTTCGATGCCAAACGTTGGTGTATAGTCTGCCAAATGTGCTGCTGGCTTTGGAGATCCTGGTGTTTACCTCATCATCAATGACAATGTTCTGGGATAGTGTGCTACAAAGGTATGTGAATCTGTTCACAACATTCAGTTTCTCACCATTAACCTTGATGACTGGCTCACTATAAACTGTGCCAGGAGCTGGTTGGTACATGATTTCTGTTTTCTTCGTATTGATGGTAAGCCCAAAGTTGGCGCAGGCTTCCGAGAATCTACCCACACTATGCTGCAGATCAGCCTCTGAGCCAGCATTGAGGGCACAATCATCAGCAAACAGAAGATCTCTGATGGTGTGTGATTTGACCTTGGTTTTTGCTTGAAGCCTCCTAAGGTTAAACAATTTTCCATCAATACGATAACTAATGTCGATTCCTGTGTCCCCGTCTCTAAAAGCATCAGTCAGCATAGCAGAAAACATGATACTGAACAGAGTCGGTGCAAGTACGCACCCTTGTTTAACTCCATTTAAGACGGGGAAAGACTCTGATAGCTCACCGTTTTCCTGAACTCTAGCCTGCATTCCATCATGCAGTTGCTGCACTATTGTGATAAATTTCTTTGGGCAGCCGTATTTTGCCATGATCTTCCATAGACCCTCTCTACTGACCGTGTCGAACGCCTTTGTCAAGTCGATGAAAGCTGTGTACAGGTCACAGTGCTGTTCCTGGCATTTTTCTTGTAGCTGTCTTGCAGCGAACACCATATCTGTGGTTCCACGTTCTTTCCGGAATCCACACTGACTTTCAGGTAAAAGACCTTTGTCAAGATGAGCCGTAAGGCGATTCAAAAGGATTCTGGCGAATATCTTCCCAGCGATTGATAAAAGAGAGATGCCTCGATGATTGTTGCAGTCTTATCGATTACCTTTACGTTTATATAGATGTATAATTGAGGCATCTTTGAGATCGTGTGGGATGGTTTCACTCTGCCACATTTGCTGGAAGATCATATGAAGTTTCTCTATCAGAACTGCACCGCCATCTTTATAAACCTCAACAGGAATTGAATCGGAGCCAGGGGCCTTTCCACTAGACAGTTGACGAATCGCTTTTTTAGTTTCCTCCAGAGTTGGTACATCATCTAATGCTTCATTTATAGGAATTTGGGGCAGGCGGATGATGGCTTCGTCGTTAATAGATGATGGCTGGTTCAAGATATTATTAAAATGTTCAGCCCAGCGTTGGAGCATTTTTTCCTTGTCTGTAATTAGTGTTTTTCCATCTGCATTAAGGAGGGGAAATGATCCTGATGATGTTGGACCATAGACCGCTTTGAGTGCAAGGTAAAAGTTTTTCAAGTCATGGCTGTCAGCAAAGCCTTGGAGCTCATCTGCTTTATTACTCAGCAATGAATCCCGCATCTGGCGTAGTTTATGTTGGACGATTCTACGCATGTTGTTGAAAGCGTCTTTCTTGGATGTAGATTTTGGATCATTTAAATATGCTTTATGGAGATGGTGTTTCTCAGCCAACATCTGCTTTATATCATCTGAGTTCTCATCTAACCAGTCATTTTGTTTCTTGATGGAAGGACCCAGGACCTCTGTAGCAGTGTTGTAGATCTGCTCACTTAGGGCTGCCCAATTTGTTTCCACACTTTGACCGTCTAGCGAGATAGATTTGAGACGGTCTTCTAAGGTGTCAGTAAATGACTGTTTGATTTTTGTCTTCTTTAGTTTGGTGACATCCAGCCTCTTTTGAGTTTTCTTCCCCTGAGGGCGCCTGGCTGGTTGGATACGAATTTTAAGTTTAGATACAATGAGGCGATGATCAGTCCAGCATTCGGCACCACACATGGACTTGGTCACCCGGACGTCTTGCCTGTCCTTCTTCCTAACAATTACATAGTCAATTAGGTGCCAATGCTTTGAGCGAGGGTGCATCCAGGAGGTCCTGTTGCGGGTAGGGAGTCGAAAAATGGTGTTGGTGACAAGGAGGTCATGTTCTGCGCAAGTTTGGAGGAGACGAAGTCCATTACTGTTACAGCGACCCACGCCGTACCTACCAATAGTGCCATTCCAGGAGATGTTATCTGAGCCTACTCTTGCATTAAAGTCACCAAGAATGATGAGCTTATCTGCTTTAGGAACTGATGCAATGACTGCATGTAGTTCTTCGTAAAACTTATCCTTGACATCATCCTGGTTTGTCATAGTTGGTGCATATGCGCTAATGATGGTGGCATGTTTTCTTCCATAGAACAGAGGGATCGTGACCGTCATGAGTCGGTCATTTATTCCCTTTGGGGGCCCCGCTAACTTGCTGACAATTGCTGTTTTGATTGCAAATCCAACCCCTGCTTCTCGTCTTTCTTCAGTTCCTCTTCCGCTCCAAAAGAATGTATAACCTGCACCCTTTTCGCAAAGTTGGCCCTCGCCAGCAAGTCGAGTTTCACTCAGTGCTGCTATGTCAATGTTGTACCTGGCCAGTTCTCTCCCAATCAGGGCAGTTCGTCTCTCAGGTCTGTTTGCGTTAAAGTCTTTAACAAGTAAAGTGCGCACATTCCATGCGCCTAGAATGAGGGGGGAAAATCTGTCCTTTCTTTTTCTTATATGTCGACCGCCGAAGTAGGGTACCCACCAACCGCGGTAAGCTGGTTAGGTAATGGTAAAGCAGGCAATGTTTAGGGCACCTTTTCTAGCCCCTTCCTCATGCCATGGAGGTGAGCAGTGCTTTCCTAAAGAGGGCTGCTCAGACACTCAGGGGGCTGCCGAATCCCACTGCTGCTCCGATCAGTGGAAGACGACCATATGGCCTGAGCCGCCTGTGTGTAGGTCTGCGACTACGACTGCCAGCGTACCCACGCCTGCCGCTTCGCCGCTCGCCCATCGCCACAGGACTTGTTGTGAGTGGATGGATGAATGGATGAATGGATGAAAGAGTGACTTGCGCGGTGATTTGGATTAAAGTGAGGAAGAGTTGCGCAATTCGTCGACCTCACTCTCTCGCCTGGGTCCATCTCAATCCAGTGGCAAGACAAGTCAAGACGACTGGAGATGAAGTCAGGTGCAGTGGATGACCAGGGCTTTCTACGTGCCTCGCCGTGCTCCTTACGCTCCACAGCGCGTTGCTGGTAATCGCCGTCATGCCCGTTGAACGAACAGGTGGTTTCTTCCGCGCAGTCTATCGAATCCAGTCTTCGCATGCATGGGTAGGTAGACCCTAACTCACCGAAGGTTTATAACCATTCGGCTACCCTCACCTAGTTTAGCCGGCCTGTCAAAGCCGTTGTCCGGGGGTGGCCGCTGTCGCATGCTGACAGCTACGAGGAGCCACAGGTGAGAGCTGGATGCCAGGTTTGGATCAAAGGTGGCTGAGCTGCCCTTATGATACACGTAAAGTTGGCATAAAGGCTTTTTATGATTGACACTATGGAGCGTGGAATTCCATAAGCCCTCAGTATTTTTCCATAAACTATCCCTATATATACTGTCAAAAGCCTTTTCAAAATCAACACAATTAATGTATAGCTGTCTTTGCCATTCTGAGCACTGCTCTATAATGTTCCTCAGGGTAAATATATGATCTACACATCTTCTGTTCTTTCTATTCTAAATCCTGCTTGTTATTTCCTCAGGTTGTGGTCTACTGCTTTTGAGATTCTCTGTATAATTATCCTGCCTAGTATTTTGCTGTGTACTGAGAGAAGAGTTATTCCTCTCCAATTATTGCAGTTTGCAAGATCTCCCTTCTTGGGCTATTTGACAATTATTCCTTTTCTCCACTTTGTTGGTGTTGTCCTGTTTTCCAGACTTGTGCAAATAGTGGTTGTAATAGTTCTACTGCTAACTCTGGGTCTTTCTTAAATAGCTCTGCATTTAAGTTATCATGACCTGGAGCTTTTCCATTCTTTAACCCTTTGATTGTTGTGATGATGTCTTCTTTTCGTGGGATGTCTGTATTAACATCTAGATCATTTTCAGCCTCAGGAACATTCAATTGTGTCTCTGGTGGTTCCTTATTCAGAGTTTCTCTGAAATGCTCTGCCCATCTTGTTTCCTGTCCCTCTACTGTTGTGATCAGATTTCCGTGCTTATCTCTTACTAATGTAATATTGTTTGCACCTCGTTTTCCACTGACGATTTTAGTTATTTTGTATACTGATCATTGTTCATTTCTCAGTGTTGCCTCTTCTGAGTATCTTGCAAGGTCATCCAGAAATTTCCTTTTGTTAGCACGGGTTTGACGTTTAACTTCCTTGTCCAACTGACTGTACTATTCACTATATATTGCCTTTAACCTGGGAGACTTAGCTTCTGTTTTCTTTCTTTTCATTACCTTTCTCTTCGCTATGGTGTTTAACGTATCACGTGTTATCCAGTCTTGGATCTTTCTTTCCTGGAATCCCAAGTATGACTTGCTGCTTTCCTTGTATATTGTTGAGATGGTGTTGAATCTCTGGTCAACATTTGGTCTCTGTTCTTTCCTGGCTTTTGATAATCTCATATCTTCTCTTTACGTCAACCACGAAAGCTTTTCTGGTGAGGGGATCCTTCAGGTTCGGGATGTTGTATCTATTCTGTTTGACTGCAACTGGTCCAGCAGCTCTGAGTTTCACTTTCAGTCTTGCAACTACTAGGTGATGATCACTTCCCACATCTGCACCTCTTCTTACTTTCACGTCTTGTAGTGCATGTCTCCATCTGCCATTGATCATTATGTGATCTATCTGGTTTCTGTCTCGTCCGTTTGGTGATTCCCATGTTAACTTGTGCACTTCCTTGTGTGGAAAAAGTGTTCCTCCAATGACCATGTTGTTAATACAGCAGAAGCTTATTAATTTGTCCTCATTCTCATTTGCTGTTCCACTGCCGCATTTCCCCATTACTCTTTCGTTATAATTATTGTTTGCTCCCACTTTCGCATTTAGGTCTCCCATTTTTATAATGAGATCGTACCTGGGTGTAGTTTCCGTTTCTATTTGTACTTGTTGATAGAACTCGTCATTGATCTTTTCATCGCTGTCGTTTGTTGGTGCATAGCATTGTATAAGTGTGGTGTTGGTGAACCTCCCTCTCAGTCTTGATCTTATCACTCTGTTGTTGATGGGTTTCCATTCCAGTTAAGACCTTTCCATTCCTTTCTTAAGGATAATGGCTACACCTTCGTTGTGCTAACCATCCTCTCTGCCAGAATAAAGTACTGTTTCCCCTGTAGCTGTTTTTATTCTCCCCTTACCTGTCCATCTGCTCTCGCTTATTCTCACGATATGTATCTTGTAGTTCCTCATCTCTGCTGTAATTTGTCTCATCTTTCCTGCCTCATTCATAGTTCTGACGTTCCGAAAACCAATTGTGGTGTCGTGTTTTGTGGTCGGGGCATCCGTTTTCATGCCTGTCGCTTCCTGTCGGCTTTCACCACTGTCAGTCATTTGAGCCTGAGTCTCCAAATGTCCGTCCCGCAGCAACGTTTTTCCATTTATTGTTGTTTCCGTAACATGTGCGATTTTTTACATAGACAGGGGTGTCGGCCCTGTGCTAAAACCCCCAACCAGGAGGACCAGAGTACCAGCTTTTGTCTGTCCTCTACCCACGCATACCAGTCCAACTTGGTTGAACCTACCAGGAGTAAAACTCCCACTGGCATAGGTCTGGGGATTGTCAGGGTACACAAGCTGCCATACCGCTACAATGTATAGGTACCATTGATGGCAGATAATGGCAATAATGAGACTAATAATCACTCCAATGCGTGCAATGTTGATCTGAAAAATAGTGGCAATTGCTCAGAATGTATGACGCTATATCAACATGAAGCTTCTCCACGATTGAGATGAGAATATGCTTTAACAGTTCTAGCTTCACATGACGGTGCTGGATCTCTCGTTATAAATAACGGTTTTTTATTTGGTAAACCTGTTTCAGTTTTAAGAGACACTTGTTGTACCACAGTTGGAGTAAGGATGTCATTAATTCATCCTTCCTGCTTTACTGCGACATCTATCAAGTGCATGACATTTGGCGAAACAGTCTAATGTTATCAGTGAACGGATGCGGAAATCGACACTTCTTTCTTTTCTGGAAAAGTTAGAGTGTGTAGTCTTGATCGGCCATGTATTGATTTGATTTTTGGCAACATAAAGGGTGCTAATGATTGTTCTGCAAATGATATTATTACTTGAGAAATAACACATCCTTTGCTGTCTAACGCTATTACAACCAGAGCAGAAAAGTCTGCAGAAACAAATGAACTAAAGTCTTCACATAACTCACCCCACATTACAACATGTAATTACAGTGACAAAAATGTATTCATTACTCAACATCAACAAGACCCATCTTTGTGACATTTATTTACGTTAGCTAATTCCAGCACTATCAAACATTCTAAAAACTAAAAACTTTGGTTTCAGTTTCATGATAATATTCGGATACGATGTTTTGATGATTATTCTTCCATGCTCAGACAAATTATAGTGCTCTCTTTGTTTCGGTCACATGTTCTGTCTAATGTACATGATGTACCTTTTGCTGAGCATATGGGCATTTCCCGTACTGCGTATAGATTATTAACAATTTTATTGGCCTGTTGTTAATAAAGACATTTCAACTTATTGTAAATTCGGCATTGAATGTCAAAGTGTTGTGCGCAAGGGTGCGCGTGAATTAGCAGCTTTACAGGTCACAAATATTTATGTGCGCCCTTTTTTTCAAAATGGCTATTGATGTAATTGGACCATTTCATTATAATGTCTACCAGAGGATTTCGATACACACTACACGTATTGACCGCTTTACTTGATGGCCAGAAGTCATTCCTATAAAAAACATTACTGCAGTGTCAGTAACATATGCGTTACTGTCAATATTCTCACGCATCGGATTCCCGGAGGAGATCCTTTCAGATCATGGCTCTCAGTTCGTGGCAGGTATGATGTCTGATGTTTTCAACACATTTCATATTCGTCATTATCTTAGTGCCCGATTTTACTCAAGCTCAAACGGGGTCGTAGAACGTTGGAATTCAACGTTAAAACAATTGTTAGATAAGGCAACTACGACGAATCATCACGAATAGAATAGTTTGATTCCGGCTGTACTGTTTGCGTACAGAGAGGTTCCTAATCAACAAACATGATTTGCCAACAGGTTATAAGGATCAGATTCGGAATCTGTTAGAATCTTTTCAAGATGTCCTAACTGATCTTCCGGGACGTACACAAATTATAACGCATGAAATTATACTATCAGATTATCTCCAATTAAATTAAAGCCTTATGCGATTCCTTTACATGTTAGGTATCAAATTCATTCTGAAGTGGATAGAATGTTAAGACTTTGTATTATTTCACCTTCGGATTCACCATTCTGTTTCCCGATGGTAGTAGTTCAAAAGAAGTATAAGTTTATTCGTATCTGAATTGACTTTCGTCGCCTTAACAAAGTAACCTTGTCTGATTCTGAACCGATGCCTTTGCTGGATGATTTGTTGCCTCGTTTATCATCGGCTACTTTCTTCAGCAAGTTCAACCTATCTAAAGGGTACTGGCAGATTCCTTTGGCTGAAGGATCTAAACCTCTTACTGCCTTTGCTACTTCTGAAGGATTGTTTCAGTACAGTGTAATGTGTTTCCGTGTAAAGAACGCTCTAGTGACATTTGTTCGCATGATGCGTCGCATTTATGTTGACGATAGTTGCATATTTCAATATACTTGGGAGGATCATGTCGATAATTTGCATTCTTTGCTCCAACCTCTCAGAATACACAACCTCACAGCTCGACCTTCCAAAATCGAAATCGGGTTCCGTGAAATTTCTTTTCTCGGATATAGAATTGGCAGACATATGCTGCAACCTGATGTGTCTACTCTAAAAAGGGTAGCGGATCTTGCTATTCCAACTACGAAAAAAAGTTCGAAGTTTGTTAGGACTCATAAACTTTTATCACAAGTTTAAACCACGCTTTTCCTCTTTGACTTCAGTTATGTCTGCTCTGACTAAATAAGGTATTTCTGACAAGATAAAATTTAAAGAAGAATGTGACCGTGCTTTGCATAACATAAAATCACACTTTTCTAAAAGTCCTATACTACTGACTACCAGCCTTACGACGACCTTTTCTCGTTATTACAAATGCATTGCTCAACAGCATAGATGGATGTAGATGCAGAAATTTGCTGGCGAGTACCATCCAATTGTCTACCTGAGCAGAAAATTATCTGAAGCTGCGGCCAGATATTCTATAGGTGAATAAGAGTTACTGGCAATTATATGGAGTCTGCATAAGTTACAAAAGTTCCTGGTAGGTACTCATTTTACGTTATACATTGATCAAAAATCTTTAACTTATCTCCAGACATTTAAATCGTCCAATGCACGTCTTACAAGGTGGGCACTGGAACTGCACAGTTTCGATCTCGACGTTAACCCGATAGAAGGAAGGGACAATGTCCTTGCTGATACCCTATCTAGTGTAATATACTGATCTTTTCTTTTCAACAAGTATAGACCTTACATGGTTATTGTGGAATAATATTGACTATGAGATGTGATTCTGTTGAGAACTGAAAAACATTAGGTCACTTTGAGAGTATAGAACTAATTTCTCGCTAGTGAAAATCACATTTCGCGATGCATACGTTCAGGATGCAGTTCTCATTACATATGCAGATGTTCATCAGTCATTTTATCGGTGCCACAGTCACACTCATCAGTAGTTCCTATCTTTAATTTGTTGAATAGATGGTATCTCAATCTGTTATGACCTGTGCGAAGTCTGAGGATTACCACTTGTTCACTTCTGCTGAGCTGGTAATACGGATTATTTTTTGAATGGGTTGGATGCTCTTCTTCCCACTTGTGCCTGTATCTGCGCTTGATAAAACTTTTGACCTCCTCATAAGTTATATTTGTGTCAAGTTAAGGAAGCTTTCTCCCTTACTTTACCAATCTGTCAGCCTCTTCATTTCCAGGGATGTTGCAGTTAGAAGGGATCCACATCACATACGAATCACACAATTTGAAGTTAAACGGAGACTGTTTACTGACAAATAAATATGGAGGCTACTTAACATAGGAGCAGTGACATAGCTGTAACTTAAATGTACGGTGAGATATGCAGATAAAGGCAGTGAATGAATCATTTTGATATTTAAACTAAGGGCGTACTTATAACTTTAGTTTTTAAAAAAAAGCGCACTCTTTTACAAAGAACTAATGCCAGTATCAGTAAACAATTTCACGCGTACATTTTATTGATGTACATTTCACTATAGAGCTCCAATGCGAACTGTTATTGTCGATCATTACAATATTAATTATGTATTCGGTGTAACATTTCTAGCCATGCTGACATAATTTGTGTTCCGTTTTTCGTAGTTTTTGTCTTATAACGTTTAAGAAGAATGGTTATTTCGAATGTTATAACAAAGTTTGGTAGAACGAGTCCCAGTATGAAAATTGCCTTCCCTAACTCAAGAGCAGAGTCAGATACCCTTTTATAGGTGCGTAAATTAGAGCTTCTTGCTCCCATGCTTTTAAACAAGGATCCCTGTATCGATGCCTCAAGAGGCAAACGCTAAACTGCTCTCTGCCCATCCGCTGTTACGGAGTAAGATACAGGGAAGACAGTCAAGAAAGAAATTTAAACATATACACAGATATAGGGAAGAAAAGAAAACACATAAATACCCAACCCTAATAGTATATCTAATCCTACGCTAAATAATATCCACTTCGTTATCCAACTTAAAATAAGAAACCACGCTTAGAGCTAGTCTCATCGTTAAAACTTCCGTGAAATAAATTCTAGTCATTTAAAAAAAATCAACATCATGAGTTAGAAATACATAAAAATATTTTTCGTCAATCCTCATGAGTCGTCAGTGCCTTTACTTAGTTAGTTAAACTATTCTCTTGCTGGTTACTAGCAGTTTAATCAATTCTATCAGTAGCCGAACGAGTTTAGCTAGAAATATAATTTATCTGCTCACCACTGTAACGCAGTAAATTAGAGAAATTTTAACTGACTTTCATTTAATCTCTCTACACAGAAATTAACTAGTAAAATAAAATAAGCTATCCCCACTTAAATCACTCAACACTAGTAGTCAATATATATATATATATTTACCTCAACACATGACTACTAAGAACTAAATCCACTTCGACCAACTAAATGATGCTTCTATTAATAGAGATCTTAGGAATCGAAAGCTAGGTGGCAATCGAAACACAAAATGATTCTTCTATCAACAGAGATCTTAGGAATCGAACGCTAGATCGTTCTAGTCTTGACTGCGGAGTACTGAATGAATGAAGTCTAAAACTCTGGTTTATATCTTAAACAGACAAAGGATGCGCGCTATTTTCAAAAACCCCCGTCTTTAACACTTACGTTAACTCAGGCGCCGGCCATAAACTGCCAATTCGCGTCTTCACACCTACTGCTAACTATGGCCATTTCTGAGCGATGCGTGTGTTTCACCTCACACCTATCGCCGAGAAATCTACCCTAGGCGCCCCGTGTCATGAGAAAAGTGAGACGATTGTCTGCATCTATGTCTGTCGAGAACGAATTCACACGATTTCGTTATCACCCAGGGACTCAGCATACGCAACAAAATGTGTTGCTAAATGAGAAAAGAGACAGGCGAAGGGTTGAATGGGAGAGTTATATTTTTCACAATCAAACGAATGCGAAATAAAGGATAAAAGAGCGATATTAAAGTAGAAGACACGGGTAGAATAAAGAAAAGATATAGAAATTTATTAATCATAAATCTCACTGCGTTAGTCGTCCTATGGTACATATCCGGGTCACGTGGTGTTCGCGCTAGACCTCTGTCAGTGAAGCATTATTTTTGTAATGCGGAGCTGGCAGAGTGGATAGTGGCGATTCGCTCACATGGCTAGGCGGTGGGTGCCGTTAGGAAGGTCCTGTTTCGATCCAGGTAAGCCTATCACTTCTGTTGTTTTTCTGTTGTCTGGTCTTCTACTTCTTTATTTCTCACTGAGTGCCTGATAACTACCTTTGTGTGTTGTTTGTTTATTTATTTACTGTTTACAGGCCTCGGGTTTCCCCTCCTTATGTGTTTATGCGTTTATAAAAATACAAGAATCCTACATTCTATACTTTACTTATTCTCATTCTTCTATCATTTACTGGACACAGTGTTGAGGCCTTTGTCATGTGTAATCAGGTCTGAGTCGTCCTATGGTACATATCCGGGTCACGTGGTGTTCGCGCTAGACCTCTGTCAGTGAAGCATTATTTTTGTAACGCGGAGCTGACAGAGTGGATAGTGGCGATTCGCTCCTGTGGCTAGGCGGTGGGTGCCGTTCGGAAGGTCCTGGTTCGATCCCGGTAAGCCTATCACTTCTATTGTTTTTCTGTTGTCTGATCTTCTACTTCTTTATTTCTCACCGAGTGCATGATAACTACCTTTGTGTGTTGTTTGTTTATTTATTTACTGATAGAAATTAAACCAAGACTGGCGACAATTTATTCACACATAGAAGCATCACTAATATTATTTACGTGTGAGTGACACTATGAATAATATGTTGTACTTGTTAATGCGTGATGTTCAGAAGAGCAAGTCACCATGAAATTATACGATGAAGTGTAAAAATTGTAAAGTGCTAGCTTTAAGAACAAAGACACAGTACCAGTTTTGAAATTTTTAACCATTTAGTGTAGCTGGTAGTAACAATGAAAACTTTTTTGTGATTATTTGTTGAGGATATTAATGATGTTGGTGTCGATGATAATACCAGTAATCTTACAATATTTTTGAGGATTGTAAAGACGTTGAAATGAATAATAGTGTCAACAAACGTGTATAGCCTTTTGAGGATTTTACTTCGTTATTTAGTCGTTCATCTTCAACCTTGAGGTGTATCACTTAGACAGAGAGCGCTTTGGTGTCACAACATGTAATTCGTTCATTCATATTTTTCTTACTTACTTACTTAGTCGTTACCCTTCTACTGTGATCTGAAGACGTTTGGAAGAGACAGCGCCAGACTATCGTATCGGTTGTCTTCCTCCTGGCCTGGCTCCATTCTAGTCCTCGGTCCTTCAACGAACGCACCTTAACAAGTATAAATATGTCAGTAATAACATAAAGAGAAGTGAATAAAAACGATTGAATTGAAGTTTTACCAATTAATTACCAACTCTCTTATCACATTTGTTTCTGTAAAAGTACAGACCATTTGAAATCTTGCCCTGGTATGTAAAATATTTTATTTTTAAACCAAGCAAAAAACAATAACAATTACGATTAAATATGTTATTGCGTCGTCTTCGAATCATTATTTAAGGGCTTATTGACATAGGCGACGAAATTAGTTAGAAAGTGCAAACGTTTCAGGGCCACAGCAAGGACCCGCAAAAAACCAAGAACTTGTCCTTGTGACAGGTCTACAGATTAAGCATGACTAACAAACTGGATGCAGCAGATGGAGACGACTCAGAACCTTGAAATTCATGCTATTAAATGTATGATCTCTGTAATTTGATTTCTCTGTGTTTGTTTGTCTCCCTCTGTTTAGTTTTGTTGTTGTTTAACGGGCGAACTCAAAATAAAAATTGAAACAGATTTCTTATCTTACTAATTTCTTCATCACATAAAAAAAAAATAATTATATTGTCACATAATTCGTCATTCTCTTGTGCGTATTTTCTCTCTCTCTGCCCTTTTCTATTTATTTCTCATTTTTGGAGAACAGAAATCTGTGCCCCAGTCACTGTCTACATTTTCACACTTCTGTTTGTGTCAGGTCAAGGCGTCATTGACCATCCTTGGGGATTATTAGTAATTGCTATAGTGATTGCACCAGATTGACTTTAGGAGTGAATTGTTTGTATACGATTACGTAACCACTTCTGCTTAGACGGATAAATCGGGGGAGTGTCGCTTCAGTGTTCATACAAGCGACTAGGAGTGTATGATAAGTGACGCAATCACTTCCTTCGAAGTTACCTGTGATGATATTTACAGATAATATCAATCTGGCGAGACATTTGAAGAGTGAACTTGTAAATGTAATAATGCTAGACGGAAACCACACTACTTTATATGGAAAGTGTTTTTTTAATCCACATCTTATGTATTACGAAGAAGGTTTCCATGAGGGAATTGTTGGGAAAACCCCATCATAACATACATGGTTGAATACTACTGGTTGGCATTCGAAATGTAAAATAACAACACTCCTGATTGGAGCCTTGCTAAAAAATAACAACAATGTGCGTGGGCCGAAATTTGCAATATAATCTGGCACTGTCGCCGGTCTAGGGTACTGTGAAATTCAACTTGTCAAGAAGACAGATAGACAAGCCAGAGTAAATAATAGGATCAGGAGTCCACTGTAAAGGACCGGACAACATGTTTGAGCATCTTGTGGACTTTTATCCCAGGAAAACTAAAATTTCATTAATACGGAAAGCCCAAAGCCCTAGGAGCCTGAACACTAAGTGATTGTGGGATTCTATTTGCAAAGTAATACCCTTGACCACGTGTAAGAGGCATGTTAAACAGGTTGCCTTAACTGTTTATCTGAGCCAGAAGTCGGTATTCCAAAAAGAGATTATGGGGTAAGTATACATTTTATAATTCTATATTTTTCATTTATTAACATATGAAAATTAACAGTGGATGTCCAAATCATACGAGGCTGGCAACCTCAGCATATAGTTGATCTCATGAACCACCACTGCAAGGACTGGTAACTGCTTTATGCTAGTTTCTCATAGAGAACCGAAAGCAGTTCCATATGGAGCAGGGAGTGAATATACGAGTATAAATGATGAACATACTTATTATATTAACATTTTTAACCAGTGCGTATGTAAATGTAAACATGTTAAATATAAATGCAATGGATTTTATCCACTCACTGAGATTAATATTAATGCTTAGAGGGGGTAAAGTTCTGAGACAGATGGGATGGTGAAATGAAAAGAGGGGACACCTGATTTTGTGTCAGGAAACCCAATACTCGTTAGGGTATTTGTTTCTCTCTTATTTCATGATACTAGTCGTTGATACCAATTGGTGAAACTATCTGTGGACCAAGTGAGTGGTATAAGTGGTCTTCAGTCAAAGCTAGACACCATCATCAGACTGGTCTTGAAGACGCTGGACCAGCTTTGGAATTGCTCCATGATGCTTCTCCGAACTTGTTACCGCTCAGATCAAATTCGGCATTGTTCTTGATTTCTGAACTACCTTATGAACACTACCTCAAGATAGAAGCATCATCATCCTTCTATTCAAAACTCTGCCAAGAGTAATCTTGAGCGAAGGTAGATCCTTATTAGATATTCTAGGCGTGACCATTGTTGGACCGTCACTGTAGAGTAAGGGGAGTCAATCCCTTGACATCAATGTGGCTTTAATTAGATGTCGCATAGACAATCAAAAAATGCTGCCTTCATTAAATTTATCACCACAAGCGAATTGTTTCAGACCTATTTCTTTTATAAAGAAATTAATATTAATGAATTTAAAAAAAAATAAGGTGTTCGTCGCAGGATCCTGGACTTGCGTCAACTTTGTGTTTATTTAATCAATGTTTTACCAGCAACAGTTCATTATAAATGGATGGAAGGGTCGTGAACAGCGCATTAATAAATGTGTAAACTTTATTAAAGAAGAAAAGCATGAAAATGATGCATCTCATCACAACAACATAAAATTACATCACATAATCAAAAATATGCAAAATACACCAACAACACACACACAGACCACCAATCATAAAACCTGTAGAACACAGAGAAAATAACTAAGCTGTCTGACAGTCTGTCCATTTTCGAGGGACCAAAAGCTAGCTCCAGAAAAGTGTCTTACATGTAGATATCCTTCGTGAGGGACTAAGCCTACAAAAACTTTTCTTGGTGGTGCTAAACGTTGGTTGCCTCTAATTGCGTGAGGGGGCTGGAAGACGCTGTTTTTCTCCTGCTGACCAAATAAACAAACTGCGCGACAGCCTGTCCGCTTTCGTTAGACCAAAAGCTAGCTCCAGAAAAGTGTCTTACATGTAGATATCCTTCAAGGTGAGGGAATAAGCCTACAAAACTCTCCTTGGTGGTGCTAAACGTTGGTTACCCCTAATTGCGTGAGGGGGCTGGAACTCTGTCTATCTTTCTGCTGACCGCTCCTAAGTGCGAGGTTCTACATAATCCAGAAATACACCAGACGAAGTTACTTGAGGACAACGAGTCCTTTTGCGCTCTTTATCCGGCGCTAGAATTGGCTTTCGTACTTGATATTAAATCCGGTTTGGGCTGGCTGGACTGTGGCGTGACTGCGCGCTCCGTTTAAGCAAACACAGTGGGTGGTTTAAATTCTGCTATACACACTGGGCTGATTGATATGCTGGAAGCCGCCATGCTCTGACTGGCGATCAATAGGCGAGTAGGACACTACTAATGCAATAGATGATTTCAGATTTAGCGTTGGCTCATTACACAATGCGTGAGCTTAACTCCCGTGAGAGGGAAATGGCGTTGACAAAAGGGGTTTTGGTTCAGGAATGGGGTTGACGATTCGTTGCTAGATGTATTCAGAAACCCTCTAGATCGAAAAGAATGGGACGTTCTTCGCCTGACTGGAATCTTGCTCTAGCGATTCGGTATGCCTAAAACTGAGACCCACAAAGACACCCTTTACATCAAGCAACAACAAAATCACACACATGTTATATAACATAGTTATGCTCCGCTCCTTCCACTCTATCAATTATCAGCATACGCCTGCATAGGCTTAATATATTTTGTACACCCAGGTACCTGTCAGTAACTGTTCTGACAGCAAAATCTGCTCCTCTTCTTCCAACTAAACATACAGGAAACCTAACCCTGTAGTTACAGTTAAATGGATATGCTTATTCATCTTACAACCATAAATGAATTACATAAGCAGATTACAGCATGTGACATTACACAAATAAATCATATGCCCATTGGGGGAAAAATATATTAACATCTCCTAAATGAATACATAGAAAATGCAATGTTCTTGCTAATATAATACAGTTGGCTGAATCATAAGATATAATTATATCTATGCCTGGTGACTGCTTGCTGTGAAAGTTATAGACTAGTGCCTAGCCACACAAGTAAGCATAAAAATGATTCTCCCTTGCCACTAGAAATATCTATCAAAAAGGAATAAGTGACTTTTTCCTATAATTCAGTGTTAAGTGAATGATCCACACCTCTGACCTTATCTTGCAGAAATGACAGTTAATTTTTGCTGACTCTTAACCCAATGGTAAGCATTGTATGAACTGATTCTACGCCTAGTATCTGTTTTTGTAAGTTTATCATTTCCCATTATAAACCGTAACAGTTTAAGCACCACTTAACTAAGGCCGTAGACAGCGCTACATTATCACTGAATTAAATTTACCGGGAAAAATCCTCAAAAAATGAAGTAAGTCACATTTCTATCAGATATATATAAAAGCTAACATGAATATATCATATATTAATAAGATATGTCAACTCACCCCGAAAAATGACTAGAGATAGGCCTTAACATTTAGTTCTGTGTTAAAGTCTGCCTTATCTCATGATGGTCCATCTCGGACCAGGAAATATTTCTACGAGTGTGTTAGTCTATTAAAATTCTCAAGTCTTATAGTTTACAAACAACGCTACCCGGGACATCTGCATAGCCTGATTCTACAGATGTATCGGCGTAATGCGTAATAAGGAGTAAGACAGAGGTTTCTCTAGAGACTACATCAAAGACAACAGACCCCGTGCGAAAGTTCCTCAGATCGGCGATGCATAATGTTATGGTCAGGGGCCACAACAAATCTCTCCTGAATTTAAGATCAAACTCGTTTACCGACCTCAGAAGATTGGTCCCTGCTAACGAGCCGTGTCTTTCACAGAAACCGTTTCGCTCGTTCAAACACTTTAAGCGTAACAGAAATGTTTCTCTGGTCAAACGTACCACAGGTGCGTTTAGATAACATTACGTTATCGTTAGCTGACCGCAGCTAACCAGAACGTAAACAAACCGCGGGTGGGGTCTGAGAAAGGGGGCTCATAAATGTAGAAAAGAAAATATAAAATGTCAAGGAAACCCGAATATTAAAAAGTAATAACATATGGAACGGAATGGTAAAATAAATTAACAGTCCCTGTGACAATTCCTTTCACTAATGAAGGCATTGTGACCACAAGTAACGTATTTTCTTTGGCTTTTAACCCAGTAAGACACATTACTCTCTTTTTGTTAAACATTGTCTTCATTAAGAAGTTTCCATATGTGACTAGAGATGATAAATATCTTTGTTTAAATTGCATATTAAAAATCATGGCCAGCCATTTTTCACAGTATTAATAATATCATTTTTTTGTAAACAATCTTTTGAGCTTCGAGATGAATGCTCTAAAATCTAGAAACTTGCATTTACGTTCCGTTTGAAGTTTTAGCTCCTAAGAAAGCAAGAATTTAACATAGATTACTCGTGCTTGTAACAATGATGGTAATTTTAAAAAAAAGGATCCAAAACAATTATGACCACTTTATGAAAGTGAACGCTTTGTTGAAACATTTTATTTTTGAAATTACATTAACATTTTGACCGAATTGAGGACACGAACATTTTAGAATTAAGTAGAATGAACTTCAGGTGAAAATGAAATCGTTTAAATTACGACAATATAAATTATCTTTGTGAAAAACAGAATATGAGTCTGGGATTAAACAATAGCCGCAGCCACTAATTATTGGATAAGCTTCGATTTGGCGCTGTTTATTTATTTATTTTATTAAATTTAAATAAACCATAGTTATTACTGAAATGTAAAGTCTGACAATGACAACAGCGCCAGGAATTTCTCGTCTGTTCTTCACAGAAGCTTAAAGAAACGGTATCAAGAAAATAGAGCCCACTGTTGTCTAAATGTTTTATGAAACTAGATGGTAGTTCTGACTTTGTCGTTTGTATAATATAGCTCAATTTAAGTTTAGAGCGTGCTGTAACATGACAGTACATATATATATATACATACATATATATATATATATGTGTGTATATATATATATATATATATATATATATACATATATATATATATATATATATATATATATGTGTGTGTATATATATATATATATATATATATATATATATATATATATATATATATATATATATATATATATATATACACATATATATATATATATATGATAGGAAACACTTTACAGAGCGATACAACAGGAAGCAATCTGATCATCAGAAAAGGTCCCCCGTCTGACAAGTGTTTCGCCCGATATACTCCTTTACACTCTAAGGGGGGGAGGGGGGGGCCACTTGGGTCATGACTCCCAAGCGTCTCAGCCTCTTGTTGTCTTGTATCGAAAATGAACCCATTTCACTTATGGTAGCAACTTTAAAATCCACAACTCCGCCAGCCGTGGAGGCAAGTATGAACGTAACAAAGAGAAGACAAATTATTCTGTTCGTTCCGTCGCACATCACAACTAAGGACACATACTGAGACCCCTGCGCGAAGCCGACGAGTCTAGCTACTGCACGCTAGCCAGTGAAATTCTCTGCCATACACCCCGTATAATATACGCCACCTGTTGCCCCTCAGTCACAGCTCTTTCACTAGTAGCACCAAAAAACTCAGCGTATTTGTGTTTTCTGAACCGCAGCGTTTATTGTCACGATTTCCATTGCTCATTGCGGTTGTTCCACAGCCAGCTAGATGCCTTTTCGGCAGTTTCACTAAGCCTCTTCAGTACCCTTGTTCTCGACTGTTCCCTCAGCCCCACCAGTTTCAATAAATCATACACTGATGCAGCCACAAGCCCTCTTGCGCCACTTCAACAGCCATGACCCTTGCAGTGAACTTATCGTGTCTCAGATCCGCGGCCAGATCACTATACTTGGCCGCTTTGAACGAATGTTGCTCGTCTAATCTTGATTCAAATGGCACGGTCAGTTCAATCAGTATGACATGAAGAGTTGCTGAAGAATGAAGCACTATATCCGGGCGTCTCCGCGATTTTCGGATACTCTCTGGATATGCCCTTCGTCCAGGTAGGTCTACCGCCATCTCCCAGTCGTTTGCACAGTCAAGAAGAGATGGTAAACTGCTACCAGGTTTACTCGGTTTGGGGTGTGCTGACTTTCCTGCCCTCAGACAGTATGTATTTGCGGTGCTCGGCCTGGGTTTGCTATTCGCCTTCATCCTTGCCAGATTTATTGTCGCAGCAAGCTCATTTAGCACTTTGTTATGGCGCCAAGTGTATCGCCCTTGCCCTAATGACACCTTACACGCTGAGAGCACGTGTTCAAGTGTCTGCCTCCCCTGGCACAGGGGGCACTGCTCATCATCCGACTTTCCCCATTTCACAAGGTTGGTGGCCGACGGCAGCAGGTCATACATTGATCTAACAACAAAGCTGAGCCTAAGGGGTGCCATATGTCATATATCATTCCATGTCAAGGACCTCTGCAGGGCTCCTTCCCATGCACTGCTTTTTTCAACCTCTTATCATTCTCAGCTCCTCGTATCTCCTGATTTACCATGTCTCTGCGCTCCCTGATTGATGCCTTGGACCACGAGCGGATGTCTCCATGATCAAATCCCAGTCTATTCGTGTGTATGTGTATTCGATTACCTCCCTCAGTTTGAGTGACTCTTGGGCAGCATCAACAGCTTCTTTCACTCTCCACTTCCTTCCCTTTTTCAGTGTGGGCTGAATGGACTTAACGACGTCATCAACTGACTCGCGTAGCATAATTGCAAGCCTTGCCTTTCCAACTTTGTACTCTTCAACAACTCACTTGAAGGAAAGCAGAAGTTTTGACTTTTTACAGTACAGTGCTACATCTGGCAGACCTGGTGGTACCACTAGCCATTTTCTCATGAACTTGTTGACCTTCTGCTCTATAGCTTCCACTGTACTTGTGCTTATTTCATATATAAGCAGTGGCCACAGAAATTTCGATATCAACATGAACTGGAGGCACCACAGTTTGAACTTTCCCAGTTGTCTGCTTTGGTCTATGATCTGTAGTACTCTGTCTGTCATTTCGATTGTCTGTTGCACTGCCTTCGAGTCTTTTAATGAGGCATCGTACACCCTGCCAAGACTTTTAACAGGTTCCTCAATGACAGTAGGGATTCTTTGGTTGGAAACCATGAATTTGACCTCTGCTATCTTCCCTTTCCTGACTGAAAGGCTTCTCGACTTCTTGGGTTTGAAGCTCATTCTGCACCAGCTGACTAGTTCATCCAGGCGTGCTAACATCCTCCGGGCCTGATGTTTATGTGATGTCAGAATTGTTGTGCGAGGAATTCCTGGCGCTGTTGTCATTGTCAGACTTTACATTTCAGTAATTGTAGTATAAAATCTGCGAGAATAATCGCTCATTTCAGTAAGATTTTAGTCATAAAATGATAATAAATATAACCAGCCCTATTGTGTCTGACGGTGATGCTCTCACACGCCAGCAACGCTGCCTTTTGTGCAGTGCTAAAGCCTATAGAACGATTCCACGAAAAAAAATCTAACACGCGTTTTAGTTTCGGTTTCGAAAACGTACTACCAACATTTTACCAGATCTGCTGCATACATTTGGCAGCCAAGACTTATAATTAACGATTTGGAGGAAGTGTGCCGCAATATAACTATCTGAATTAACGTATTCTGTCAACTTTAACGCAAATTTAGTAGTAATCCTTACATTTTTTGGTAGTGTTATACGATACAATACAAATTATTAACGCCAATTCTTAACCCGCCATGCACAACCCCGCCTAGCCTGACACATTCTGCCATGCATATATACACGCTGCGGAAAAGCCAGCCAAAGCAAAACACGCAGACAATTTTATTGCCTCCTCGCGGTAATGTTTCTGACGTCACAAAAACAAGTTAGTTATTTGAAAAATACATGCTAGCGAGATAGCGAGAGGGGAAGATGGCCGTCTTGTGTAAAATATTTAATTGACGATGACTGGTGACAAAATTGAAAATCTAAAACCATAATAAAACTGAACATAAAAAATATATGGTAGTATAGCTTAGAATTCACTGAGCAATAATGTGTTTTAAATACTATGATAGTCCCAGTATTACCCAAATTGTTGAGAAAATACTAAATGTCTACGAACGCACGACCAGACAGACTGTTGTTCCTGCTTTGTTTTTCTTAACGTTAGTGGGGACACCGGCTTAGAAGAGAGGCATTGAGGAAATTCAAATTAGCTTGGGTAACAAGAGTATAGAAGGAGAGGGGAGCGGTAGGAAAATTGTTACCAAAAACTAACATCGTTTTGCATTGGCATAACTAAAGCGGACTGGCCAATCGACTACCAGACGCAGAGTATGTTTGGAATTATTTTTGGTTTTTCAAAAAATGCATTTGAATTCTGGTAGTCGCAAGCTTTCGATTGGCTAGTGCTACTAAATATTAGCAAAAAGCTTTCACTATTCATTGCCAGTTGAATTGTATTTTTGATTCAGATACGCTGAGAACAGCTGTGTTAAATTTAAAAGTAAAGTAAATAACTATATGAGTATTTCACAGTCTGGACGGAGCAGAGGAAACTGAGGCCATTTCTTTGCAAAGTCAGCGTCATTTGTTTATATTTCTTAATTTGTGGTAAGGATGCTTTATGAATTAATATGTTTAATCCCCTTACCAAAGTTAGATACTGCTATTGGGAAAAAGTGAAGGACGTGCCGGGAGCAGACATTGTTGAGTCCTCACGTTGAAATGTATCTAACTAATGTATGTTGTCATGATTATGTTTGAATATTATTGTATTAGAGCATATTAGTAAGCCTCTGTGTTCAATGAACACTGTTCAACATGCCTGAAGCATTTATATTTAAAAAGAAAAAGATGAGAAAAATATTTATGAAAGGAAATGTGGTTACCCCACATTATATTATTGAGGAAAACTATGTAAACGTACAGTATCGTATCTGCCATAGGGATCTGAGGGATGGTCACAGCAAGGTGGGAGTCATGAAAATTAGGGGATGAGTGCACCTGAAATGCACGCAAGGCTGACCCCATACCCACGTATGAAAGTAAATAAAAGAATAAGTGATCAGATGTAAAAGGCCAGGGTGTCCTTTTGTTGCAGAGGTTTCGTTTCCTGTTGCCAGCTGGTGACAGGAAACCCGAGGAGTGACGATTACGCCAAGAAGTCTCCTACACTTTACATATGCTGTCAAGAGATAACAGCAGGAGCTTGGGTGTGTGACGTGATATCGATATTTCTGCAACTACACAATATCCTATCTTTCAACAAGAAACCCCAGGTGATATGTTAAGGACCTGGGTATCTGACAGTTTCGGTTTACATAAACCTTGTTTATTCAAGTCATACTCAGGACTTTTGTGGGGTATGATGACATTACAGCCCCTCATACACAGTGACTCTCTCTCTTAGAAGAATAAATTTAAGCTGTGAACATTCAAATAGGAAATACATATAATAACATTGTAGTCTTTGGGCAGATTGTCCACACAATTTTAGTTAAGCTTTTTATGTAAACTATCTTGTCCTCATTTTCAAAGACCTGTCCAAACGATATGACTGGACAGGCAAAATAAATTGTACAAAAAAATTAATTTAAAGAAAAACTTAACCACAGGTTTTATTCACTTCCTCATAGTAACTTAAGGTGTTTTTGTGTTGTGTACCATCATTTCATTTCTCCCCTAAACACTAGGTACATCATACACCATACACTAGAGCCACAGGAGTGACCGTGTGAGATCTAGGGAGGTAGCGTTAGGTATCCTGCACATAATTCATCATCATCATCTTTTAGAGTCAGGGGCCTACATGTGCTTGACCTAACACGGTTTATGCAGACACCGATTTCATTCTTTGTTAGGATACCATCATAACTTCCCCAGCAAAATCAACTTAGCTACAGTAATAACTATGGTTTATATAAATTTAAATAAATAAACAGCGCCAAATCGAAGCTTATCCAACAATTAGTGGATATATTTTCTTCTTCTTCTACGTTCGTCCTGAAAAGGACGTTGGTTGCGTTGTGTCGCCGTTTACAGCAAAGCTGCGATATGTGCTCCTTTCGGCCCTACACATCCGACTTCGGCACGACATTTTTTAGGACCGGGTGTGCCTTCCCACTTCGATCCCTGCTCTCTCAGCCAGACTGCAGTGATGCAGCCTGTTTCCAGGACCACCACGTAGAGGTGGAGTAGGGTCTTGGTCAGCTCTGGTTTGCTGACCCTGACGCAAACAGTCAAGCTATGGGTCGCTGACCGCATTCCACTTTTGATGCGTCTTGGTCCCATATATATATATATATATATATATATATATATATATATATATATATATATATATATATATATATATATATATATATATATATATATATATATAATAATAATAATAATAATAAATTCTTTAAGCACCAAACACGGCGCATAAGGCAGAAACCAGTGCTCTCCAGGTTGTTCGTTGTGACGCCACTCCTCTTAGCTCTTGCACATTATTTAGGCCCAACGTTCTTCCTTCTCTTATTATTGTTCTTCTGAGTGTTTCTTTTGGTCTTCCTTTTTTCCTCTTACTCTCAGGAACCCAAGTGAGCGCCTGTAGTGGTATTCTGTTGTTTTGCATTCGTAGGACATGACCGATATATGACCATCGTCTTTTCCTTATATAGTCGGAGACATATTTCTGCCTAGAGTCTTCTCTTATTTGTCGATTAGTGTTGAATTCTTTCCAACTGATGTTCATGAGTTTTCTAAGACATTTGTTCTCGAATGTATTCAGCTTGTTCTCCAATGATTTTGTTATTTTCCAACTCTCACAGCCGTATGTTAACACTGAGATAACATTTGAATTAAACAGACGAAGCTTGATATGTATATTCAATGATCGTAATTTCCAAATGTTAGATAATCTATTGAAGGCGCTAGCTGCCAAAGCAATTCTAGTATGGATTTCTCTTGTTTTGTCACCATCCTGAGTCATTTTACTGCCTAAATAATTGAAACTTTCAACTTTCTGTAGTTTTTTGCCCGTTCAAGATGATATCAAAAGTCTCGTTAGAAAAGTTCATAGCTTTAGTTTTAGATGCATTTATTTGGAGACCTATTTTAACCGAGAGATGACACAAATTATTTATTGCTTCTTGGGATTGTCTTGGTGTTGAACTTAAGAATGCTACATCATCTGCGAAATCCAGGTCCCCCAGGAATTTTCCATTTGTCCATTTTATACCTAATTGTTCATTGTGGGTATAGTTTCTCATAACCCAATCAATAGCTATTCCAAAAAGTAGTGGTGACATAATACAGCCTTGTTTCACCCCTCTTTCTACTGTAAACCATTCTGTATTCCCTTTATTTTTCTAACACAACATCTTGCATTGTGATATAGCGCTTTGATTATATTCACATATTTTGTTGGAAAACCATAGATTGTAAGTATCTTCCACAATGATGGGCGGTGTAGACTATCAAAGGCTTTTTGAAAATCGACGAAGGTGATAATAATTGGCGATTGCCTTTCCACTGATTCTTCTATAATTGTTCTTAGTGTGAATATTTGATCAATACATGATCGTTTCGGCCTGAAACCCGCTTGTTCTTCTCTGATCTTTTCGTCAGCATGCAATTTAAGTCTTTCTAACATCATGCAACATAATAATTTTCCAGGTACTGATAATAGAGATATACCACGCCAGTTATTACAGTCTGATAGATCACCTTTCTTCGGTAACTTTACAATAATACTGTCTTTCCATTGTTGTGGTGGTTGTTCTTCTCTCCATACTTCATTTATAATATCTAAAATTGTATATATATATATATATATATATATATATATATATATATATATATATATATATATATATATATATATATATATATATATATATATATATATATATATATATATATATATATATATGCGTGTGTGTGTGTGTGTGTGTCTTGCTTTGGACTCTAAAGAGACAAGTAAAGAACAGGACAACTACACTCTCAAGCATGTCGTACAAGGCAACTAACATGAGGTCGCTCGTGAGCCTGGGAATCATAACATTTTAAACAAATTACCACATAAACTACCGTATCAAGAGCTTGTGAATGCTTGGAGCAGGCTTCCACAAGGAGATCAGCGAAAGTAGTAGCTCACTGCTCTGTAAGGATCTCAAAAGAAAATGATGATAATGATGATGTAAGATGACATGATGATAATGATGATGTAAGATGACATGATGATAATGATGATGTAAGATGACATGATGATAATGATGATGTAAGATGACATGATGATAATGATGATGTAAGATGACATGATGATAATGATGATGTAAGATGACATGTTGAATACAATTTGGTTTAAAAGTGTAACGAACATTTTAGGGGGGTCTTAATTTAAATTAATGGTCAGACATGTGTCTAACATTCAATAATTTTTTAAACAGAGTTAACCGTTACGGTGAAGTTTAACGTCTGTTCTCATTTCGGGAAAGTAAAAATAATTTACTACTTTTTTACACAATTTACTAGAGATAACGACTTTACTAATGTAGCAACGTGATTACTTTATTTACAGTATGTCACGTAGGGTTTATATTCATTTAATTTCCTACATCTTCTTCCTATTCTTTCACCCGAATTCTCTCTTTTATTATCTCTGTATTTCCTTTTTCCTGTATATTTTTCATCCTTTCGTTTTGCGAATATTATTTTCATATAATTCGCAAACTTTACCTGTTTTCCTTTCTCTAAAACTGAGAATCGCACCTGGGTGGTATTGCGTACATGTCAGTCGCGCTGGTCGGATGATAGGCGTGAATTTACAGCATTCGCTAGACATTCGTCTGAGGGTCTCTGGCCTGGGGCGTGAAAATTCACCCGAGGGACATGGAAAGTAGACAGAGAGTCTGCATTTCAGTAAACGCATGAGGTTTTTCGTCAGGAAAAACCCGGCTTAGCGTGAAAATCCACTCCGCACTGCAGACGGTGGTCTGAGATTTGCAACTCATGCAAGCCCTCGGCCACTGATGGCTGTCACGTCACGCGATAAGCGGACGAAGGTGTTATACGGACAGGGGAGACTATTTCGCTTGGCGAAATAAGATTAGGATCCGGTGTCCGATTTTAAAGATATTGGCCAAGTTTGAAACTTGAATTTCATTCTCGCTCATAGACTCACAGTAGATAGGTTGCTCGTAAACAGAATAGCTGTTAGCGAAGATCTCATTTTGTTTCGGCAATTTGTCGAACTTCTAGACTTCCAGAAATATTTTCAGCATTTTTATTCTTAAGTTGTGCGACTACCTGTAATTCTGTGGTTGAGGTAATTAATATGATAGATATATAGATTTTGTGAGTGTTAAAGTGTTAAATCGCTTAATTCATTTTAATCTATTTCTTTAGCGCAGAAGAGAAATAAAGTGGTAGGCTATTATATTTTCTAGGGAAGCATTCAGTGGAAAGCAGAATAAAATTAAAATTTCTAGCTTATAACGGCAATTGTAGCTATTTATGAATTTAATTTAACCGCTAATACTCAGTCGAGTGTATTTTTCTAAACTAACGTATAAACTCTAGAATCGAGCCTCATGAATGGTGACGGAATACGCACGTGTTCCTAATTCATGAGGATTGCTGATTTTTAAATATAACTTACGTCACGGGAAGTTTAAATGATAAGCAAAGCTCTCTGCTTGCAAGTTTAAATGTAAGTTATAACCAGTACAGATTCTGTTTATTATATTATATGTGTTATTTTTCCTCCACACAGTGAAAGTTTTGGGGTGACCCTAACTTTACCAGCACCTAGTAGTAGTTTCCATACTTGTGAAGAAATAGACAGTCCTTATTTTGAACCACGTGGGTTTCTTAAGTACCATTGGTCTAACAGTGCATATGCAACCCGAGTTAGCCAGAAATACCATATCCCAATAACGGGTTTTCAAAGACTGTAATGATAAATACTGGACCTTGGAGCCAGATCTTAATTTCTTCTAGAAAAAACTCTACGTAATCTTGCTGCCTGGTGGCGCGAAATACTTCTAGTATTAACTAACATTTCCCGACTAGATATATATATTTTTTGTGGACAAATCTGTGGTGTGACTAAAGTGAATCCTATACTGAAGGAAGGCACCGACCTGACATTCATCATTTCTAGAAACCTACGCTATTGACACTGTGCTCTGCTAACTCCCGCGCCTGGAATAATTGTTAGGTGACTTAATCAGACATTTGAACAAATTTGCACACCCAAGTAGTCGTTCCCGGAGACTCCGAGTTAAATACGTCTTTTGGAACTGGGGACTTCTTGGCAGAAGACTGCATTTTTTTGAGTCTGTGTGACAATCTAAAATCAGTGTGTTCCAAGAGGCAGCGAGCAAAGTCGTGAGAACCTGTATGAGAGGCCATGGCGGAATGAATGAGTGTACGCTGGTTTGAGTGATATTTTCACTATTATATCTTTGACACCCTGTTGCTGTCCTATTTTGTTTTTTTCAATCTGCATAATTTGTTGCTAAGGCTAGAGTTCTTGTGTTTTTGTCTTAGGTTAAATCAGATTTTTTTCAAACTCTGTGCATATAATCACGAGATAAAACAAAGAAAACTCTTAGACTCAAACCCTATGTATCTGTGACTCGGGCGCCATCATCTGTTCTCTTAACGGGGCCGGGCTAAACCTAGAGTTAACACTATAACGGGGCTATCATCCTTGCAACATTTCCTTGAATTTTTATGACTATGTGTATATGTATTTTCCTTGATGTACTTTCTTTGATGTTGTGAGCCGATTTTTCCTGATATTAAAATCGCTCTTGAACTTAATAATAGTGTTTGGTCAGCTCGTTCTAGATAATATATATATCATTGTTATAGTTTTCCCACGTCGGTGTGTTTACCTGTCGTCACGTGTATGTGCGTGCCTGTGAGTGATAGAACTATACGTAATATGTATATTGGTGTAGTCTGTCTGACGCTGTAACAACTGTTGTAGAAGATAGGTGAGAGAGAGAAGAATTCTTTTCGCTCTCAGAGACAGCCACTATATCAAAATCTATCATCTCACGTGTGTGGAAATTCTATTACCATTCACTAACTCTCACTGAGTCTATCACCTATTCAAACCTATTCAGAAGGGACCAAACCTAGTCTTAATTCTCCTATCGAAAATCTACGACAAATGGGTTCTCGTCCGTAGGATTTTTGAACTTAGAATAGGAAGACGAGTACGACAAATGTTGACTCGTCTATCTGGATTTTGAACTTAAGATTCTGTATTCTGATATAGAGTAAGAGTGTGATGTCTTGTGACTGTGTATCTATTAAAAAAAATATTACCCCCTAGACTAGCGATCTGTTTACGGGCGTGCTGACCACACAAACTAATAAGTTTTTTTTTTTCACAGCATCTTTGAATAATATACATTTTGGTTACAGGTTGATTTTGTCGGGATATATGTTAACTGCTGATTGTAATACTAAATGCTGGTAAAGTGGTGAGTGTATAACATTCACTGGGTACTGAGGCAGAACGGCGTTTGAACTAAGTTAAGGAGTGTGTTTCGGACTTTTTGTCCAGATTAATTCCCTCCCTTACCCGATCTGACTTCAGGGGCGAACTTATAGTGGATTTTTAAAAATTAAGGGATTATTTTTCTCTTTAATTTTTGCAATATTCTTTTGCTTTTCCACTGTAGCAACTTATTTTTCAGTTGTAATCTTAACTACCATTTATTTGGCGTAGTCGTGTTTTGCATTGAGTGCTTTATTGCCGATAATAGCAGCGATAGTTAGATTTTATTTTGGAGGAGGTATCCCAGGGTTAAATATATCATCTTTTGATTTTTTTGGTAATTTTTTTCTCGTAAGTTGTAGGAACCAGGTTATTCTTTTTCCTATTTTCTTTCTCCACTAGTCTCAGTCACTGACATAATATGGCCGAGAGGGCAAAGCTTAGACAACTTCTCAGGGACGAAGCGAGAGAGGAGGGACTGGAAGGAGAGGAAGCGAAAGCTTTTGTCAGAGACGAACTGGAGAGATATGATGCGGAGAGGAAAGCAGCTGAAGCTTTACAGCAGAAGAGGATGGACGAGGAAATGGAAATCCGCAGGGAGAGGGAAAAAGAGAAGGAGAGACAGCATGAGAAGGAGAGGGAGGAGAGACAGCATGAGAAGGAGAGAGAGGAGAGACAGCATGAGGAAAGAGAGAAACAGAGACAGCACGAGTTGGCGCTTAAAAACCCTAGAGTTCCAAAGTCGTGGCGCTGCCTCTACCTCCAGCAATGGAGAGTCTTCTCCTCATTCTTCCTTAACTGATCCTTCTAACACTCAATCTACTCATCTCACTGCTATGTCTTTCACTCTAGAATCTTTTCCTTGTCCAAATGAGAAGATTGACACATGGTTAGAAAAATTTGAAAAAAATTGCAACTCTGTACGGGTTAGAGAGGTCGCGTTGGAATATGAAACTTTCCCAGGCCCTAAAAGGTTCTGCTTATGATGTTTATTCTAAGCTGGAAAGTAGCCAACAAGACGACTACGATGTGTTGAAGAAAGCGTTACTGGAGCGCTTTGAAATGAACGCTCGCAAGTTTTTGCAACTGTTTCGCAACAGCCGGAAAGAGAATTCTGAAACTTTTCACCAGTTCTCATCTCGTCTTAAGGGATATCTAACAAAGTGCCTTGAGCTTTCGCAGCTCCCCTCTACCTATGAAGGTCTTGAGGAACTTGTTCTAACTGAACAAATAAAGAACACTTTGTCTGCTGATACCCGGAGATTTCTCGCTGAGCAGGGGGCAGAAAAACTTGAAGACATTTTGGAAAAGTCTGAGCGTTATCACAATGCGCTGGCTGAACTACCGGCCACAAAGCGGAAACCGACAGAGGAGCATTTTCGAAAACATAACCTAGAGCAATCTTCTCAGGCTTCTAACCAAAAAAACCACAGAGAAACTGGACCCCAACCCCCCCCCCCTGAAAAATCCAAGTTCTACAAGAACAAGTACCCCAACCACCCCAAACAGTCCGATCAACCCGACCGCCCTACATGGCAGCGTAGCCAGAAAGGACAATGTGGCAAAGGGAGAACCCCCGAGCACGGGACATATGATCAGACCGAGCACACCAAGCCAAAACGCATCGGATGCTTATTGACAGTCTCGCAAGGCGGAATTATTGACAGTGATTCCCAACCTGTTGGGGATAGACCCTCAACGCGAGGTACTGTTACTTTGAACGGTTCCCAAACTTCTTGCTTATTTGACACGGGGCTTTCTTACGATTGCATTGTTGCCAGAAACCTGGTCAAACCCGGTCAAGAGACAGCAGAGACCGTCCAACTTTGTGGAGTTCGTAAGAGTGATGCACCTACAGCGCTTCCCATTGCATTGGTGGAGATACACTCTGATTTTGTCAGAGGCATGATCAAAGCAGCTGTTATGGATGATCCCATCTACCCAGTCATACTCGGCGGGAGATACGTGTTTATTACAAATAAGGGAGGGAAACGTGAGGCCTGTAAACAGTAAATTAATATGAAACAAATATAAAGGTATGTTATCAGGCACTCGCAGGAAATAAAGAAGTAGAACACCAGACAACAGAAAAACAACAGACATGAGTGGCCCACCCAGGACTTGAACACTGGACCTTCCGTGCGACAACCCCGCCTAGCCATGCAAGCGAATCACACTATCCGCTCTGCCATCTACGCATCATCAAAAAATGATGTTTCAATGGCAGGTCAATAGTGCGAACCACAATATTGGGAAACCGGAAGAGCCGATTGTGGCAGCAGTAACTACAAGAGGGCAAACCAAGAAGGAACGGGAGCCTGCGCCTAATTTGTTACCTATGGAACTTAAAGAAGCGCAACAAAAGGATCCTACTTTGGCACCCTGCTTTAGGAAACTGCCCATGGCGAAGGAACCCAAACAGCACGGGGACATTTTTTCTGAGGATGGCGTACTTTATCGGAGAACGGGCAAGCCTGACCAAGGTTACAACCAGCTCCTAGTACCGAAACAGTACAGAAGCCAAATCCTAGAAATGGGGCACTCTCTTCCCTTTAGCGGACATATGGGACAGAACGCCACAAACCAACGTATAACCACTCATTATTGGTGGCCAGGAGTAAATACTGATATTATCAGATATGTCAAATCCTGTGCCCAGTGCCAACGTGTGCCACCCAAGCAACGGGCACCCCCAGTCCACATGGGTGAAATGCCAATAATGGGAACACCATTCGAACGGGTTGTGATCGACATTTTAGGGCCTTTCGAAAGGACTAAAAGAAGGAACAGGTTCATCCTGACCTTAGTCGATACATGCACTTTATGGGCAGAAGCTATCCCGCTAACATGCGCAGATGCCAAGCATGTCGCAGAAGCCCTCGTGCAGATTTTCACTCGGTTGGGATTCCCTCAGCAAGTGTTGACGGATAATGGATCTCCATACCGAAACCTGTTGATGGATGAGATCGTTAAGATCTTGAGGACCCAGCACATCCACACTAAGCCATATACTCCGGCCGGAAATGGGCTCGTGGAACGTGCAAATGGAAACCTCACCATGATGCTAAGTAAGCTGGCACAAGTGAAACCTGAAGATTGGGATCTCTGTATTCCTGCAGCATTATTTGGCTACAGAGAATCTCCTCATACTTCCACAGGATTTCCGCCAGCTACACTCTTATTCGGCAGACCCATTAAGGGCCCGCTTGAAGCCTTACTTCAGTCTCTGACAGACGAGAAGGCTGATGAGACAGTTGTCTCAGCCAGTAAATATGTGTCGGTTTTAAAGGAACGGTTGAAACTAGGGTGGGACCTAGCAACGACTAACTTTAAGCGAGCACGCACCAAGCACGCTAACCGATACAGGAAAGTCGCGGAAGAGAGAGAACTGGAAGCAGGAGAGAAAGTTTTGGTGTTGCTCCCTACCGAGAACAACCAACTGAAGATCGGATGGCAAGGGCCGTTTACCGTCCTGAAAAAAGATTTCTAAGGCTAACTACCAGATCTCTATTGAAGGAAAGGAGAAGGTTTTCCATTTAAATCTCTTAAAGAGATACTTGGAAAAACCAGTGCCAACCTCCGACCATCTCCTGACGATCGCCAAAACTGACGAAGATGACGATAGTGGCAGGGATATTCCACCGCTATCACAGGAAATCTTTCAAAAATGTCAGAAGCGGCGACGCTCTTTCAAGCGCGCATATGAGACATTCCAGGGGAAGGAAACTTTGAGGAGTGGACTTGAGTAGGAATTGGACAGAGATGGAGGGGGAAGAGGAGAGGGAAGAAGACAGACACCCCGAAGCTACGGTTATAGGAAATTAAACTCCATAACGTAGACATGGAGTGCTTCCATATCTTAAAGGGGGGAGGCTCTGTCACGTAGGGTTTATATTCATTTAATTTCCTACATCTTCTTCCTATTCTTTCACCCGAATTCTCTCTTTTATTATCTCTGTATTTCCTTTTTCCTGTATATTTTTCATCCTTTCGTTTTGCGAATATTATTTTCATATAATTCGCAAACTTTACCTGTTTTCCTTTCTCTAAAACTGAGAATCGCACCTGGGTGGTATTGCGTACATGTCAGTCGCGCTGGTCGGATGATAGGCGTGAATTTACAGCATTCGCTAGACATTCGTCTGAGGGTCTCTGGCCTGGGGCGTGAAAATTCACCCGAGGGACATGGAAAGTAGACAGAGAGTCTGCATTTCAGTAAACGCATGAGGTTTTTCGTCAGGAAAAACCCGGCTTAGCGTGAAAATCCACTCCGCACTGCAGACGGTGGTCTGAGATTTGCAACTCATGCAAGCCCTCGGCCACTGATGGCTGTTACGTCACGCGATAAGCGGACGAAGGTGTTATACGGACAGGGGAGACTATTTCGCTTGGCGAAATAAGATTAGGATCCGGTGTCCGATTTTAAAGATATTGGCCAAGTTTGAAACTTGAATTTCATTCTCGCTCATAGACTCACAGTAGATAGGTTGCTCGTAAACAGAATAGCTGTTAGCGAAGATTTCAGTTTGTTTCGGCAATTTGTCGAACTTCTAGACTTCCAGAAATATTTTCAGCATTTTTATTCTTAAGTTGTGCGACTACCTGTAATTCTGTGGTTGAGGTAATTAATATGATAGATATATAGATTTTGTGAGTGTTAAAGTGTTAAATCGCTTAATTCATTTTAATCTATTTCTTTAGCGCAGAAGAGAAATAAAGTGGTAGGCTATTATATTTTCTAGGGAAGCATTCAGTGGAAAGCAGAATAAAATTAAAATTTCTAGCTTATAACGGCAATTGTAGCTATTTATGAATTTAATTTAACCGCTAATACTCAGTCGAGTGTATTTTTTCTAAACTAACGTATAAACTCTAGAATCGAGCCTCATGAATGGTGACGGAATACGCACGTGTTCCTAATTCATGAGGATTGCTGATTTTTAAATATAACTTACGTCACGGGAAGTTTAAATGATAAGCAAAGCTCTCTGCTTGCAAGTTTAAATGTAAGTTATAACCAGTACAGATTCTGTTTATTATATTATATGTGTTATTTTTCCTCCACACAGTGAAAGTTTTGGGGTGACCCTAACTTTACCAGCACCTAGTAGTAGTTTCCATACTTGTGAAGAAATAGACAGTCCTTATTTTGAACCACGTGGGTTTCTTAAGTACCATTGGTCTAACAGTGCATATGCAACCCGAGTTAGCCAGAAATACATATCCCAATAACGGGTTTTCAAAGACTGTAATGATAAATACTGGACCTTGGAGCCAGATCTTAATTTCTTCTAGAAAAACTCTACGTAATCTTGCTGCCTGGTGGCGCGAAATACTTCTAGTATTAACTAACATTTCCCGACTAGATATATATATATTTTTTGTGGACAAATCTGTGGTGTGACTAAAGTGAATCCTATACTGAGGGAAGGCACCGACCTGACATTCATCATTTCTAGAAACCTACGCTATTGACACTGTGCTCTGCTAACTCCCGCGCCTGGAATAATTGTTAGGTGACTTAATCAGACATTTGAACAAATTTGCACACCCAAGTAGTCGTTCCCGGAGACTCCGAGTTAAATACGTCTTTTGGAACTGGGGACTTCTTGGCAGAAGACTGCATTTTTTTGAGTCTGTGTGAAAATCTAAAATCAGTGTGTTCCAAGAGGCAGCGAGCAAAGTCGTGAGTACCTGTATGAGAGGCCATGGCGGAATGAATGAGTGTACGCTGGTTTGAGTGATATTTTCACTATTATATCTTTGACACCCTGTTGCTGTCCTATTTTGTTTTTTTCAATCTGCATAATTTGTTGCTAAGGCTAGAGTTCTTGTGTTTTTGTCTTAGGTTAAATCAGATTTTTTTCAAACTCTGTGCATATAATTACGAGATAAAACAAAGAAAACTCTTAGACTCAAACCCTATGTATCTGTGACTCGGGCGCCATCATCTGTTCTCTTAACGGGGCCGGGCTAAACCTAGAGTTAACACTATAACGGGGCTATCATCCTTGCAACATTTCCTTGAATTTTTATGACTATGTGTATATGTATTTTCCTTGATGTACTTTCTTTGATGTTGTGAGCCGATTTTTCCTGATATTAAAATCGCTCTTGAACTTAATAATAGTGTTTAGTCAGCTCGTTCTAGATAATATATATATCATTGTTATAGTTTTCCCACGTCGGTGTGTTTACCTGTCGTCACGTGTATGTGCGTGCCTGTGAGTGATAGAAATATACGTAATATGTATATTGGTGTAGTCTGTCTGACGCTGTAACAACTGTTGTAGAAGATAGGTGAGAGAGAGAAGAATTCTTTTCGCTCTCAGAGACAGCCACTATATCAAAATCTATCATCTCACGTGTGTGGAAATTCTATTACCTTTCACTAACTCTCACTGAGTCTATCACCTATTCAAACCTATTCAGAAGGGACCAAACCTAGTCTTAATTCTCCTATCGAAAATCTACGACACAGTACCTAATGATTTATTCATTTTTGTCTCTGGTTTACGTCATCATACAATTAAGAGACATATATTAACAGTACTTTCGTTCTCAGAATGTGTAAATTTACTTCAATAAAAAACCCTATAAATATTTGACAATCACGAACCCAAGAACATTCAGAAGAAAATATATGTATAGTACTGTTATTGCTGATATTAAACGACCTCATATCATGCTGGACAAACCCAAAGGCGCTCAGTACGCATCAATAAGTATCGAAAGCGTATAAATGCTAACTGTTCCGTTCCTATTGCGTGCTGGGTTTACACGACGGATGCATCCTCTCATACGTCCATGCCCGCTAATTTTACGTTTGATGCCAAATTCAAGCAAATGTAGCCTTGTTGATTTATCTATTGCAGTGTCGTTCTCGAACAGTCGATCGTTATTTATATTTATATGAACTGGATTTATCGAGACAATCGTCATACTGACATAAAGATGATGATAAACACGCTTTCAGTCATTACAGTTCCAGGTCTACCTAAATACCCCAGACTTGTCAGCGTCGAAACTGCCCAACACATAATTTTGCTATTTAATTACGTGATATTTTCAAGCGCTAGGGTACTGAGAATAGTAGCAACCGTGACCAGTATTCTCGTTCTGACTCAACAAGGATTCAGAAAATGTTCAAATATACTGCTCGGCACACTGGCCGTATTTTCGCTCTGGCCGGTCCATGTAACTTTTCTGGGTAAATTATGAACAAAAAAGTTCCACGGGGCTTCAAGTTTTCAGAAGGTGTCAATTACATAATTTTTTTTTGTGTTTTGTACTTTTTCCCAGTATTCACACAACAGGACTTAATTGTTCTATGATAATACCTGGTTTGATTACACTAGGGCGTCTGCTGTGTTTTTGCCACCAAAGTTCCGCTTCATCGTGACGCCGCCACGAACAATATTTGTGCTCTCTTGTCTTTCCATTCTTAGTACTTGTACAGCCGATGCTATTTACAAGAACGTGTTCTACATTGAATTTAAGCAAGTTTTTATACAAGGGACTCCACTTGGACGTATTTACATTTCTGATCTGTTTTACCAGGACTTAAGAAGTGGAGTATTTGCTACTTCGAGAACATCATCAACAACATGATAGGAATCGTACCAATAGCTCTAGTAACCGTTGGTTGGACTGCGATTGTAGTCCAGGTCAATGTAATTAAAAACCGAAACAGGAAGATGGCATCCAGCAGAGGTAGTCAAAAATCTCTATCTATAAATAGAAAATGTAACTCATGTCTGTTTTTTCTTAATGCATTTTCACACGACTTAATCTATTTACATGAAATTCGGACGAGTTACTCGTTGGGTCTTACATGCACTGCCACAGTTATTTTATAGCAAATATGTTTATATGTGGTAGAAAAATTATTAACGAAAAATACCATTACATTCCTTTGACCGGGTACGGAACTTTGATATGTTTCTCTGGCCAAGGGGAATATATTATTAATCTGTTCCTCTGTTCCAAGTGAAATATTCGACCCATACAAACATTAATGAATATATGTGATTCTTCTTCGTCTTTTATCCTTAGGCACCAACTGTCAAAGCAGTCAGTTGCCATCACGCCTGTTGGCGTCTTGTAGGGCAGCAAGAAACTGATTCCACTTTGCTCGGTCGGCGGCCATCCTTCGTGCAGTATCCCAGCTCTAGTTCATTCTTTGCATCTTACATGATAGCCCAGAATAGCAACATTGTCAAGCACTCATCAGGTGTTGTGGCCCAAAATTTAGTATCAGGTTACTAGACTAAGGATTTAAAATATATTTAAAAAAAACGAACTGTCTTTTTTTAAATTGAGGCTCACTCCGGTCAACCTAGACACAAGTTCCGTCGGTTCTATTAGGGCGAATATTCAAATTTAAAAGACATTCATGCCTGGTAACTTCTTCTTCTTCTTTGATCCTTAGCCGCCGACCGTCAAAGCAGTCAGTGGCCATCACGCCTAGTGGCGTCTTGTAGGGCAACAACAAATTTATTCCACTTTGCTCGGTCGATGGTCATCGTTCGTACAGTGCCCCAACTCTGGTTCACTCTTTGCACCTCAGCCTCCACAGTCCTCCGCCAAGTTGCCTTTGGTCGGCCTCTCTCTCGTTTTCCTTCACGGGTCCAAAGCATAGGTGTTCTTGTGATGGCATCGGGATCCCCTCTGAGGACATGGCTAACTGTTACCAACAGATTACTGAGGACAATGAAGATAGAGATGTATATATATAGGCATATATTTATTTGTTTGTATACTTGTTATGTTTGGAAATATTTGGTAATAATATTTTGAGTCTGAGATTAGAACTCTAGTCAAAGGGCGAATACTCATTTTTTGCTTCGAGTGAAAGTAAATATATAGTCGCCCCACTTGAATATAGTTGAAAGGTTAACATTAGCGCATGCCCAATGAGACGATTAGTCGTCGTTGGCGCTTTTGTGATGACGGACGGATCTTGAAGGCTGTCGGACATATGAGAGTCCGAAGTTTTTGGTCATTGTGATTGATTCTGGGGAAGAGAGGAGTTTTCCCTCAGTATACTATGATGGTCGATACTTCTCCCAGAATATATATGTTAGTGTGCTAGTTACTAGTATTTCCTGAACTTAAGGTAAAGAAGAAACATTTTCTAAAACTTTACCTAGGCCTAACGACGCCATAGATGTTATATCATCTATCTATATATTTGATGGATCGTATATAGACGATTCCTGTACTAGCAGCACTATGAGTGGACATATGTAACATTCCTTATGGGTATGGAAAACCCAAAGACATTAGATGAGAAATTGAACGGAACTTTCATTTGTAGTGAGGATATCTTTTGGATAAACACCGCTCACTGGGACCAGCGCCATTTTGAATCCCACTGTTGGTCTGTTTGAATTGTCAATCGGAGAACGGAGATATCTTATTACCTGATGGCGATACCAGGACCTACATTGTATTGAAGTCTACTCCTTGTTATTTGAGATTGTCAACCTTAAAAGAAAGACCCTGTTGAAGTCATAGTTCTCATGGCTACCATTATCATATTCATTATAATGAGTATCTCTATAACTATGGTCTTGTTGTCTCCATGATGGATGACTTGGATAGTTCCTGTAATGACTTCCTCTGCGGAAATTCCTATAATTATGACCACCCCTGTATCGAGGGCTGTCGGCTCGTCTCCAGTTCTTCGCAGAAGAACCCTGAAATGATTGGTTACCTTGGTTTTGATAACTATTATGGTTACCCTTTTTATCAAACTTGTTTTGTGGTCCCTGAAATTTGTGTGAGTAATTAGGGTTGTATGGTGTTGCTGAAGCAACTGGCATACCTTCCTTAACCTTAGCATTGCTAAAAGCTACGTCCGGATGTGCCGTGACGTATTGGGTACAATATTCTTCCATTTCTTTTAGTGTCTTGGGTTTACGCTCATGTAGGAATTCAAGGAATGGTTTATTTACACTTGACATAATCTTGTCTCTGAGCAACAAGTCCATAAGGGCTTCATATGTCTTTTCTGTTTTGGACAGCTCAATCCAACGATTACATGTAAGACGTGTCCTTGCAATGAATTCTGAGAATTCTACCCCTGATTCAGGTACCATTTTCTTAAACAAAAGACGGTAACCTTCCTCTGTTAATTGATATTTTTTCAATAAAGCTGTCATAATAACATCATAATTATCCTTGTCAGTCTTTTCAACCAAACTTAAACTAGTCAGAGAATCACCTTTCAAATTTTCTGATAACTGGTTAGCATATTGTGATTTATCCACATTATGAGCTCGACAAGAGCGTTCAAATCTATCCAGCCAGAATGTTATGTCATCACTGGAAGGATTGAACGCTGGTACCTTGACCTTGTAAGTAAAGGGTTTACCACTATTACCATTTGACTGATTAGCAATACCCATATTTGTCAATTTTAATTTTTCTAACTATTATGTTAACAGTTTTTCCTCATGTTCCCTTTTTGCTTTTCTCTCCTCGGCTTCAGCTTCTCTGTCTAATCTCTTTTGTTCAGGTTCAGTTTCTAATCTTTTATTTTCAGATTCTCTCTGTAATCTTTTTTCTTGAGCTCCAGCTTCTAATCTCTTTTGTTCAGCCTCTCTTTCTAATCTCTTTTGTTCAGCCTCTCTTTCTAATCTTTTTTGTTCAGCTTCTCTGTCTAATCTCTTTTGTTCAGCTTCTGCTTCTCTTTCTAATCTTTTTTGTTCAGCTGCTGCTTCTCTTTCTAATCTTTTTTATTCCATGTGGAATCTTCTTTCCTCCACCTGCATCTGCAAGTTCTTTTGCTCAGTCTCAGCTTTCAGTTTATCAATTTCCAATTTTTGTGTTTTTTCATATAGACTGGTAGCGTACTCTTCCAACTTATCTCCAGTCTTGCCTAGGGATTTCCGTTGCTCAATAAAGTGATCTAAAGTCGACATAATGTATACTAATATGTGACTAGATACCTGAAATAGCAATAATGAAATATATCTCCAAATAAATGGAATAAAGCCAATGTCGGTCCCAAGCCCGGATGAAAAAGGAGGAGGGCGGCCTGCATGGAGGCCGTAAGGAGGCAGCCATTCCACCATGCAAAGGCACAACAGGCCAATCACCTGTTTGCTTTAAATCACGATTACTAGCAACACAAGAGAGAAAACTGGACTGATTCTAAAGGCGACGAACTGGAACGGACTACGGACTACGACTTATGGAACTTGGAACACAAGAAGTATAAATGGGAAGGAAGAGGAGCTGGTGGAAGAGATGAGGAAAGCAAAACTAGAAATCCTGGCTATAACGGAAACAAAGAAAAAAGGACAAGGAGTCATGGATCTCGATGGCAACACGCTGCTCTACAGTGGTGTACCCATGTCTGAAAGAGCTAAAGGGGGCGTGGGTTGCATTGTGGCCCAAAATCAAAAAGATAGTATCAAGGGATGGAACTTTGTCTCGGAGCGCATTATGGTTGTTAAACTAAAAGAAGGAGAAACCATAGTCAACCTGGTCATAGTGTATGGGCCAAATGAGGATGAGAGAGCAGAGGTCAAGGAGGAATTCTTCGAGCTGCTTCAAAGGACAGTGGATGACTGCCTAGATGAAGTTATCGTGCTCGGAGATTTCAATGCCAGAGTTGGAAATGACCATGCTAGATGGGGTGGAGTTATCGGAAGATATGGAGAAGATACTCTCAATGACAATGGAAAGCGACTCCTTAGATTCTGCAGTGAGCAGAATCTGATCATTACAAACACAAAGTTCCCCCATAAGCGCATACATGCATACACTAGATGTGAACCCACAAAGAATGAGAAGTCAGTGATCGACTATGTCATTGTTCGGAGAAGCTCATTCAAATATGTCCGAGATGCTAGAGTCTGGAGAGGGCAAGAGATTGGAAGTGATCACTACCTGCTAACAATCAAAAGAACAACTGAAAGAGTTGCTCAGCCTAGGAACTGTCCAACATCACGCAAGAAACCAAGTAAACGAGCAGGAGAAATGGGCATTAGGACCTACAAGCTGAGAGAGCCAGAAATTAAGACCAGATATCAGGGGCTTATTGCTGCAGCTGTGAGCAACACAGAAGAACGACCTGATGACTTGGAAACCCTCTGGATTAAATTCAAGGATATCATAAAGACAGCTGCTGCAGAAGCATGCGGTGAAGTCCGACTTGGGAACAAGAGAAAGAGGACACTTTGGTGGACAGAGGAAGTCAAAGAGAAAATAAGAGAGAAGAAAATGGCATGGAAACAATACTTAGGAGCTAAAAACACAACAGGACAAATGGAAAAATATAGAGAATATGTGACACTCAGAACAGAAGCAAAGAACAAAGTGCTAGCAGCAAAACAGAAGTCCTGGGAAGAATTTGGAGAAAAGCTAGAAAACGATGCACAAGAAAACCAGAAATTGTTCTATAAGACCCTAAAGAACATGAGGAAGGAAAAACAATGCCCTCTCAAATTTATAAAGGACAAGCAAGGCAAATTGCTTACTGCCCCGAAGGAAGTAATGGGAAGATGGAAAGAATATTTCTCAGAACTCCTGGATGGTGAGCATGGTGAAGCATCAGAAATGATAAACACTAGCACAGAAGAGAAAACCAATGATGGTGAAGATGACATAAAGATGGAAGAACTGAAGGCAGCACTGGAGAAAATCAAGATGGGCAAAGCAGCAGGGCAAGATGGTATAACACCAGAAACGGTTAAGTTCATGGGAGCATCGGGCGACCTATTACTCTTAAGGGTTTTACAGGCAGCGTGGTACAACAAGACCATACCAAAGGATTGGGAGATTGCCATCATAACACCAATTTTCAAAAAGGGTGACAATCGACAGTGTGGAAACCATAGAGGCATATCCTTCTCAGTGTCCCTGGTAAAATCTACTCTAGAATCCTAGAGCAGAGACTCCGACGCCTAGCTGAGCCACAATTGGATGAGGTCCAGTGCGGATTCCGAGCAAACCGAAGTACTCAAGACCTAATCTTCACACTCAGACAGCTGAGTGAAAAGGCCCTTGAGTATAAGAGTGAGATGCATCTTTGTTTCATAGATCTGGAAAAAGGCGTTTGACAGGGTCCCCTGGAGCAAACTTTGGGACTGTTTGGCAAGGAAGAATATTCCAGCACCTCTGATTCATGCTATACAGAGCTTCTACAAGTCTTGCAGAAATTATGTGAGGACACCAAACCATAAGTCGGAAGAGTTCAGGACCACCACTGGTGTAAGACAAGGTGATATCCTATCACCTTACCTCTTCATACTCCTTATGGACGATGTCATCAAGGCATGTAAGGAGAGAACAAGAAAGTATTCAGTGGGGTACTGGAAGATGAGACAGGTCTGTATTTCGGAGCTGGCATTTGCTGATGATGTTGCCCTGATTGCTAAATCAGAGGCACATCTCCAATCCAACCTGCAAATCTGGAAGGAATAGCTGGAGAAGAGAGGGATGGTCATAAGCAGCTCTAAAACAAAATCCATGGTGATATCACGAGAAGAAAGAAAACATCAGATTAAGCTGGGAGAACAGGTCCTGGAGCAGGTCGACCACTTTAAATACCTTGGAGCTATTATAGACCGAAAGGGAGGCATCAAAGAAGAGTTGGCCACTCGAAAAGCAGCAGCTGGGAGACTTTTTCAGGCCATAAATCGAGGATTCCTCAGCAAGAGAGAGGTTGGTAAGAAAACGAAGATGGCTGTATACCGCTCCACCTATGTCACAGTCTTGACATACGGATGCGAGTCATGGACAATGACTACAACCCATAAAAGCCAGATCCAAACCTCAGAAAGGAGGTATCAGAGGAAGGTGGTTGAAGTAACAAGAAGAGACATGGTACGCAACCAGACGATACGTCAAGCTTTAAATCCTACCCCCTGCAGACCCAAGTAGAACAGTCCCAATTAAGATGGTTTGGCCATGTCTGCAGAATGGGAGAAGATCGGATACCACGACAAGCATGGGAAACAAAGAGCCAAGGATCCAGACCCCGAGGACGACCCAGAGTCCGCTGGGAGGACAACATTAGACAATCTTTGAAGGATCGAGGACTAGAATGGAACCAGGCCAGGAGGAAGACAGCCGATAGGATAGTCTGGCGCTCTCTCTTCCAAACCTCTACACCTCACTGTAGAAGTCGAATGACTAAGAAAGTATAAATGGAATAATCAGCTCCCTTTACCCCAATCTCTGTGGGAAACAAGCCTTTAAATAAGGTCTTGTATAATCAACTGTGTACCTCTAATAACAGCAGTTAATCATCAGTTGATTCGTTCTAATAAGTTCACTACATAGCTAGTAGTGTATGATCAAGTATATTTTATGGTATATGTCAACCAACAACATAAACAAAGGACAATCAAGAAAGACAATACGAAAACATTCGCAGAAATCAAATAAGTTAAATAGAAAAACAGAAGAAAATAATCATAGAGCCTGTGATGATATCTGTGCCGTAATAAACAAAACAAATAACGCCACAGTGTATAAATATAAAGTTGTATAAAACTGAATTATAGGAAAGATGAGACCTACAAATACAAACAAACCAAAACAAAACTAAAGAACAGAAAAAATATCACAAAAACAACGATAAGCACAGTCTTCACAGCTAACAAAAAATGGCAACAGATGTTGCATGCAAATTTTCAATTAAGAAAATTGCCCCCTACAGAACACTAATATAGGACCTATATGACTTGGTATACCCTAGATTAGTCACCTCACCAACCGCCCACAGACATATACACAACACTATAACATGTAAACATTAAACATAAATACATATATGTCATATAAATGCAATGTAATGTGTTGCAGGTAGAAGGCTCAGTTATAATAGTACCGTATTATGGGTCAGTTTCCAAACAAAATAAACTGCCACTTTAATAAATCATATTTCTGTCTTAAACTATTACAAAATTTAACAATATGTAGCAGAACACAAGAAGATCCACCGTTGACGTGTAAGACCTCTCAGTTCCATAGCACTTCTTGCTAACACAGTTAATTCTTGTAAACAAAACTGCTGTGTAACGCTGTCTGTTCTATCAGAAATGTCAACAAACGCTGACCTAGATACCGTATAAGCTGACAGGACAGGTAATGCTGGCATCGACTGTAAAGTTGTACCGCTGGTGTTCATGTGTGTCGTAACAGGCCACAGGAAACGGTCTGGTCCCAGTAGCTGACTTCTCAAAATGTCCACTGTGCAGGTTGACCCAGAAAGCTGGCCTACCACGTTGATAAAGCTCCTTTTTAGGTCACCACGTTAATAAGGGCTTGATGAGATTAAGTGGTCAACTCAAACCCGGCACAGTGTTGGTCATATAGGTCACCTTGTCCCGGAACGTAATGAGGCCCCGACAAGAATGTATTGTTGACAATGAGTGTTAGTATGAGTGTCAACACGCGAATGCATAATTGGTTCTGTAGAGTTGACAAGTTGGTAATAATGCACTCATACCCTCACGGCTGGAAGTCAATGATAACTGGAACTACTGTAAACGTTATAGACAGTTTAATGATACACACTCTGACAGCACGGTTGACAGTCATTGGAACAGGTTGACACAACAAATCATTGGATACTTGACAAATGGGTGGCAACAGCAATTTGGCAATCTCATAGCATGTAAATATAATCGGACGATAGGAGCAAATATACAGTTATGATAGTCTATCGTCTCATACCTCCACTGACTAGTCGCATCAGTTTGAGTTAACAATAATAATGGTCATCACAATGCTCCCTTACAGACCCTCTGCTGACTACGTCTTTCAGGCTAAGTCTTTTAGGCTTTAGCTTCAACAGGGTCTTTCTTTTAAGTTTGAAAATCTCAAAGAACAAGGAGTAGACTTCAATACAATGTAGGTCCTGGTATCGCCATCAGGTAATAAGATATCTCCGTTCTCCGATTGACAATTCAAACAGACCAACAGTGGCATTCAAAATGGCGCCGGTCCCAGTGAGCGGTGTTCATCCAAAAGATATCCTCACTACAAATGAAAGTTCCGTTCATTTGCTCATCTAATGTCTTTAGGTTTTCCATACCCATAAGGAATGTTACATATGTCCACCCATAGTGCTGCTAATACAGGAATCATCTACATACGATCCATCAAATATATAGATAGATGATATAACATCTATGGCGTCGTTAGGCCTAGGTAAAGTTTTAGAAAATGTTTCTTCTTTACCTTATGTTCAGGAAATACTAGTAACTAGCACACTAACATATATATTCTGGGAGAAGGATCGACCATAATAGTATACTGAGAGAAATCTCCTCTCTTCCCCAGAATCAATCACAATGACCAAAAACTTCGGACTTTCATATGTCCGACAGCCTTCAAGATCCGTCCGTCATCACGGAAGCGCCAACGACGACTCAAACCCAAATAGGGGTTACAATAGAGGAAATAATAATGATTACAGAGGCAATAATAATCGAGGTAGATCACAATACAAAAAACATAAACCACATTATCAGGCAAACTCTGCACAGCAAGAATCACATGAAGCCTATAGGCAGACTAAAGATAATAATGACGCTAATAATATGGCATGTTCCGCTTTTGATTTTGGGAGAGCATCTCAGTGCCCCCAATGCAAAACTTTATTTGAACCAACTACGGTGTCCACTTTAAGTTGTGGCCATCCTCTTCCCGCCCTTCCTGCGTCAGTCGCGCATGATGGAAGAGGTTCTCTTGTCTTACATAAAGGTTTAGTAAATGACAATCCAGTCTCAGTTCTTTTTGATTCTGGAACCACCACAATTGGTGTTAGGCAATCACTTGTAGATCCTTCTCGTGCCACCGGAAAAAATAGTCAAATGTGTGACATTTGGCGCCACCTTAGAGAAATACTCTACTGCTATCATTAAGATTGATACTCCTTTCTTTACAGGAGATGTACACGCATGTCTTCTGCCGAACCGATCAAAGAATGCACTCCACAACAAATTTCCGTTTGGGAAAAACAAAATATGCAAACTGCTAATGCTGTAGTCACTAGAGCTCAAGCTCTTAATATGCCTCAAACTTCATCAATTGAAGATAATGCGGTGCATAACCAAAATGATCCCTTGGTAATTTCTCTTGACTCGTTTATAAAACAGCAAGAAGATGATCCGATTCTAAAGAAATTCTTCCCGCTTGCAACAAAAGGTGATCCGAATAAAGATACAAAGCGTAAATCTTGGATTACAGTGAGGAATGGCGTACTTGTACGTATGGTGCAAGACTCCGCTAAGTCAAGTCATTCTCAGATTCTTGTTCCCAAGAATTTGAGAGTTAAAATTTTGCAGCACGCTCACGACTCTCAGTGTGCTGGACATATGGGTTTTTCCCGTACTAAGTCAAGAGTTCTTGCGGCTTTCTTTTGGCCTTTTGTGAACAAGGACATACGGATTTATTGTCGATCTTGTAAAGTATGTAAAGAGGTCAAATCCAAAGGTCCACGCCATGCTGCACCTATTCAGGCTGCAGACATCCCTATTCGACCATTTCAAAAAATGGCGATAGACATCATTGGTCCATTTAAGATCAAATTTGCTAGAGGACATCAGTTTATCTTGACGTGTGTTGATATGTGCACACGTTGGCCAGAGGCTATTCATCTGAAGTGCATTACTACTGCTGACATTGCAGATGTTCTTTGGCTTATATTTTCTCGTCTGGGATTCCCCGGAGAGATATTATCAGACCATGGCACCCAACTAATATCGGATACCATGTCTCAAGTAATGTCTACTCTGCAGATAGAGAGATCTTTGAGTAGTATCTATCATCCTATGTCCAATGAGATGGTCGAACGGCTAAATAAAACACTGAAAAACTTACTAGGGAAGATAACTGAGGATCATCCTCAAGATTGGGACAGAGTTTTACCCGTGGCCCTCTTCGCTTACAGAGAGGTCCCCAATGAACTTACAGGATTTTCTCCCTTTGAACTTGTCTTTGGCGCGCGACCGCGCGGCCCTATGTCTTTACTTCATGATCTCATAACCGCTGATAATATTACCGATGACACAAAATCTTCTTACGAATATGTCATCGCGCTGAGACAAAAGATTATCGAAGCATGCAAATTGGCAACTTCTTCTTCTGAATTTGCTAAACAGAAGGCAAGACAATTTGCCAATAAGAAAAGAACCTTACGACAACTTTGTCCTGGTGACAAAGCATTTGTTTTACTACCATGTAGGGAAAACAGACTTCTTATTTCTTGGAAATGTCCGTACGATATAATCTCGAAAATTTCCGATGTTGACTACATTGTTGATATTGATGAAAAGCATAAAACCTTCCACATCAATATGCTTACGGAATTCTATGAACGTCCAGATTATTTACAGCCTATTTTCCAGGCAACGGACGATTCTCCAGTCCAACATGGTCATAACTTATCACTGTCCGTAATACAGGATGAGGAAACAAGTTTTTCGGATGTTAATCTTCCGCTTCCGATGATTCCACTTCATTCTAGTGAATCATGGAAAAATGTTACTGTTTCTCCTGATTTATCTCTAGGAGAACAGCGACAAGTTTTGGTTATGTTACAAACATTTCAGGATGTCCTTACAGATATTCCTGGACAAACCCATGTCATTGAACATGGTATTATTCTAACTGACCATAATCCTATTAGAGTCAGACCTTATCCTATTCCTAAACATTTTCAAGCACAGGTTGAGAAGGAGTTGGATGAGATGATAGATTTAAAAATAATTGAACCATCCACTTCTGCATATTCTTCGCCTATGGTTATTGTCGGAAAAAAGACAATAACATACGTCTTTGCGTTGACTATCGCAAATTGAATCAAGTTACGAAGTTCGATGCTGAACCTATGCCTTTACTAGAAGAGCTACTTACTAGGCTTTCTAAATCTCATTTTTTCACTAAACTTGATTTGTCTAAAGGATATTGGCAAGTTCCTTTATCTGAACGTGCCAAACCTTTTACTGCTTTTTCTACACCTAGAGGCTTTTTTCAATGGAATTTCATGCCTTTCGGCCTTATGAACGCACCAGCTACATTTGTACGCATGATGCGTCGAATCCTATCTTATCGGTCAGATGTCATTGCGTACCTAGACGACATCTGTCTTTTCAGCGATACTTGGGAAGATCACTATTCAGGGTTAGTTGAATTACTATCTACTCTACGCGAGTATAACCTGACAGCGAAACCCTCTAAAGCCTGCATTGGTTTTAGCGAAATTTCTTTTCTAGGCCATCGAGTCGGTCATGGTTTCCTAAAGACAGAGGACCATAATATAACTAAGATACTTAACATCTCTATTCCTAAGACTAAAAAGCAAGTGCGAAGTCTCTTAGGTCTTATTCAATTTTATGGAAGATTTATTCCGAATCTATCCTCTATCATGGCACCTTTTTCTACACTACTAAAGAAAGGGTCGCCTAATATGGTCCACTGGTCACAGGAATGCCAATCCTCTTTGGATAAGATTAAAAATTTGTTATCAACACCACCTATTTTAGTGTTACCTACTACAGATAAGACATTTGTTCTTCCTAGTGACGCTTCATCCACTGGGATTGGAGCGGCACTAATGCAAGAGTACTCTGGAACTCTGCATCCTGTAATGTATATCTCCAGAAAACTTAATGCTGCAGAAAGGAATTATTCGGTTTTAGACCGTGAACTATTGGCTTTGGTATGGTCAATTCTCAAACTACAAAGATTTCTTCTAGGCGCACATTTCATAGTAGAAACCGACCAGAAAGCTCTTACAGCTATACAGAGTAAGAATTTAAAGAGCTCGAGGTCTACTCGATATGCAATTGCTCTTCAACCTTTTCATTTCTCAGTACGAGCTATCCGTGGATCATATAATGTGATGGCAGACATTTTGTCTAGATGCCCACATGATTCCACCTAACTGTTAGGTCTTGGATTTCTTAACACATCTAAGTCTATAACAGTTCTTTCTCTATATCAAGGTAGATACACATTGTAATTTGTAATATAGTGATTGCATCACTACTATCACTACGCTCATTGATAGATATTCACCGCTGTTCTTTGATGATTTTTCTTCTTTGTCAATCATGTACTTATAGTGCTTAAATATGAAATTGTTATATGCACTGTGTTGTTACCAGCATTGTGGTATACGTTGGTGGCACCTCCCTGGAAATATTTATACTTAAGAGAAATGCTTTCTCTGAGATGTTGAGATATATTCTCACGAGTCGATCTATGACTTTACCTTAATTTGACATTATAAATTACTCTTATTAGTCATCTGCGCATTATTCGTGCGTTGTGAGCCTATTGTATGTTGCTCTCAGTGAAAGTAAATATATAGTCGCCCCACTTGAATATAGTTGAAAGGTTAACATTAGCGCATGCCCAATGAGACGATTAGTCGTCGTTGGCGCTTCCGTGATGACGGACGGATCTTGAAGGCTGTCGGACATATGAGAGTCCGAAGTTTTTGGTCATTGTGATTGATTCTGGGGAGGAGTTTTCACTCAGTATACTATGATGGTCGATACTTCTCCCAGAATATATATGTTAGTGTGCTAGTTACTAGTATTTCCTGAAATTAAGGTAAAGAAGAAACATTTTCTAAAACTTTACCTAGGCCTAACGACGCCATAGATGTTATATCATCTATCTATATATTTGATGGATCGTATGTAGACGATTCCTGTACTAGCAGCACTATGAGTGGACATATGTAACATTCCTTATGGGTATGGAAAACCCAAAGACATTAGATGAGCAAATGAACGGAACTTTCATTTGTAGTGAGGATATCTTTTGGATGAACACCGCTCACTGGGACCGGCGCCATTTTGAATGCCACTGTTGGTCTGTTTGAATTGTCAATCGGAGAACGGAGATATCTTATTACCTGATGGCGATACCAGGACCTACATTGTATTGAAGTCTACTCCTTGTTATTTAAGATTGTCAACCTTAAAAAAAAGACCCTGTTGAAGCTAAAACCTAAAAGACTTAGCCTGAAAGACGTAGTCAGCAGAGGGTCTGTAAGGGAGCATTGTGATGACCATTATTATTGTTAACTCAAACTGATGCGACTAGTCAGTGGAGGTATGAGACGATAGACTATCATAACTATATATTTGCTCCTATCGCCCGATTATATTTACATGCTATGAGATTGCCAAATTGCTGTTGCCACCCATTTGTCAAGTATCCAATGGTTTGTTGTGTCAACCTGTTCCAATGACTGTCAACCGTGCTGTCAGAGTGTGTATCATTAAACTGTCTATAACGTTTACAGTAATTCCAGTTATCATTGACTTCCAGCCGTGAGGGTATGAGTGCATTATTACCAATTTGTCAACTCTACAGAACCAATTATGCATTCGCGTGTTGACACTCATACTAACACTCATTGTCAACAATACATTCTTGTCGGGGCCTCATTACGTTCCGGGACAAGGTGACCTATATGACCAACACTGTGCCGGGTTTGAGTTGACCACTTAATCTCATCAAGCCCTTATTAACGTGGTGACCTAAAAAGGAGCTTTATCACCAACCCAACTCCAGCGTCTGCCAGCTATGATGGTGTACATGTCCTCTTGCTTGCTCCGAGTAAGCTTGACATAGCCAGTTAACTGAAGGCTCTGTCGTGCAAATGTCAGGAACAGTGATAGCCCATCAACACAGTTCCCGGTAGCCAGTGGAAGTTACAAGTACCCCTTTTCCACTCTACTCAACTGTATCCTACCAGCCAATATCATACTGATCAGGTACTAATGAAGGAGACTGAACAGTTACGTGTCTACTCTCGTTCAGAGATAAGTCATATTATAAATGCCACTGAAACTTGATCTTTACTTGCTAGTAAATACCAGAGCCAGATCTAGCCAATGATTAAAGACTTTATTTCTGAAACCTTTTTTCCCAACCGGACATAGACAGTAACATTTGGTTTTCTTAAAGAGAACGCAGTACTTTAAGTGTATTTCTTGGTAACAGTTAAACAATGGTTTTATTTTATGCTCATTTTGATAAATTTACATTTTCTATATTAAATTTCGCCATATATTTTAACATTAACTTTAAATATTGGAGCGGTGTTGGTGAATTATAGTTTTGTCCAGAATACTAAATTACTAACATCCACTCCATCTATCTGTCTATCAGCTTTTTACAATCTACTGTAGCTACTTTGTAATCTATATCGACAGTGAGTGAGTGAGCGTAACAAAGGCAAGTGACGCCAGAATCAGTTACAAGAGTACAGCTTTACCAGTGTTTATCAGTCTCTTAACTCTTTCAGTCCTAAGCAAAAAAGTGGGTTTGGCCCCAAAAAAATGGCCATACCAGTATGTTTTTATTGTTTTTGTTTGGAAATAATTTTTTAAAATGTTCATATTCATAAATAACAAAAGTCCATAATGGATGGCTATACTTTAAGAAAATAGCGTTTTTGAGCTGTCAAAATTAGAAAAGAGCCCTAGAAAGGATCAAGAGATACGAAAGCCAGTATACTGTTGATTGGGCCAAATGGGTCTAGCGGGAAGTACAGTATACTGGCTCTTGGGGGTTAAAGAGTTAACATGTCGCGAGAAAATAAACAATATAATATTGCGTTGAAATCAATTTATGAAGTACAAAATTTATGTTATCTGTCAAGCTAAGAAATGTGTATAAACGTACATTAGGGTTTCGAAAATAAATATTGTGCTAATCAGAAATAAAATTAAATCGGATTTCATTTCCATTGGAATTTAAGCACAACTGCCCTCCAGTTTAAGACTTGCAAAGCAAAATATTTCAGGACACTTACAACAGCTGTGAAAGAGCACTAGAATAATAAACATCTTGGAATAATAAATGTGGCAAATATCAGTAAATAAATAATACAGGCAGTGATGGATAATAGGCATTCTAACCCATGCATTACACGAATAAACAATATGAATTAATCAAAGCGTTATTGTTTAATTTTTACATTTTCAGAAAGGAAGATGCTTACAGTTTCTGTAAACAGTTACTAGAAATCCGGGTAATTAAAGATAATTTTAAATTACTCGTTAGTTACCTGGGGTCATGAAGAAGAGCAAAGAATAGTAACATTAGAACCTTCCATGCATGCCGCCTGTGAATTAGCGGGGCCGTAAAGGGGAGAAAAGAATAGTACCGCTGTAAACTAACACGCATCTCTTAAAAGTGTCTACCGGAGGTTTGAGCATGGGACTCACTAAGTAGAAGTTTACTATGCTGAAATTCTTCTGCTGTAGATCATGAACGTATTTGGTAGGAGCAGATCTTGTGGCTTGAATATGTTTTACTATGTGGTTTTGAAAATGTTTATCTCCTTGCAATTGTATGTTGGAAACAATTTGTCGCAGTTCAATTTGTTACTGAATCGGGAATTTTTGGCAGAATACTGGACTAATGATGTTCCTCAGACGCTAAGGTATTATTGTAATGGGAGAGGTATACACTGACTTGACAAAGCAACATTAATTTATTTATAAATAGGAGAACGTACAACACATTTATAGAAGAGATAATAAAGGACACATGAGGTAAAGATAAGTATTTACATACACATACATACATATGTATGTACATATGTATAAATATAAAAACATAAATACACACACGTACACGCCAACATACACAGAGGCATACTTACACACACAAAAATCATGAAAAAATAGATAACTAGATCGATAGACAGACAGACAAACAGACCGACTTTCAACCAGACATAGACAGATATAGAGACAGATAGATAGATATATGGATAGACAGACAATCAAATTTATAGATAGATAGATAGATAGATAGATAGATAGATAGATAGATAGATAGATAGATAGATAGATAGATAGATAGATAGATAGATAGATAGATAGATAGATAGATAGATAGATAGATAGATAGATAGATAGATAGATAGATAGATAGATAGATAGATAGATAGATTGTTGTACTAATTTTCTCCTATCTGCTTGTCTAGCGTAGCGTGTATCGTTTAACTGTTATAAAACGTGTATTTTTATTTTCTTTTATTGCTCGTTGCTAACTGTAATAATGGTCTCAGCACGCTAGGTTGGCATACAAGCTCAAAAATGTCGAATTAACACTTTAGGTATGTGGCAATCATGAAACAGCAACAGACAAAATTTATATTTAAAAAAACTACATACGAAACGTTGAGTTAACATACCAATTGACCAAAACCAAAACAATGAAATAATTCAAGATTGCTCGTTTATTCAAAATGTCTCCAGTTTGTTATTATAAATAATACTCAACAATAGATCACAAAGAGAAATGAACATTTACAAATGTTGTTGTTTGATGACTTCTTTAGCGACGTGAGAGAACTGTTACGTTAATGTCAACCTAAGTAAGGATAACTGAATATTGCATAACAGTAAACTTGATTTTATACACAAGTTTCTTGTCATTGTTTAATTATAAGCATAGGCACATGTTATTGTGATGTGACGTGTGTCTGTGGCTGGAGTATTTTGACTAACAAATTTCTATTCAGATAAGCGGGCTGGTTTTTCGAATGGAAAAAAAAAAAACTTTAATACGAGCTGAAGAGATAATAAAATATTACTTTTGTTGGTGTTATTTTCTGGAAATTAGAAGTCTACGCAAAGAATTGTTTTATCTGTTAATCCTGATGTCTGTAAAATTGTGTTTTATTGAGGTATAGAATACGTTCTCAGTTAGGGAGTCGGAATACGTTTGTTCTTTTCAAGACAAAATACTTAACATGGAGACAACTGAAAACAGACGCAATTTTAAGCCGCTGTGCTGGTCCATCGAACATGCAAGGTGGTAATTAACGAATCCCACCAGGTAATGCAGGCAATTTTAAATCCGGAAGTTGTTCGATCTCTTATTTCAATCCAGTATCTGGTGTTGTACGTATTTGCTATGTCCATTCGAACAACAGCCACGGTTATAGCTGGCAGCTCTTCGTATGGGACGTTGAAGCTCACATCTTTGATGCTTTCTCTATGCTTCATTGGTTCTCCCCATTGATTCGAGTTCTCACAAATAATGATACCTTCTTCATAATGTGATGCATTAATTCTTTTTTCCAAGGCTTGAATGTCTTTTTGAGCTTGTAGCACAAGCGCTCGTAAATCTTCGGAGTTAGATTCATAAAAGACATCAGTGTTTGCGACAAACTTGATGGTACTACCAAACAGAGATGACGCACTTATTTCACAGTTGTAGCTGCCAGCCTGGTTTTCGTCAGGTTGAGACCAGGTAACCTCCAGAAATTTAGGCCCGAAATTCAAGTTTCCACTGACTCTAGCATTTTCTCCTTCGGGTCCTGCTTTTGGTAATTGCCCAAATTCAATTCTGGCTACCGCCCTTCGGCCTTCCCCTTCGGTTTGAGAAACAGAAAATGAATAATAAGGTGTTAGATTTAATTATATTTCCACATTAAATATAGAAATGAGTCTGTCAAACAGCCTTTCAGTCAATCTATTATTAAACTATCTATTGCGTCAGTTTTTCAGTATCTCACTAATCTGTCAATCAATCACTCATACTTCTGTCTATCTTTCCAGTGCTTTAACAACCTAACAATATACCTATCGTTTACGGCATACATCTATAGCACGTTTCACTAGCTTTGCCCTCAAACAAATGTAATTATCTGATGAACCGTCTAACGTATTAATGCCATTTTTTGCATACGATGTTATATTGGGTTAGACCCAACAAATATATACTTTATATCTGTGCATCTTGTCCAGTTCCCATAAACGGATGAAATCCTTTGATCTTTGTCGGCATACTAATTATTGTGTATCGAGAAAAGAAATTTTACCACTTCATGCACAGATTCTGTGAATTGATTAGGCATAGGCGTGTCTACTATTACAATAATGTGGCCATCACGTTTGCAATTGAATACGTGTTGAAGATGATTTCTTAAATGATCTGCATGCGAAATACTCGTGACATTGTTTGTCATTGACATTTAATGCGCTACCAAACTGGACCTTCCTTGATCTAATTATTTCAATGGGTATCATCTCTTTGCGGTTCATAAATATCATAATGGAACGTTGCTCCTCTAATGTGCTTGTAAATAACGGTAAGGTCATCTTTAAAGAAATTAAACTTCATCCGAATCATAATCAGATGTCTCTGAGAAATTGAAAATCAATCTAGGCTGAATGAAGGACAAACCATCATTCTTCCAATATTCCTCTTCCTCTTGTAACACATGGTTCTCACTTTTCTTCCAATAATCCCTGGCTATATTGGAGATGGCGGCTTTTATAAGTATTTCAACATCTTTTAATTTGAACGTTCTATTTTCTGTTGCTACCTGTTCCTTAATTTTATCCCATACTAATTCTATTGGGTTTAAGTGAGAATGGTAAGGAGGTAATCTTAAACATCTGTGACCATGTTCATGGATTGCCTTGTCTATGTGAAATATCTTTGTATGCTGTGTCTTTTTTTACAATTCCAAGTAATTCAGGTTCATGGACATTTCGTTGAATGGAATGTTGTTTATGGTCAGCCAAATCTTTATTACATCTTTAATACTTGGTGAATTCGAAACTTTATCTTCTGGTGCCACAACGTTGTGATATGAGGCATTGTCCATTATCAAACACCACGGTCTATCCAAGGAAGGAAGTACATGATTCACAATCCAATCTTGAAATATCTTGCCATTCATCTCTGCATGGTAATCCCTATTATCTTTGGATTTTGAAACAAATATGAGTTAAGTATTATTTAGAAGCCCATGATGGCTGCTTCCTGGATGTGCAATTATTAGGCGCTGTCCTTTGCTGCTTGGTACTAGTCTCTTAGTTGTTCCATCAGATGATTGCCATTCTCGTTCATTACTGTGGTGCGCATTGATCCAAGTTTCATCTAAATACACAAAATCATAAAAATTTCTTTTCATTTCTCTGACCTCGCGTAAATATTTGCTTCTCATTGCAACTATATGAGGCTTCTCACAAATAAGGTTTCTACCTCCAACATATTTTCTAAAAGTGAATCCCAAACTCCTAATAGTCCTCCATAGCGTAGATTTGGAAATATCAATGTCATTATTCTTTCTTAACCAAATTTTCAATTTCCTTAAAGTCACTGCCTCATTATTGTGAAACATATTGCAAATTTCTCTGCGGATCAATTCTCTGTCAAAATTATCCACCACTCTTGGCCTAATTTTCGTGTGTAAAACACTGGAATTAGACATTTCAGATGTCGCTATCCAGCGGTGCAATGATCGTTTGCTTATCCCCAAGGCGTGAATAGTCCTCTTTTGTGGGTTTGAAATAGAATGATATAGTTTTCCTCGAGTAGCTTCATTGCAGAAATACTTAAAAATCCTATTTGTGATTTGCTGTAATGTCATAAAATGTACTCGCAGACTCATTTTTCCTTCTTAACCACACAATAATTTTTGTAGACACACCTCTGATTGACAATGTGGGCGTTGCACCGGATATAAACGGTTTTATGTTCAAGAAGTGCGATTTCACGCAATTTCACTCAAAAATCATGCCAATTGCTTGATAAACCAAAAATGTGCAAATGAGGTCGTATAATTTACTGTAGACATTTCAATATGTGTGCGTGTGATGTGTGTTGGCAAGTAGGATTTTCTATTATATCGCAAAGAAACGAAAATTGAAACCAATGGCCGCATTTTAATGAAAAATTTAATTCATAGGGTCTATACCATTTCAAATTCACACACAAAATTTCACTTATATGCGTTATATATTCGCTGAGATATAGCATTTTGAAGTTGGGCAAAGCTAGTGAAACGTGCTATAATGCTGTAAAAGCACACTATTGCACCGCAGCATATGCTGTTGTGTCACTGATTGGAAGAGACAACTATACCAAAAGACATGCGAGATTGTAAAAAGATTAAAGCACAATGTAAAAATTCAAACAGACAGGAGCGATTGCAACAATTACAGAGGCATCCCTCTTCTTAGCATTGTTGGTAAAGTTTTCGCCACTTATCTTAGTGTGACATCGCGAGTTAGCAGAGCGCACACATCCAGAGTCGTAGGGTGCGTTCCGAGCTGGTAGATCAACAACAGACATGACAACAACCGCCAACTTCAGGAAAAATTTAAAAAAACAGACAAACAGCCTCTATATATATATATATATATATATATATATATATATATATATATATATATATATATATATATATATATATATATATATATATATATATATATATATATATATATATATATATATATATATATATATATATATATATATATATATATATATATATATATATATCGCCTTTATCTTCTCACAAAGGCATTTGGCCTGATTAGCAGGTATAAACACTTCACAATTATCAAAAAAAAAAAAAGTCTGCCCAACTAAACTGCTTGAAATGAAAGAGCCATTACATGAAGACAAGATAGGAACAGTCCACTTTGCAATAAACACATCTCAGCCATTTGAAATACGCAGTAGCGTCAAACAAGGCTGCTTTCTGCTGCGACCCTCTTCGGAATCGTTTTTGCCTTGCTCTTGAAACTTTCGGAGACGCAACTGAAGGAATATGCCTTCCTACTAGGTCAGATAGCCGAGTGGTTAACCTAGCAAGGCTGAAGGCAAAGATGAAAATTAGAAACGTTACCATAAGAGGCTTAATGTACACCGGCGACGCTGCAGTTGTCACTTAAAGTCAACAGGAGCTCCAGAGCTTGATGATTCGCTTCTCTCAAGCATGGTTAAAGTCAACAGAAGCTCCAGAGCTTGATGATTCGCTTCTCTCAAGCATGGTTAAAGTCAACAGGAGCCACAGAGCTTGATGAATCGCTTCTCTCAAGAATGGTTAAAGTCAACAGGACCCCCAGAGCTTGATGAATCGTTTCTCTCAAGCATGGTTAAAGTCAACAGGAGCTCCAGAGCTTGATGATTCGCTTCTCTCAAGCATGGTTAAAGTCAACAGAAGCTCCAGAGCTTGATGATTCGCTTCTCTCAAGCATGGTTAAAGTCAACAGGAGCCACAGAGCTTGATGAATCGCTTCTCTCAAGAATGGTTAAAGTCAACAGGACCCCCAGAGCTTGATGAATCGTTTCTCTCAAGCATGGTTAAAGTCAACAGGAGCTCCAGAGCTTGATGAATCGCTTCTCTCAAGCATGGTTAAAGTCAACAGGAGCTCCAGAGCTTGATGAATCGCTTCTCTCAGGCATGGGTTAAGTCTACAGGAGCTCCAGAGCTCGATGAATCGCTTCTCTCAAGCATGGTTAAAGTCAATAGGAGCTCCAGAGCTCGATGAATCGCTTCTCTCAAGCATGGTTAAAGTCAACAGGACCTCCAGAGCTCGATGAATCGCTTCTCTCAAGCATGGTTAAAGTCAACAGGAGCTCCAGAGCTTGATGTATCGCTTTTCTCAAGCATGGTTAAAGTCAACAGGAGCTCCAGAGCTTGATGAATCGCTTCTCTCAAGCATGGCTAAAGTCAACAGGAGCTCCAGAGCTTGATGTATCGCTTCTCTCAAGCATGGTTAAAGTCAACAGGAGCTCCAGAGCTTGATGAATCGCTTCTCTCAAGCATGGTTAAAGTCAACAGGAGCTCCAGAGCTTGATGAATCGCTTCTCTTAAGCATGGTTAAAGTCAACAGGAGCTCCAGAGATTGATGAATCGCTTCTCTCAAGCATGGTTAAAGTCAACAGGAGCTCCAGAGCTTGATGTATCGCTTCTCTCAAGCATGGTTAAAGTCAACAGGAGCTCCAGAGCTTGATGTATCGCTTCTCTCAAGCATGGTTAAAGTCAACAGGAGCTCCAGAGCTTGATGTATCGCTTCTCTCAAGCATGCTTAAAGTCAACAGGAGTTCCAGAGCTTGATGAATCGCTTCTCTCAAGCATGGTTAAAGTCAACAGGACCTCCAGAGCTTGATGAATTGCTTCTCTCAAGCATGGTTAAAATCAACAGGACCTCCAGAGCTTGATGAATCGCTTCTCTCAAACATGGTTAAAGTCAACAGGAGCTCCAGAGCTTGATGAATCGCTTCTTCGCAAGCATGGTTAAAGTCAACAGGAGCCACAGAGCTTGATGAATCGCTTCTCTCAAGCATGGTTAAAGTCAACAGAACCCCCAGAGCTTGATGAATCGCTTCTCTCAAGCATGGTTAAAGTCAACAGGAGCTCCAGAGCTTGATGAATCGCTTCTCTCAAGCATGGTTAAAGTCAACAGGAGCTCCAGAGCTTGATGAATCGCTTCTCTCAAGCATGGGTAAAGTCTACAGGAGCTCCAGAGCTCGATGAATCGCTTCTCTCAAGCATGGTTAAAGTCAACAGGAGCTCCAGAGCTCGATGAATCGCTTCTCGTAAGCATGGTTAAAGTCAACAGGACCTCCAGAGCTCGATGAATCGCTTCTCTCAAGCATGGTTAAAGTCAACAGGAGCTCCAGAGCTTGATATATCGCTTCTCTCAAGCATAGTTAAAGTCAACAGGAGCTCCAGAGCTTGATGAATCGCTTCTATCAAGCATGGTTAAAGTCAACAGGAGCTCCAGAGCTTGATGTATCGCTTCTCTCAAGCATGGTTAAAGTCAACAGGAGCTCCAGAGCTTGATGAATCGCTTCTCTCGAGCATGGTTAAAGTCAACAGGAGCTCCAGAGATTGATGAATCGCTTCTCTCAAGCATGGTTAAAGTCAACAGGAGCTCCAGAGCTTGATGTATCGCTTCTCTCAAGCATGGTTAAAGTCACCAGGAGCTCCAGAGCTTGATGTATCGCTTCTCTCAAGCATGGTTAAAGTCAACAGGAGCTCCAGAGCTTGATGAATTGCTTCTCTCAAGCATGGTTAAAGTCAACAGGACCTCCAGAGCTTGATGAATTGCTTCTCTCAAGCATTGTTAAAATCAACAGGACCTCCAGAGCTTGATGAATCGCTTCTCTCAAGCATGGTTAAAGTCAACAGGAGCTCCAGAGCTTGATGAATCGCTTCTTCTCAAGCATGGTTAAAGTCAACAGGACTTCCAGAGCTTGATGAATCGCTTCTCTCAAGCATGGTTAAAGTCAACAGGAGCTCCAGAGCTTGTTGAATCGCTTCTCTCAAGCATGGTTAAAGTCAACAGGAGCTCCAGAGCTTGATGAGTCGCTTCTCTCAAGCATGGTTAAAGTCAACAGTAGCTCCACAGCTTGATGATTCGCTTCTCTCAAGCATGGTTAAAGTCAACAGGAGCTCCAGAGCTTGATGATTCGCTTCTCTCAAGCATGGTTAAAGTCAACAGAAGCTCCAAAGCTTGATGATTCGCTTCTCTCAAGCATGGTTAAAGTCAACAGGAGCTCCAGAGCTTGATGAATCGCTTCTCTCAAGCATGGTTAAAGTCAACAGGAGCCACAGAGCTTGATGAATCGCTTCTCTCAAGCATGGTTAAATTCAACAGGACCCCCAGAGCTTGATGAATCGCTTCTCTCAAGCATGGTTAAAGTCAACAGGAGCTCCAGAGCTTGATGAATCGCTTCTCTCAAGCATGGTTAAAGTCAACAGGAGCTCCAGAGCTTGATGAATCGCTTCTCTCAAGCATGGGTAAAGTCTACAGGAGCTCCAGAGCTCGATGAATCGCTTCTTTCAAGCATGGTTAAAGTCAACATTAGCTCCAGAGCTCGATGAATCGCTTCTCTCAAACATGGTTAAAGTCAACAGGACCTCCAGAGCTCGATGAATCGCTTCTCTCAAGCATGGTTAAAGTCAACAGGAGTTCCAGAGCTTGATGTATCGCTTCTCTCAAGCATGGTTAAAGTCAACAGGAGCTCCAGAGCTTGATGAATCGCTTCTCTCAAGCATGGTTAAAGTCAACAGGAGCTCCAGAGCTTGATGTATCGCTTCTCTCAAGCATGGTTAAAGTCAACAGGAGCTCCAGTGCTTGAAGAATCGCTTCTCTCAAGCATGGTTAAAGTCAACAGGAGCTCCAGAGCTTGATGAATCGCTTCTCTTAAGCATGGTTAAAGTCAACAGGAGCTCTAGAGATTGATGAATCGCTTCTCTCAAGCATGGTTAAAGTCAACAGGAGCTCCAGAGCTTGATGTATCGCTTCTCTCAAGCATGGTTAAAGTCAACAGGAGCTCCAGAGCTTGATGTATCGCTTCTCTCAAGCATGGTTTAAGTCAACAGGAGCTCCAGAGCTTGATGTATCGCTTCTCTCAAGCATGCTTAAAGTCAACAGGAGCTCCAGAGCTTGATGAATCGCTTCTCTCAAGCATGGTTAAAGTCAACAGGACCTCCAGAGCTTGATGAATTGCTTCTCTCAAGCATGGTTAAAATCAACAGGACCTCCAGAGCTTAATGAATCGCTTCTCTCAAGCATGGTTAAAGTCAACAGGAGCTCCAGAGCTTGATGAATCGCTTCTTCTCAAGCATGGTTAAAGTCAACAGGACTTCCAGAGCTTGATGAATCGCTTCTCTCAAGCATGGTTAAAGTCAACAGGAGCTCCAGAGCTTGATGAATCGCTTCTCTCAAGCATGGTTAAAGTCAACAGGAGCTCCAGAGCTTGATGAATCGCTTCTCTCAAGCATGGTTAAATTCAACAGTAGCTCCAGAGCTTGTTGTATCGCTTCTCACAAGCATGGTTAAAGTCAACAGGAGCTCCAGAGCTTGATGTATCGCTTCTCTCAAGCATGGTTAAAGTCAACAGGAGCTCTAGAGCTTGATGTATCGCTTCTCTCAAGAATGGTTAAAGTCAACAGGAGCTCCAGAGCTTGATGAATCGCTTCTCTCAAGCATAGTTAAAGTCAACAGGAGCCCCAGAGCTTGATGTATCGCTTCTCTCAAGCATGGTTAAAGTCAACAGGAGCTCCAGAGCTTGATGTATCGCTTCTCTCAAGCATGGTTAAAGTCAACAGGAGCTCCAGAGCTTGATGAATCGCTTCTCTCAAGCATGGTTAAAGTCAACAGGAGCTCCAGAGCTTGATGAATTGCTTCTCTCAAGCATGGTTAAAGTCAACAGGAGCTCCAGAGCTTGATGAATCGCTTCTCTCAAGCATGGTTAAATTCAACAGGAGCTCCAGAGCTTGATGTATCGCTTCTCTCAAGCATGGTTAAAGTCAACAGGAGCTCCAGAGCTTGATGTATCGCTTCTCTCAAGCATGGTTAAAGTCAACAGGAGCTCCAGAGCTTGATGAATCGCTTCTCTCAAGCATGGTTAAAGTCAACAGGAGCTCCAGAGCTTGATGTATCGCTTCTCTCAAGCATGGTTAAAGTCAACAGGAGCTCCAGAGCTTGATGTATCGCTTCTCTCAAGCATGGTTAAAGTCAACAGGAGCTCCAGAGCTTGATGAATCGCTTCTCTCAAGCATGGTTAAAGTCAACAGGAGCTCCAGAGCTTGATGAATCGCTTCTCTCAAGCATGGTTAAATTCAACAGGAGCTCCAGAGCTTGATGTATCGCTTCTCTCAAGCATGGTTAAAGTCAACAGCAGCTCCAGAGCTTGATGTATCGCTTCTCTCAAGCATGGTTAAAGTCAACAGGAGCTCCAGAGCTTGATGAATCGCTTCTCTCAAGCATGGTTAAAGTCAACAGAAGCTCCAGAGCTTGATGTATCGCTTCTCTCAAGCATAGTTAAAGTCAACAGGAGCTCCAGAGCTTGATGTATCGCTTCTCTCAAGCATTGTCGGCAAAACACGGGACGTAGCAGTTACCGGTTTTAAGCATTTTGCCCAATTGGCGTAGGGCATGGCGCCAGGGGCTACTTCCGACAGTGGGAGAGGTTCTAGGATCTCACTGGACAGCTACCGCCCGCTTCAAGCTGGGCAGCCCCTAGTCAATAGGTTTTGTCCCGCCACTGTCTGCTTTCCCCATTGGGTGCATGGGGATTAGGGTCAAACTTGAACTGTGGACAGAAAATTTTGCACCATGCAATTATCAGAATAATAGAAATAAGCAAACTCTCAGATTGGGATGCTGGAACGTCCGGCCTATGTTGACTGGACTATCCGAAAACCTACAGGACGTAAACGATGTAAGGAAGACAGCCATAATTAATGATGAGCTTAAACGACTTCAGGTGGATATAGTTGCCCTTCAGGAAACGCGCCTGGCGGACTCTGGAACGGTGAGCGAGAAGGACTACACATTTTATTGGCAAGGGAAAGATCTTAATAAAACTAGAGAACACGGAGTAGGTTTTGTGGTAAAAAAATCGCTAACTAAAATGGTTGAACCAGGCGAGAATGGATCAGAACGCCTGTTAACGCTCCGCCTGCAAACTAGCACAGGTCCCATCACCCTTGTCAGTGTGTATGCTCCTACTCTGTACTCTGCCTCAGAAGCTAAAGATGAGTTCTACGAGATTCTAGCAGCAGTCATCAAAAGCATACCTAGGCAAGAACAGCTTGATCTCCTTGGTGACTTTAACGCTAGAGTGGGTGCCGATAATGTTTCATGGCTTCATGTCTGGGCAGGTTTGGTATTGGCAAGATGAATGAAAATGGACAAAGGCTCTTAGAGCTTTGTGTCCACCATGACCTCTGCGTGACCAACACCTACTTTCAGACAAAACCCCAGCATAAGGTGTCATGGAGACACTCACGATCCAAGCACTGGCACCAACTGGACCTGATTCTCGTCAGAAGGCCACTTCTCAGGTCTGTGCTCTCCACGCGCTCGTACCATAGTGCAGACTGTGATACAGATCACTCCTTGGTTTGCTGCAAAATCAGAGCACAACCAAGAAAACTCTATCGTGTGAGACATGAAGGGAAACCATGCATTGATACCAGCAAGATGTCAGACCCTGTCATGATCGCTCAATTTACTGCGACCTTCAAGAAAGTGCTCAGCAGCCCTCAGCTTGGTGATACTATTACAGAGAACTGGGAGCATTTACGGAACACCATTCAAAGCACTGCACTTGCCACCTTTGGTAAGAAAACGGCAAAGTCAAATGACTGGTTTGATGCTTTATCAGATGTGATGGCACCTGTCATTGAAGCTAAGCGCAGTGCTATGAATGAATAAAAACGTTCACCGAGTGCTAAAACCCTACAGATCCCGAAGGCTACGAGAAGCAAATTTCAACAAACTGCTCGACGCTGTGCAAATGACTATTGGCTCCAGCTCAGTGAGAGCATCCAGATCGCAGCGCAAACAGGCAACATTAAACAAATGTATGGCGGTATAAAGAAAGCACTTGGCCCCCAAAAAAGTAAGTCGGTGTCGTGAAACTTTCTAAATCCACATATATAAATTAAAAAGTAAATGTAAAGCCTAACACATTAATTCAATAAAAGGGAAAGAAGAATGGTTAAAGACCCGTGCTTTCCAATAGCGTACGCCTGTGTTAATAACTGGGAGTTGCAGAGGCAAGACTTTTGGATACAGGCTACATAACAAGAGACCAGTACACGCTTATACACTCAGGAGGAGAAAAACACGAAAGAGGGGTAGGAATGTTGATAAAGAAGGAGTTAGAAAAATACGTATGTGGATACTGGACACACAATGACAGAATGATGTTACTAAAGATGAGAGCAAAGCCATTCGACATATCAATCTTACAAACTTATGCACCAACTAAAGATTACAGCGAGGAAGAAATAGAAGAATACTATGAAGAGCTACAACACACACTTAAACCAGTCAAATCTACAGATGTGTTGATAGTAATGGGTGATATGAATGCAAAAGTAGGAAAAGGAAAATACAAGAAAATAGTAGGACAGTATGGATTAGGGACAAGAAATGATAGAGGAGACAGACTTATCCAGTTCTGTGAAGAAAACCAGCTGGTCATATGTAACACCTTTTTTGAACATCACCCAAGGAAATTATACACATGGAAAAGCCCAGGAGATGTAACACGTAATCAAATCGACTATATCATGATAAAACATAGATTTAAGAACAGTGTCACAAGTGCAAAGACACATCCTGGCGCCGACATAAATTCAGATCACAATCCAGTTGTCATCAAAGTAAATATAAAGCTGAAAAGAGCAGGAAACAGAAGACAGGAGGAACCCCAGATAGAAATATCAGCGCTGAAACAACCAGATATAAAACAGAAATATTTAATCGAAGTCAAAAATAAATACCAACAGTTATTGACAGAAAGCATGGAGCAGTATAGAAGAGAAAACCCAGAAGAAAAAGCAACCGCAAAATGGGAATGCTTAAAAACAAGCATACAATCAGCAAATGCAAATTTACCTAAAAAGGAGTCTAAGAAAAATCAAATTTGGATGACAGATGACATCTTGAATAAAATGGCAGAAAGAAAGAAAGCAAAAAATACTCCAGAATATAAAACAATAGACAATGACATACGTACTATGTGTAGAGAAGCAAAAGAACGGTGGATAGAAACAAAATGTAAGGAAATAGAAGACTTGGAAGCGAAGCACATGACAAGAGATATGCATGAAGAAATAAAGAAATTATCAAATCGGTCGCGGTTTGCACAAGGAGGAAGCTGTATCAAGAACAAAAATGGTGTAATATTACTTGATGAGAAAGACATATCAAACAGATGGGCAGAATACGTAAAAGAACTATTCGAGGACAACAGAGGTAAAAAACCATCACCAGATTCTAATGAAGGCCCACACATTCTCAGATCAGAAGTAGAGAATGCCATTCATATGATACAAAAAGGAAGATCAGCAGGCATGGATAACATAAACATTGAAATGATAGAAGCTCTGGAGAGCTTTGGTATAGATACAATCACAGAAATATGCAATGATATATACAATACAGGATATTTACCACACGACATGAAGACATCAGTTTTTATAACATTGCCCAAAAAACCAAATGCAACAGAATGTTCAGACTTCAGAACAATCAGCCTGATGAGTCATGCAATTAAGATACTGCTCAAAATCATACAGGAAAGAATAAAAAGTAAAGTAGACAGCGAAAATCCAAGAAGAACAGTTTGGTTTTAGACGGAACAGTGGAACAAGAGAGGCAATATTTTGCCTAAGAAGATTAGCAGAAAAATATACAGAGGTCCAAAAAAGTATGTATATGTGCTTCATTGACTATAAGAAGGCTTTTGACAGAATCCATCATGAGAAAATAATTGAATGCCTCAAAGACATAGGTATTGATGGAAAAGATATAAGAATACTCAGTAACCTTTATTGGGAGCAAACTGCCACAGTAAGATCGGGAAGGAATTATTCACCATACATAGACAAAAAAGAGGTGTCAGACAAGGTTGTGTGCTGTCCCCCTGCCTATTTAATTTATACACCGAAAAAATTTTCAAACAGATACAGGAAATACCAGGACTGAACATCAGTGGAAGATCAATAAACAACCTTAGATATGCAGATGATACCGTGTTGTTAGCTGAAAGCGAACAGGAGTTACAAGAACTAGTGAAGCAAGTGAACAGTATAAGTCATGAATATGGACTCGACATTAATATTGAGAAAACTAAAACTATGATAATTAGCAAAACAGACGATAAACCCACATTAAAGATAAGCGTAAATGGGAAAATCCTGGAACAAGTCAAGAGCTACGTATATCTTGGTCATATAATAACAGAAGATGGCAGATGTGAAACAGAAATCAAGAAGAGAATAGGAATGGCCAAAGCTACATTCAACAACATGAAACATATACTGACATCCAAACAGTTATCTCATAAATTAAAACTGAGAATCATAAAGTGTTATATATATTCTGCATTTCTGTATGGTGCAGAAACATGGACGATGAATAAGCATTTGGAAGAAAGAATTGAGGCTCTTGAAATGTGGATATATAGAAGAATGGGGCGTATCTCATGGAAAGAGATGAAAACAAATAAGGAGGTCCTAGAAAATCTAGGTATGAAAAGAGAACTAACGTCATGCTAGTTGAACAATAAAAACCCCTTTTTTATGCTCCGTCTGCACAATTTTAACGCTTTCACGTTGATAGTAAAGCCTACTGCATCAATACACGCTTTCTACAATAAAACGTGTACTGTATTTCTAAGAAAACCATGAGATAGACACACTGCGTAATGACCTAGATTAATATTCCATTAATTTCATTATATACACTACGTTAACATTAACGAAAGGACAGATGGACTTAGGATAGAGAGAGAGAGAGGGCTGAACGGAGGAACGCATGCAACACTAACACGCGTCTCGCGATATAAAATTAATGCCACCCCCAAGCGTAAGGCATGAAGCACTAACTTTTTTTCAAATAGACAGTGATAAAAAACACTACCAATACGAGGGTTAGGTTTTTAAATCCTGTTTAATGCTTATTAGTAAACATGACATTATACTGTTTTATGTCTGAAAGCCTGACAGTACAGAAGACACCACCTCGTATCGAAGTGAACGGGAGGTAGAAGAAAATGCATATTTTGAACGCAGCCACTTAGCCCCATTAAATTTATATATTTGGGTTCCTTAGGACTTGCTGACAAAGAATATGTTAAGTGTTACGCAAATAGTCTAGGAATTAACAAATGATAGCCAAAAGAAAATAGTGAGGTGGTCTGACAGCACCAAATCATAATTGCTCAGTGGCATGTTTTGAAACCACCATTTTACGGAAAATAGGCCAACAAGTTAAATCCTATTTGATTGGCTAGAAGTATATGTAAGGCGAACCACGATTAGTCGGACTGCAAATACTATTTTTGGTTGTTAGGGGAAACGTAGGAAGGGTAAATTTTTTCAAAAGATTTTGTAAACATGGTCCTATTGGCTAGACAATTTGATATAGTCAATTAGGAGCGTCTGTTCAGTGCCACATTTTAAAATAAACTTACTAAGAAGCAGTGCGTTGAGATCCAGCTCATATTTTTCTAAATAAAAGCCTGGGACAGAGGCAGATCGAAATTGTGCCATAATTCATCGCCAGTCAACGTATTTGTTTATTATTTCCATGAATTGTGGTAAGATTGACATATTTGATATCTTTTAGATGAAAATTGAATGTGAATTGATAATTTATGTCTGTATATGTGTGTGATTCAGTAGCAAACATGAGGCAAAGCCTAGATATTGCTCCAACCTGAACAAAACTTGTCGGAGAAAAGTATAACTGCATGGAATTGCCAAATAGTACTGTGACACCTATCTTATTGTATAGAAGGAATTACAGCTGAAATTGCAGAGGCGTAGTAACCATTAGGGAGAGGAATACTGGTGAATGTTGTTACATGAGAAGCTAACAGTTGGCCTACCGCGCTGAACTCGGTGTTTGTTATGTATTGTGTTTCAGTGTGGAAATAGATTATAAATTAGTTCTGAAGTAGGAGGTACAACCTTCTTGTTTCAGGGACCATGGTCCTAACTTATTGAAGCAGCACCTGGTCTGAGTTTTGCTGAATCCAGAGGCTGATAGCATATTCCTGGGTCAAGATAGCGACCAGTGTTGGTTCTCAAGTATACGGTGAAGCAAGCGAGCAGAAGAGACTGTTTCCTGCCGCCCTCACAAAAGATAAGATTCTGTGGCCAGAGCAGCTCAATCTTATGTACCCCCATTAAAAATTGACAGTATATTAAATAAAGAGGGACAATTAATTGTTTCAAATGACAGGAACTATGAACTTTTCCCAATACTATTTCCACCAGAAGCAAACACTTGAAGTCATGATGACAAACAACCACCTAGCGTGAAAAAGCCAGTATTACCTCATAGTACTACATCACAACTTACACACATATAATAATAATAATAATAAAATACGTCAATACAAAGATTCTATTTATAAATTGTGTACATATAACTTGTGATTACATTTGATTGTGATTCCTGGTTCACTTTGTTGTTGAATCAGGATATCTAATATTTGAAGGAATTAATACATATATTTTTAAACTTTAACACTTGACTCATTTAAGATAGTCTTATAGAGTGTTATATGTATGTGAGTGTCACAGTGTTGTAAAGTGTTGTGGATTAAATTAAATTGTTTATCTGTCTGTTGTTGTTGTGACTTACACTTCATCATTATCATAACCCTAGACATTCAACGTAGTCATCACAATATTCCAGAATAATTCTGACTGAGGTATAAATGTGGTAGCAAAGTAAGGTTATCTGTAAAACACTACACCTATTAGATACAGATACCTTCACAGCTGATCTCAGTCAGAACAATAAGTCCCCTATCAATATTTATATCATCCCACTTTACCACAGTCGGCACCGCTACAAACCATCAGCGGAGAGAAGTTAACCGATAAGGGTAAGCAGATGGAGAGGTGGGTCGAGCACTACTCTGAGCTTTATGCTAGAGAAAATACTGTTACGCATGCAGCCCTTGATGCTGTCAAATGTCTGCCAACTATGGAAGAGCTGGATGCCGAACCCACATTAGAGGAACTCAGCAAGGCCATTGATAGGTTGGCCTCTGGCAAAGCACCAGGCAGGGATGGGATTCCTCCTGATTTAATAAAATGATGTAAGAGCACGCCATTACATCCCCTGCATAGGATGCTGTGCCAGTGCTGGGAAGAGACAACTATTCCTCAAGACATGCAAGATGCCAAGATTGTAACACTGTACAAAAATAAAGGAGACAGAAGTGATTGCAATAACTACAGAGGCATCTATCTTCTTTGTATTGTTGGTACGGTTTTTGCCAAAGTCGTCTTAATCCGACTACACAAGTTAGCTGAGCGCATATATCCAGAGTCACAGTGTGGATTCCTAGCTGGTAGATCAACAACAGACATGATCTTCTCTGTCCGCCAGCTTCAGGAAAAATCACGAGAGCAGAAACGGCCTTTATATATCGCCTCTATAGACCTCACAAAAGCATTTGACCTGGTTAGTAGGGATGGACTCTTCAAAATCCTCCTGAAAATAGGCTGCCCTTCTAAAATGCTGGAAATGATAAAGTCTTTCCATGACGACATGAAGGGAACAGTCCAATATGCTGGAAGCACGTCACAGCCCTTTGACATACGAAGTGGCGTTAAACAAGGCTGTGCTCTGGCTCCGACCCTCTTAGGGATCTTCTTTGCCTTACTCTTGAAACATGCATTCAGAGATGCAACTGAAGGAATATGCCTTCACACTAAAAAAAACAAAAATCAGAAGGGTCACTATAAGAGACTTGTTGTTCGCTGATGATGCTGCAGTCGTCACTCAAAGCCAACAGGAGCTTCAGAACTTGATGAATAGCTTCACAAAAGCATGCAAGGACTTTGGCCTCACAATAAGTCTAAAGAAAACGAATGTGCTGAGTCAGGATGCGGGTGCTGCACCAGTTATCACTATCGATAACTATGAATTGGCAGTGGTGCACCACTTCACATACCTAGGGTCTACCATCAATGACAAACTCTCACTGGATACAGAAATCGACAGCCGCATAGGCAAAGCTGCAGCTACATTTGCCCGCCTCACATCGCGTGTTTGGGGAAACTCCAAACTCACAATGAAGACCAAAGCTGCGGTATATAATGCCTGCGTCACCAGCACACTCCTATATGGCAGCGAGATTAATATTAGACAAATATAAAGTTATGTTTTCAGGCACTCGTAAGAAATAAAGAAGTAGAACACTTAGACAACAGAAAAACAACAGACGTGAGTGACTTACCCAGGATTCGTTTCTGGTATTGTATAAACATTAATAACACATAAGGAAGGGAAACCCGAGGCCTGTAAACAGTAAATTAATATTAGACAAACATAAAGGTATGTTTTCAGGCACTCGAGTGCCTGAAAACATACCTTTATGTTTGTCTAATATTAATTTACTGTTTACAGGCCTCGGGTTTCCCTTCCTTATGTGTTATTATTGTTTATACAATACCAACGAACCCTGGGTAAGCCACTCACGTCTGTTGTTTTTCTGTTGTCTAAGTGTTCTACTTCTTTATTTCTTACGAGTGCCTGAAAACATACCTTTATGTTTGTCTAATATTAATTTACTGTTTACAGGCATCAGGTTTCTCTTCCTTATGTGTTATTAATGTTTATGGCAGCGAGACCTTGACGACCTATGCTAAGCAAGAAAGAAGGCTCAATACCTTCCATTTACGGTGTCTACGCCGCATCCTCGGCATTTTGTGGAAAGATAAAGTGACAAATGTCGAGGTGTTGTCACGTGCTGGCCTTCAAAGTATGTATACACTGCTTAGACAGCGCAGACTTCGCTGGCTTGGCCATGTTCGCCGCATGGAAGATGGTCGCATCCCAAAAGATATCTTCTACGGACAATTAGCAGATGGCAAGAGAACAGTTGGGCGACCACAGCTGAGGTTCAAAGATGTGTGCAAGAGAGATATGAGGGCATTGGACATGGATCCAGCAACATGGGAGGATGAAGCAGCCGATCGCACTAAGTGGCGATGCTATTTACGGCGCCACCTCAGACTGGGCAAAGAGAGGCTTACACAACCAGCAGAGGAGGGGAGAAAACGTCGAAAGGAGCACCAGAAAATTAAGCAGCTGAGCGCTGTCACCTCAGGGGCGCATTCCCATAGTCAGTTATGACTGAAGGGCTATTATTATTATTATAAGCTTGCAGTTTACCGAAGTGAATAACTATGTTATATTTTACGCGGGTAGGCAGGACAAATAATTCTTTCATGTAATAACTCATGTAATAACTCTGTATTTTGTAATTTCATTTATGCAAGTTTGTTGCTAAATGCTGTTTTCCTCTTAGACTAGATTCAGGTATTCACTCTGTTCTTAAACTATAGAGGAGAAATCTTAGACTATAGCGTATAAATCCGTGACTCTTTGGGGCTATCACTTTTCTTCTAACAGGATCGTGGGGTAAACATAGAGGGAAAAGATTACACCTATGGGTCTATTGTTTTCTTAGTATATTCATTAACGTATGTGTATTTGTATGAGATTTGATATTCTACTGATTTTTGTTGTGACATTCCTTATGATAAATAAAACTTTCATAAACTTATTTAAGTGTGTCGGTCAGCTTGTTCCAAACAAATATTTATATTCCATAAAAAAAGTTTCACGTTTGTACGTCTAAACGTTCATCACTTGTGTGGGCGTGCCTGTGAGTGGTTGATATAGAGTATATCTATATTACTGGGAAATCTGTCTGACATACATTTTCTGTTATAGAGAGATAGGCTGAGCGAGAGATTTCTCGAGTTCAGGGACAGAATTACTTATTTTTCCACCATCTCGCTCGCGAAAACTATTTTCTTATATCTTCTCTCACGGAGTCATCTCATGTTCTGGTCTATTCAGAAGGGACCAATCTGAGTCTGAATTCACCTATAATAAATCTACGACAATGTGCCTGATAAGGGTGGATTTAGGCTAAATGATAATGGTGCGCCACAATGCCAGGTACGTTAGCTCCGTATAAGATTGACGACCACTTGCCACCCCTATCGACACCTGGTATTAAAGTGCAAGATGTAGGTGTCTTCTCTGATTTTAGGATGTTGCTGTGTATGTGGTAGTAGAACAGTTCACAGGGTATAACACAGGCAACATGATGTGTAGAGTCATAGAAATGGTAACTTCGTTGTATAATTTTTTCCATTTATTGCACGCCACAAAACAGTCAGGATATTTATATCATCAACATAGTTCAACGAGTTCAGCATTCAAAATCATAGAGTTCTAGTTCGTGAAGCTGTATAAATAATATATATAAATTCTGCAACAGTGTCAGCTGCAGATCATCACTGTTCATAGACAATAATAAATATTCCCTTTCTGATGCTAGCAGATCAGATGTATACAATCAGTCCGTTTACTGTCTGCACGTGAATAGCATACATGGATTACAGGTCAGCTCGACCTTTATAATGTTTCTAAGTCTAACCATCTGACTTGGACGTGATCTCTGATATAACGAATCCTGGAACACAGACAATAGTCTTGTTGGTCTAGAGCGACCCATATATATATAACTAGTTCAGGTATAAAGATACCGGTGACTTAATCCTAGTCAAAGTACCTCTCCATTTTGAATCACACAAGCGAGCAAAAAGGCGACAAAATGACGAACCTCTAGATGATAGCATAAAGTTCGATACAAGAGGAATTACCTTATTTCGGAAAATCAACCATGAACATATGCCTCCAGGCAGGCTTGAATAATACTGGGAAATAGTCTAGTTAGCTAACTAACTCACAAAGACAATGTATTTCCCTCAGAAAATCACAAGACGCAGGTCGCGTCTGCTCGCTACTTAGACCATTTCTAAACTCCCCGAGCTGGCCGGAACAACAAACGAAAACCAAGTCGAGACATGCGCAGAACGACAATCTCTGAGTCGCCGTTCACAATAAGACGATTCTAAGAACATTCGAGATAAAAGTCTTACACAGTCGCGCCTTTTATGGTCATGAAAAGAAGCGTTAAGACAGGTTTTCAGACATCTACCATAGTTGACTGGTACTACCAAATAAGGAGATGTGGTCACGCTTCGTTCAAGAAATTATAGACCGAACGTGTCTCTATACAAGAGGAGGTAAACTCCTAAAAAATAGCAGTATCAATATTTCGGGTTCTGTCCCTTTGACTGTAAATATATATAATATACATTTCAGTCAAAAAATGATCATACATACGAAAAATGTTTATACAAACGAAAAATAATAATGATCCGTGCGTAACATTACCGCACCCTCCCGGAAAAAAAAATGAAACATTTTTTTTTTTAAAATCCTGGAGCCGGAAAAAAAATCTAGGCTCCTAACGCACGTATGATGCGCGGATATATACCTAACAAATTAGCTCAACGCATGGAGCGACACTGAGATCATATCTCAGATCCTTAGAGAAAAAATTTATCTAAGTATACGCTTATATATTCCAGGAAGGTGCCACCAACACACGCCACAATGATGGCAACATCATAATGAAAATCAAATTATTCTCATACCAATATATGAAATTAAATATATTATTATGGTATCATACAATGTGTTGCAAATAGCGGTGTAATTTACTAATATACCGCACTATATTATTACATTATATAAAGCAACAGTAATTAATAAGTAATACATGTGTTGATCTTCGTTGACATAAAACATTCAATAGAAGAAGATGTGGACATCATCCGCTCCCAATCTAGGACAGGACTTGATATCCTCAAAGTTCCACAATGGACATAAACTCGCAGACTTCAATGATGTGCTGCGAAAATATCAATAACACAAATCTTAAAGACAACTGGTAAATCTCCTAATACAATCCTGAAAATAATTTATTTAAATGTGGCCGAGTGATCTTTTGGCCCGTATATCACTAACTAAGCCTTCTTAGATAATTACATGGTACAATGTTATAAATTCCCCCCCCCCCCCCCAAAAGTGAGAAAAAAAATCTACTAACATGTCATTATAATATTGGCTTGTATATCAGGAAATATATATGACAGAAGAATCATGTGGAATCGTGTGGGCATCTGGACTGCAGAGTATCAGAATACTCCTGCATTAGTGCTGCCCCAATCCCAGTTGACGAGGCGTCACTCCGAAGAACAAAAGTCTTCTCAATAGTAGGTAACCTAAGAATAGGTGGAGATGAAAATAGGGCTTTAACCTGGTCCAATGAGGATTGACATTCTTTAGACCAGCGGATCAGATTAGGCGACCCTTTCTTCAATAAAGTAGAAAGCGGTGCCATAATGGAGGACAGATTCGGAATGAATCGTCCGTAGAATTGGATCAAACCTAATAGACTCCTTACTTGTTTCTTCGTCTTAGGGACCGAAATGTTAAGTATTTTTGAAACATTGTGGTCCTCTGTCTTTAAAAGACCACGACCAACACGATGACCTAGGAAAGAAATCTCACTAAATCCTATAAAGGCTTTAGAGGGTTTTGCAGTCAAGTTATACTCGCGAAGAGTGGACAGTAATTCGTATAAACCCAAATAGTGATCTTCCCAGGAATCACTGAATAGACAGATATCATCTAGGTATGCTATGACATCTGTACGATATGCGAGAATTCGCCGCATCATGCGTACGAATGTAGCAGGGGCGTTCATAAGACCAAAAGGCATGAAATTCCATTGGAATAAACCCCTAGGTGTGTAGAAAAAGCTGTAAAAGGTTTGGCACGTTCAGTTAGCGGGACTTGCCAATAACCTTTAGACAAATCTAGTTTGGTAAAGAATCTAGAATTAGAAAGTTTATTGAGTAGCTCTTCTAATGAAGGCATAGGTTCAGCATCGAACTTCGTAACTTGGTTCAATTTGCGATAATCTACGCAAATGCGAATGTTATTATCCTTCTTTCGAACAATAACCATAGACGAAGAGTATGCTGAAGTGGATGGTTCAATGATTTCCAAACGTATCATTTCATCCAATTCTTTTTCGACTTGAGACTGGAAATGGATAGGTATAGGATAAGGTCTGACTCTGATAGGATTGTGATCAGTAAGCACAATGTCATGTTCAATGACATGTGTGTGTCCCGGGATGTCTGTAAGAACATCCTGAAATGTTTGCAACATCGAAGAAACTTGTCGATGTTCCTCAGCGGAAAGATTTGGAGAAACGGTCACGTTTTTCCAAGATTCCGTAGAATAAAGTGGGACCATAGAAAGAGGAAGATTGACATCAGAAAAAGCAGTTTCCTCATCCTGTATAACTGACAGAGATGAGTACTGACCATGAGTTGCTTGAGAATTGTCCGTAGCCTGGAAAATAGGCTGCAAATAGTCAGGTCTTTCATAAAATTCCGTGAGCATATTTATGTGGAAAGTTTTATGCTTTCCATCAATATCGACAACATAGTCGACATCAGAAATTTTGGAGACTATTGCATATGGACCTTTCCATGCAATTAGAAGTCTGTTCTCCCTTGAAGGAAGTAGAACGAGAGCTTTGTCACCTGGACAAAGTTGTCGTAGACATCTATTCTTATTTGCAAACTGCCTTGCCTTTTCTTTAGCAAATTCACAAAGTTTAGTTGCTCATTTATGAGTTATACCTTTCCGAATGACAACAGACTTCACAACTGACAGGTTTTCCTTTACAGGTGATTCGAAATCTCCGGACTTAGTGGTGTCCCCTGAAGGCGTGTCCTGGTGGAAAAAAAAGAACAACATAAAGTTTCTAAAACGCAAAGAATAACCAAGATAATTCTTAAATATAGTACGACCAAAATGCATTAGTTCGAGTTCTTCGATTTATGTTACACAATTATTTTCTTTACTTTAAGTAACACATAAATGGCCGGATAGAATGTGTTCTCTTGTCTACATTTATTCACAATTCAGTGAATTATGCTACACAATTAAGAGAACAATTACATCTATCTATCTATCTATCTATCTATCTATCTATCTATCTATCTATCTATCTATCTATCTATCTATCTATCTATCTATCTATCTATCTATCTATCTATCTATCTATCTATCTATCTATCTATCTATCTATCTATCTATCTATCTATCTATCTATCTATCTATCTATCTATCTATCTATCTATCTATCTATCTATCTATCTATCTATCTATCTATCTATCTATCTATCTATCTATCTATCTATCTATCTATCTATCTATCTACCTACCTACCTACCTACCTACCTACCTATCTATCTATCTATCTATCTATCTATCTAATTACCTACCTACCTATCGACCGATCTACCTACCTACCAATCGACCTACCTACCTACGTTTGAGAAGGGCATTGCTGCTATTTAAAACACACACACACACACTCACAGACACACGTTTGCTAATGTTGTACTTCTACTGATTCTTCTGTCTATGATTGAATCCGGAATATATACTTTACCTGCAGAGAACAGCTGAGTGTCAACGTCTGCTTGAGACCCTCTTTAATATTAGGGGGTGTAGCCATGAAGATGATCTCCGCGGCTTAAACAACAATGAAAATTTATTTAAGATTCGTCAGTCTGTGCTTTGAACTGCAATTAGGGAATGTAGTTAAGTGATTGACTAAATAGGATAATTTGTATGCTAGCATCAGTCTATTTTGTTGAACGATTAAACTACAGGTAGTACCGCCAATGCGCCTTGCTATTGGTCGTCCAGTTGCTGTGACGTCAAATATTTTGCTGTTGACATCTTATGATAGCTCCTGATTGGTTGCTACCGCACACATCGTTTATGGGTAATCAGGGTAGCATGTGGTTTATCTAGTGTACGTACAGCTCATGGTTGTGCACACTTTATCCCGCGCCACAGCCTTGACTGACTGTTTAAACTAATTTAGGCAATAACACTGACAAACAACATTTTTCTTTCTTATATAAGAATAAGTGTTCTTAGGTCAGTTTCTTGCGCTGATTTCAAATTTGAAATCCGTTTATCTCTATCACGTCGGGTTCTTAAGATATTTGTGAATAAATATATTTTTGGGAAACCGTTATTTGCTCCGTTTCATTTTTACTATATAACTTTATAAAAATTAATAAAATGCAAAATAATTCTACATTTTATACTGCTAAAAGATGCATGACATATGTTACGTTATATTTCAAATAGTTACTGTATTTTGAAATAATTCTGAGTGAAATATGGCTTCTAGAAGTTGTAGAAATTCGGCTGATCTGTTCTGTTACGTGTGTGGATATTTTACCGATCGTGTTCACCAGAAAAAACTTTACACCATTGCTAAAGAAAGCATATGAACTTTATTTCGATTCGAAAGTTGATGATGCAAATAAATCTTGGAAGCCAAATGCAGTTTGTTCGACTTGTGCAAATACATTGGCAGGTTGGTTACGAAAATCGCAGAAGCATAAGTCGATGCCTTTTGGAGTGCCAGTAATATGGCGTGAACCGACAAATCACGCTACTGATTGTTACTTCTGCTTGACAAATATCTATGGTTTCACTTTTAAAACTAGAAAGTCTGTGGTTTATCCAAATGTTGAATCGGTTTCGAAACCAGTGCCTCATGATCCAATCACGTGTCCGATCCCAGTTCCACCAGAACAATATCCGTTGGACATGAATGAACCATCAGAAAGTGATAGTTTACCTGCGTTAGAAACTAATTCTGACTCGGATTATATACCGGTGAATGATGGTGTTCACTTAATTAACCATTCAGAACTTTCAGATCTAATACGTGATCTCGCTCTCACCAAAGGACAAGCGGAATTACTCGGTTCGCGACTCAAAGAATGGAATCTTTTAGCGCCCAATACTCCGATATCTAAATTTCATCATAGACACAGAGAACTTGTTCAATACTTTGAGATGGATGATGACATTTGCTATTGCAAAGATGTAAAAGGTCTAATGGTGCACCTCGGTCATGAGCACATAGTCAACGAATGGCGACTTTTCATCGACTCTTCCAAGACTAGTCTAAAAGCCGTGTTATTGCATAATGGAAATTTATTTTCATCAATTCCAGTCGCCTACTCTGTTCATATGAAAGAAACTTATGACAATATGGCTATACTTTTGGCAAAAAAAAAGTACAATGACTACCAATGGCGGATTTGTGGAGACCTAAAGGTCATTGCAATTCTCACGGGCATGCAGACTGGGTATACTAAATTTTGTTGCTTCCTATGTGAATGGGACAGCCGCAACAGACAGGAACATTATGCAAGAAAGGTGTGGCCTTTCAGGGATCGTATGCAGCTCGGGCATAAAAATATAATATACGAGCCATTAGTTAACAAAGACATCATCATTTTACCACCGTGACATATAAAGTTGGGGCTCATGAAGAATTTCGTAAAAGCGTTAGATAAAACGAGCAAAGCTTTCACTTATCTTCGAGAAAAGTTTCCGCAAATTAGCGATGAAAAGATAAATGTATTTTTGTAGGACCTCAGATTAGGAAAGTTATTGCAGACAAACAATTCGAGAACTTGTTACATGGTAGTGAACTTCGTGCATGGATGGCATTCAAATCGATCGTCGATAACTTTCTGGGAAATCACAAATCTGCCGACTATGTGCATATTGTTAAGCAGTGCATAGATGCATACAGAATTATGGGCTGTAACATGTCCCTCAAAATCCATTTGCTCGATTTGCATCTTGACTTTTTCCCCTGACAACCTTGGCGAAGTCAGCGATGAACATGGAGAACGATTCCATCATGATTTCGCCGTAATGGAGTCACGTTATCAAGGACGGTGGAGTGTGACCAGGCTTGCCGATTATTGTTAGATGCTTCATCGCGATGTACCACATGCCATTCACCGACGAAAGTCGACTGCAAAGAAATTCAAGCCTACATAACTGTTATACTTCTTGTACAAATGATGTTGTAATACTGTATGCGTTGTTAAAAAACTTCAATTGCGTATTTCTAGAGATCCCGACCTGATAGAGAAAAACGGTTTGCAGATTTAAAAACAGCGCATTAAAATTGACCAGAAAAACATAGAAATGTTAGAGAAAGAAAAAAAAAATTTTTTTTTGTTAGCCAGTGTAATTAGAAGTACTACTTAAAAGAATGATGTTTTAGTAGATAAATACTGATAGGGTGAAACAGGTGGACGAATCTGAGAAGATCCCCAGTTTATCAGTCAAAGAAACAAAGAATGTCGAACACAGGATGAGTGTCAGAACGTGTGTGAAAGGATAATGGCTAGCCACCGGGAAAGAGACTGGGAACTAGCTTTGTTTAAATCTAAAATAAAAAGTACGACAAATGACAGAAATAGGCAACACTCACTAAATGCAGAAGCAAAAGATGTGAGAAGTTGCATATTTAGAGTACTAGAGGAGCAGCGGCAATTGCTAGGTACATAAAAAGAGATACACAAGCATTTGTATAATGAGTAAGAATTTAAAACAAAAATCGTGGATGTGATATTATCATTAGCATCACCATCACCATTCAACTCTACAACGAGCTTTCAATAAATGCATGCTAATTTGTGGCAGTGCAGTTATTTGTACGCAGGTCGCGGCATCAAATAGTATCGTGTAACCGGGCTGTGTTTATGGCATAAATGAAAGAACATGTGTGTGTCCGTCAGCTGATCGGGTCAGTTCAGTTAATGGTTGAGCGCAGGTAAATACAGTATTTTGAAGAGCGCTAACTCTTGTACGTTTCTTGGTTCAAGTCGTTACAGGTCAGTCCGCCTGAGATGGAAATTCTTGACCTTGTTTTATTCTTCCTTCCCAGAGTTCGTTCGTACCCTTTTTTATGGTTAGTGAAAAGCAATCTCGTATAATGGTTATGTCAAAGTATCCAACTGTAATATTCCAACGAAAACTCAGCAATGTAGAAAAATAAAATATAGTTTATTAATGTGATTTGGAACAGCAATGTCATAGGCACAATGATGAAACACTTGTTTCTTTCTTACCCAAAGTAGTGAGTATCCAAAACAAATGAAAATGGAAATCCACAGGAATAATCTATCTAATAGGGTAAAAAACAAACTTGTCTACTTAAAAATACTAGTCTAAGTTGAAAAACTTGTCAAGTTAAAAAAACAACTTGTCTTGATAATCTCAAAGCCGAAGTTCTGTAAAAATCCTCTCGCCTAACGAATCCTAAAATCTGTACAAGCCCTGGATCATCTAAATCGCCCACGTCACTTCTTTATATACTGCCCACTCTTTTTTCCCTCCAATTTTCACACGATGCTTTATTTTCACACTATACCAAACATCTACATTAGCACACGCTTTTCTCAGCTTTTCGACTTTTTGCACACGACTCTCACTCTAGCAACGGAAAAAAACCCAGATTTGCAACTTCTCCCAAAATTTTCCATTCAATAAACATGCACTTACTATTTTGTTGTTCTGGGACAGCTTTTCTCGAAGCCGTGAACTTTTCATGATAATGTATTTTGTGCACAAATGTCTTAACTGCTTTTAACGTTGTTATTCTCATTATATGTAGTTTTTAACACGTATTAATTGTAGTGTATACCAAGCGGTCACAAATTCTTCCTGTGCCATTTCAGTGTCTTTTTATGTTTTACGCATTCCTTTTATGTATATCTCCAGTTCTTTTCTCCATGTGTCCCTCGGTCTGCTCCTGCATCTCTTACATTAAAGGTTTCAGAAAAGTACTACCTTGTAACACTATCAACAAGTTTTCTCAATGCATGTCCTATCTATCCTGTCACGTTTTGCCTCCCTTTAGCTCTGCAGTAGTGGTCTAACAGTGGCCAAACTCAAGAGTAACTAATGTGGGTCTTCAAAGGTGTCTACCTTCGCACAACATTACTCTTGTCAGAGTTGTAGGTAGGAGGATGATGATGCTTCTACCTCAATGGAGATTTCACAAGATATTCCGAAGAGCGTGAACAATGCTGCATGAGGCTGAGCAAATGTTAACTCTTATATCTGCAGTCAACTCTTGTGAAGGATATTCAGCGAAATTCCTCTTATTATTATTGTATAGCTCTGTTTACGTGTTTTTAAGAAATTGTCTGAGACATACAGATGTAGTTCGTTCAAAATGATTAAATCAACTTTAGATTTGTCTTTATACAAGTAAAAAATTTAATAATCAATTATAGTTTAAAATGGAATAATTCTTTAACAAACAATAATCATCATCAAGTGATGTTATAGAGGATTGGGTAAGAGTTCACTTGACAGCTTTAATGGTTCTACTTAGCTGTCAATGAGGTTCTGCTTCCGCTGATGTTTGGGTCTTTGAAGATAGAGGACTGGATCCCACTCGTCACTGGTCAAGTTTGAAAGTTGTAGCACGTTCCAAGAAGTGTCACGAAGTAAATACCAAGCTGGTCTAGCGTTTCTGAGACCCGTCTGATGACGGTGTCTAGCGTCGACTTCAGGCAACTTAGACCCTCACTTGATCCATAGATAATACCTTCAACTAGTACCACTGACTAGTGTCACAACAAAAGAGAAAAAAATACCCTCTTGAGCATTGCATTTTCAGACACATACTTATGTGTCCCTCTCTTCCTATTCCACCATCCCATCTATCTCAGAACTTTACCCTCGATAAGAATTAATCTTAATCCCATTGAGCGAAAACTTTCTTTACATTTAAATTGAATAGATTTATGTTTAACTTTACATTGGTTGAAAACGTTAGTAATATAGATTGAATATGTTTTCATGTACATCTAAACTGGTTGAAAATGTTAATAATATAATAAGTATGTACATCATTTCTTTCATCATTAACTTCAAGCTCCGCATTGAACTTTGGACTATCTCTGCTTTTTAGTTCTCTATAAGAAACTCGCATATAGCAGTCACCAGCCCTTGCAGTAGTGGTTCATGAAATCATCATTCTATATTCTGAGGTTGCCAGCCTCAAATGACATGGACATCCACTTAGCAACTTTCACATATAAGTATTCATGTGCCAATATATAGATATTATTTCACGTGTTAATAATGCAAAACATAGAATTATAGATATACAACTTACCCAAAATTGACTTTGGGATCATAGACTTCTGGCTCAGAGATAGAGTAAGGCAGCTTGTTTAAGATGCGTCTTACTCGTGTTCTGGGGTTGTTACTTTATAATAAGCTCCCATTTTGACTCCGTGTTTCAGATTCCTCAGATTCCGGTTTTCATTGCTAATAATAGTAGAGTTTTCCTGGGCTTTTAAGTCCTCAAGAGGCTCCAACAAGTCTGGTCCAATAAATTAATTCTGATTTTATTCTTAACTCTGGCAGGTATTGTAGTTTTCTTGACGAGCTAATTCTCACAGTGCTATAAACTGCAAAATCTTGATGAAAAGGTTTTCTTTTCTCATATTTTATGTCATTGAACTGTGGGTTTTTATTTCTATAGTCACTTCGTGGCCTATCAAAGTTTTGCTTATATTTTTTGTCAAATTTATTAGAGTTTTGTGGGGCTTATAATTTTCTGCATGTTTCTTTTTATTGCCAGCTACCTCTGCATGGGCCGCCTGATACCTCTCAGCGACATTAAGTAACTCACCCAACCTCTCTGCACCTTGTTCCATGAGAAACTTTCTCAAGTCTGGAGCCATGGACTCTCTCAATTGCTCAATAAGGATCATTTCTTTAAGATCTTGGGTTTTCCCCAGAGCAGTCCATTTCTCCAAGTAGTTCTCTAAACGTGCAGAGAACTGGTGATAGGTCTCGCCCGTCAGTAGCTTGGCATTTCTAAACATTTTCCTATAAAATTCTCCATTTTTTTCATACATTAGCAAAAGAGCCTGCTTTAACATGCCATAATTGTCTTGGTCATCTTTGCTCATCTTTGCAAACACTTCATAAGCTGTTCCTCTAAGACCCTGGGATAACTTTAAACTCCACCTTTCTTTCTCTAACCCATAGGTGGTGGCTAAAACCTCAAATCTGCTCAAAAATGATTTAATGTCATCATCCTTCTCTACAAAATGGTCTATATGAAACCCCATGGCTGAGGTTGAGGCTCCCTGACTAGCAGTGGCATCGGAGGTAGAAGGGCTGTTACCACCTTCTGGAACATGGCCTTGTAATTCCAACTCCCTTAGTCGTAACTCATGTTTCCTCTGTAACCGTTTCTATTCCGCCTCCCGTTCGGCAGCCAATCGCTTGTCTTCCCTTTCAGCTTCCAATCATCTTTCTTCTTTTTCTTTTACAGCCTAAGTTTCTTCTCCTCCAACTGCAGCCTCTTGATCTCAACCTCCCTATCAGCTTCTAATTTCCTAAGTTCCCTAGCATCTTCTAATTTCAATCTTGTTTCTTCAGCTAATCTCTTATCTACTCGTGCAATAAATTTATCAACCTATGAGGTTACATACTGGACCAGCTCTGGTCCATCCATAGCCATCTCTTTTGCAGCCATCACAGCAGCAGATCTAAACTTTGCCAAGTCTGCCATAATATCAATTTTGACAATGTTCTAAGGCAAATTTCCAAACTCTAATTAACAAGGTATCTTCTTCTTCTTCGATCCTTAACCACCGACCGTCAAAGCAGTCAGTGGCCATCACGCCTAACAAGGTATCAACAATGACTAATTAATTAACTAATTACTGGCCGTGACACTTCATCAACTATTTCTCCACCAAAAGTACTTTAATTTTTATTTTATTGAATATTATTTTTCTCAAGGGACAATAGCTATACAATTTTAATATTGAATTTATATATAATGCTAATTTTAAATCCCGGGAGCGAGCTACCCAATATATGTGGTGGGTTTTTATGTTACGAAGTTGTTGTTATATCATTTCCTATTGTACTGAGTGAGGTCAGCTGTGAAGGTCCCTGAATATCTAAGGTTAGAGTGAGTTAACAGGGCACCTTTCTGCTACCACCATACGATCTCACTCAGACTTATGGTCGACTAGTATGTCTGATAGCTACGTCTAATGTCTAGGGTTATGAACATGTGGTGTGATATTAATTCAATACTTAAACACACACACACAAACAATTATTAAAGACTATGATCCACTGAACTAACACTTGGGTTAAAATTTTGTAGTGATAACTTTTTTTACAATTTATTTAGTCCTGAACTAGATATTCTTTTGTTCAGGACTGTCAAGTTCAAAATGTAATCAATTTATATATATATATAGGAAATTTTAATTAACTAAAAGGACCATCTGTCCATACACATTATAGGATCTATACTTAATGGTGTTGATCTAATTTAATCTCACTACACTGTTACTGGAGTGCTGGTCAGGATGTGTTCATCACACCCTATCTTTCTTCACAAGAATTCTATTTATTTTCTGCACTTTATTGGTGGTTTATTGATTTTTATGTTAAACAGTTTCTATAAAGTGGTAGTTAGTTGATAAAATGTTTCGGGCCAGGTATGTTGTACTTAACTGGCCCGTGACGTTAGTTGATAGTTGTATGTCCGGCCGACAGCCACTGTCTCGATCCTCCTGAGGTAATCTTGGTAGGAAGCTGACATCAAGACTACAGGTCCCGTGGTAGAGCGCTTGTACTGCGACAGCCACCTCCACTGACACACAATTCAATATTTTCAGGAAGGTGGCACTAGCGTAGTGCCAGTAACAAACCCTGTAACATGAAGATTAAGGCTTGTCTTAACAACATATCAATTCCACCAAATGCACAATTTATAATACATTTAACAGAAAAGATTAGGGTCAGCTCTTTCTGACCGACCCAGCACATCCACCTCAATACTGTAACAGTTCGTACCAGTTTTTAATGTTCCTCTCCTCTACTGGCTACAACATCTCTACAATTATCCATGATCTTTTCCACAAAATAGGATAGGTGACATGATCCTTGATGGTAAGTACAAAATCGTTTTGTTCTACACCTCCTGTAGTTTGATAATATGATGGAGCAACACATAGGCTTTGCATAAGTCTACCAATGACTTATGTCCTTACAGTCGTAAAATATCTTTATTTCCCAATTCAAACAACACAATTAATAATATAAATAATTGTTAATAATGTATATCTTACCACAGATTCACAGAATAAACACAGGAACGATGACTGGCACAGATTCAGCGCTGCTGCATGCGTGACTATGAATATTAATATCTTTACTTTAGTATTTATTCAAAAATTCACACTCGTACATCGTCCTGACACTGGACAGTTTCTAAAGCAAATGGCGTCCAGTCTGCTAAGTTTTTTCATATTATAAAATGCATTGACCAATGATATCGGACTACTAAGCTTTTCAATTTGAATTTGAAAATAAAGTCAAAATTACAGCCCAATTTCAAATGTACGTCGGTCACATTTTGGCATTAAAAGTTAAAAATAGACTTGCTTTTTGGCCTAACAAGTTTTCCTCTCACTCACTTCTTGACTTTCCACTGCTAAATATATTCAGTTTTAGGGCCATCCCATAATATCTCTCCCTCTTTCTACCCCCCCCCCTTTCAATCAGATGACATGTACCCTTGCTTGCTTCATTTCCCCTAACGCGTCCAAAAAGTAACCGTTAGTGAATGCAGGGTCTGTCTGCCCTAACCAATACCGTATTTTGTCAGTAACTTTCTTATTATCTGGGAGATTTTGTATTTTTAAACATATTATTTCTCAGGAGAAGTTAAGCTATCAAACTAACTAAGTGTTATGGCCCTCTATCTGGAATTAAAGAATTCCATATATTTTCTATCTTTAGTTTCAAGTTCTACTATTACATAAACACGCCATCCCTTTCCCGCTTTTGCGTTTTTCAAACCGAAACAACAAGTCTGTGACGTCATAAAATGTACCATTTTGCAAGAAAGGAGGGCTGGGTGTGTGGTTACATGCCAAACTGCATGACTATGGAACGAACAATTTTTTTGTGTTATGGCGTATTTTTTCCATCGCCGCTAACAATATCGCCCGCGTTTGCCTACAATTTTGTGTGTTTCAAACCAACTTGTGTCAAAAGGCGCAGTCTAAAAATACATTTTCCTCTCCCCCTTTTTTGGTCCGAAACAAGGCTTATTCTGTCAAAATTGTTACCAATAGTTCCAAGGTCACTGGCAAACGATAGTACCCTTACACTACGTTTCTGTCTTGCTAAAATCAGCGCGACGACTGGCGAGGGGGAAGAAGACGCGTCACAAACTAACTATTTTTATTTCTACTTTATCTTAACTCTATACTTACAAATAATAATTTTATCGGTGTATCAATGTAATTTTATCACACATTTCTCCACTTTAGAACATGCACTGATGCAAGTTCAAGAACAGTGATACACATAGATCAAATTTTCTCCTTAGGCCTGGTAAATACTCTGATTTTTATCACAGGGATGCCTACTGAGGAAATCTGCACCCACATTCTGTGACCCAGGGATATATTCAATAGTAAATAAATATGGCTGTAGGAGCAACGACCATCGTAACAAACGAGCATTTTTATGCTGTGCCTATGATAAGAATACGAGGGGCTGATGATCCGTTTGGGCCACGAATGTTCTACCATAGAGATAGATCTGGAACTTTTTTATAGCCCAGATAAGAGCTAGACATTCTTTTTCTCTTGTTGAATAATTTTGTTCCGCTTTGTTCAACTTGCGGCTAGCGTAAGCGACTGGGTTCAGTTCCCCATCTTGTGAAGAGCACCTTTATAACAAAGTGGCCCCCAGGCCCACATTGCTTGCGTCCGTTCTTATCACGAATTCCGGAGTCAAATCAGGCAATTTTAAGATTGGCTTGCTCGTGAGTTTCTCTTTTAATTCCTGGTGTGGTAAAGTGGGATGATATAAATATTTATAGGGGACTTAGTGTACTGACTGAGATCAGCTGTGAAGGTATCTGTATCTAGTAGGTGTAGTGTTTTACAGATAACCTTACTTGCTACCACATTTATACCTCAGTCAGAATTTTTCTGGAATATGGTGATGACTACGTTGAATGTCTAGGGTATGTATATGATGAAGTGTAAGTCACAATAACAACAGACAGATAAACAATTTAATTTATTCCAGTCACTGGTAAAGTTTCAAATATATATGTATTAATTACTTTCACTAATATATATCCTGATTCAACTACAAAGTGAACCAGGAATCACAATCAATTGTAATCACAATTTATATATACATAATTTATAAATATGAAACTTGTAGTGACATATTTTATTAATATTATCCTATGTGTGTCTGTTGTGTAGTAGTACTATGAGGTAATACTGGTTTTGTTTTTCAAGCTATGTTGTTATTTGTCATCATGACTTCAAGTGTTTGTTTATCTGGGAAATAGTATGGGGGAAAAGTTCACAGTTCCTGTCAATTTAAACAAGGTATTGTCCCTCTTTTTTACTAAAATGTCAATTTTTGAGGGGACACATAATGTTGAGCTCCACTGGCCACAGAGTCTTAACTTTCGTGATGGCGGCAGGAAAAGACTCCTCTGCTCGATTGCTCCCCTGTGTTCTGGAGACACCTCACTAGTCGCTATCTGGACCCAGGAGTATGCTGTCAGCCTCCAGATTCAGCAAAGCTCAGACCAGGTGCTGCTCAATAACTTTAGGACCACGGTCCCTGAAACAAGAAAGTTGTACCTCCTATTTCATAACTAATTTATAATCTATTTCCAGACTGAACACAATACATAACAAACACTGAGTTCAGAGCGGTAGGCCAATTGCTATCTTCATCTGAAACAATTGACATCAGTGTACTCCTCCCTAATGGTTACTACGCCTCTGCAATTCCAGCATTATTTCTTTCTAGTCAATAAGATAGGTGTCAGTGTACTGTTTGGCAATTCCATGCAGTTTTACTTTTCTCCGACACCTTCTGTTCAGGTTGGAGCAATATATAGGCTGTGCCTCATGTTCGCTACTGAACCACACACATATACAGACATAAATTATCAATTTACATTCAATTTTCATTAAAAAGATATCAAATATTTCAAGCTTACCACAATTCATGGAAATAATACAGAATTACGTTGACTGGCAATGAATAGGGCACAAAATCCGACCTGCCACTGTCTCAGGCTTTTATTTAGCAAAATATAAGCTGAATCTCAACGCACTGTTGCTTTAGAAAGTTTATTTGAAAATGTGGTGCTGACCTGACGCTCCTAATTGACTATATTGGCGGGTCTAACCAATAGAGCCATGTTTACCCAAGCGTTTGAAAAAAAGTACCCTTCCTTCCGTCTCCCCTAACAACAAAAGATAGTATTTGTAGCCCGACTAATCGTGTTTAGCCTTACATTTATTGCGCTCCAATCAAATAGGATTTAACATGGGGACCTATTTTTCCCGTACATTCTTTGATGGTGTCAAAATCAAATTTAAAGGCCAGTGGCTGCGATGCATTTTTCTTCTAGGATAGTCGTGCTGTTGCCACCTCCTCACTTCCAAACTTTATGGTGTCTGGTGTACTGTCATGTTTTCAGACATAAAAAAGTATAATGTCATATTTCCTAATAAGCATTTTGTAAGTTTTTAAAAGCTAACTCTCGTATGGGTAGTGTTTTTTATCACTGTCGATTTGAAAAAAGCTAGTGCTTGTTGCCTTACACGCGTGATGGTAGTAATTGAATAGCGAGACGCGTGTTAGTGTGGCATGCGTTCCGGCTTTCAGCCCTCCCTTCTCTCTATCCTAATTCCATCTGTCTTTCGTTTATGGTAACTTAGTGTATAAAATGACATGAATGGAATATTAAATATAGGTCAGCTTGCGTATCTCAAGGTTTTTCTTAGAAATTCAGTACACGTTTTATCGTAGAAAGCGTGTATGCTGCAGTAGGCTTTTACTATCAACGTGAAACGTTACAATTTGCAGACGAAGTAAAAAACAAGGGGGATTTCGAGTACAGTCATTGTGACAGCACTGTTCTTTACCATTCTTCTTTCCTTTTATTGAAGTTATTTGTTAGGCTTTACATTTACTTTTTAATTTATATATGTGGATTAGAATTTCACACGACACCTGGTATGCTAATTCACACTGGGCTGACCAAACAATTCTATCAGGATTTTCCTTGCGAGTTAACTCAGTCAGAGGAGCACAAATAGAGTTAAAATTGTTGATATATTTTTGGTAAAACCCACACAACGACACAAAAGATCACACATCTTTTTTTGTTTGTGGCCTAGGTGCTCTCTGCAATTTCTCAAGGTTCTTGGGGTCAGGGGTCATGTTACCCTGATATACAGTATGTCCCAAGAATGCCCACTCTTGACATCCGATATTACATTTTGTTGGTCTAGCAGTCAAGTTAGCCTCTCTTAGTCTATCAAACAGCATAGTCAAAGAGTTAATGTGTTCCTCTAAGGTTTCCGTAGCAATGAGGATATCATCCATAAAATTTGTGATGCATGGGTTTTTCAGGGAATATAAAAATTTTCGCATCATCCTAGAAAACACACTCGGAGCATTTTTCAACCCAAATGGCAACATGTTGAATTCATAATGTCCTTCAGAAGTGCTAAACGCTAAATAAGGTCGAACCTCAGGGTTTACTTGAATTTGATAATAGCCTTTGCTAAGATCCACCTTAGAAAAATATTTTGCCTTTTTCAGCCTGGGAAATAGCTGATTTGTATCCGGTAATGGATCCACCTGATTTTCTGTGATAGCATTCAGTTTCCTGTAATCTATGCGCAGTCTATGTTCTCCCGATGGTTTCCGCAATAAAACCACACTCGAGCTATAGGGAGATTCACTGTGAGAGATAATCCCTTCTTTCAACAAATAATCAATCTCCTCTCTCAAAGCTTTCTCCTTCGCAAACGGGATAGTATAGGCTCTCATACAGATCGGTGTTGGGTCTACTAGTTTCATATTTATTTCCAACAAATTCGTAATGAAGAATGACCCCAAAATTGAATGTAATTCTAAGTTAATCCGCAACATAGAACACAATCTTAATTGCTACAAAGTGTATTGAAGAGAAAAAGAAGGCGGCAAAACAGGTTCAGTTCTTCTCCTTTTTTTAAGTCTCCTGAATATCTTCTGTCCCCAATGACCAAACATCGATACCTTCGACATCTGGAACAAGAAAAACGTTTTCAGCTTCTACAATACCTTCTGCTAACCAGTCGTCTGATGACGAAGACAGCCTTTGCTGTGACAACTGTAACCACAAGCGACGGAAGTAGCAGAGATTAAAGTACTATAATTTTTTTCTTGAAAAAAAAAAACAGTAGATCCATAATATCTCGTTTGGGTTCAATATGTCTGATAATTATATGTAGTTAATAAACTGAGACCTGGGCACTGCAGATTACTGGGCCACGTCTATAGCTTCAGGATATGTCGCGAGTATGGAGAAATAGAGAATGTTTGAGTGTAGACATAATATGAATGTGTAATGTGAAAGTAGAGAAAATAGTCACTAATGAAATTATGGGGAGAGATATGACTTATGGAGAGTCGTGAGATATGTACTGATCTCTAAATGTTTACCTCTCCACTATACTCCGACTGTGTTTAAGATGTCAATCTCTCACCTGTCCTCCAGATGTTAAATAGACTAATCTACTACAGTAAGGACACACAGCAACATCAATTGACAGTTAGACGAGAAGAGATTATGATAACAGATCACAAATAAATATGTTTATTAAGGAAAACTACAGCATGAATCACAAGAAAAAAATCAGCAATGCCTTTACGATCTATGAAGGCCAGTGATTCGCAATATCACAACATAGAAAAAAACACCAATACTTCACTAATCACACCAGCACATATCTCACTCCAAACTACAAACGCCCATACACTTTCTTACACCAGGATTGTTAACTTAATGGGGATAGGCCCCCAGCTTCCTTATGGGAAGCGGTCTGTCCTGTAGGTATATATCCGGGAAGGTAAGGTAATCCACGCTGGAAAAACTAACAACACTGTTCCTCCAAATTTTGGTATTCAAATGACGTGGAGATAAGCTCCCCGTTGATCAGATGTTAAATAAATACAAGCGCATACCCACGTTCCAGGGCGCGTGTGAAAAGAGACAACACTAGTGCAATTAACTCCACCCACTGCTAAATCCAAATGGCCGAGCGAAAATGATCACTGCTTGCACAACAAATATATATGAGGGCCCCAAGAGATGTGCCTCTATTTGTTGGATAAAGGTGACTTGGGCTTTAGGTAGGTGAATATTGCTGGCGAGATTACGATAATCTGCAAACTCCGCCAATCTACTCGGGGTTTACTGGATGTCAGTGGGTCTGACAGTGTTGCCGTCATAATTGGATTGCAAACGTGGCAACCCGTCTGGCTGGAGAATTATATCCTGCTAAAGGATGTATGTACTCTGAAGTGACAAGGCCTAAATGCGTCTGCCGATGTTGCTCCGATGATTGAAGGGCGAAGGCAATAACCCGTAGGTACTGGCGCTATATATTAGCAGTAAACTGTTGTATGACAAATATCAAGCAAATACCAGGTGGGCGTTTGGCGACTCAAGGTGCCCCAAATACGAGTCAGAGACAGAGAGCAAAAACTACAGGCTTGAGCCCACTCTCTGAAAAATATAAACATGTAAAAAATAACGTTAACTGCTGTGCAGCGATCTCTAATGTTTACAAACAAATCCCCGTTACATTCTTTCGCTAAACCAAAACCCACCCCCTTCTTTTACTCGATCACAACACACCACTATTCCCCCCCCCCCTCCCGTTTTCTCTTGCTGTTCTATTCACGCATGAATACTCTGCCCCGAGCTAAAACTGTGCTAGCCGAGCGAAGATTTTACCCTTGTCGTCTATGGCTATATATTCACGCCCCCTCCTGCCCTTACTCAGTTTGGTAACAAGCAAAACCCAAACATTCAGCATCAATCCATCACTTATAAATTAGAAATAATACTGAAATGAGAATAACTGGCAGGCCCGAGTGGTATTTACCAACATTAGAATTACCACGTTTCCTGGGTCGTCATGGGTTGGGCAGTTCAGGAGAATGTGTTCAGGGGACTGGATGCCACTTTCGTCTGAGTTGTCTGTCCGGTTTTCTATTTATTTCTTTTCTACGCCCACTTTCTGTCTCATTTGCTCTTAATAGCGAATACTCGAGTAAATTGCTATGTCGAGTTATAAATAGAACGACATGAATTTGGCCGCGAGCTCATCGGGGCTCAATACAAAATATGTGATTGGGCTTAGGTAAGGTGGCCAAGCCAATCAGAAGATATGGGCAGTTAGAGGGCAAAAGGAGATAGGAAGTTAGTTTGTGCACGGGCAGTTGGAGAAAAGTCAGTGAAGGTAGAACATCTAAGACCAACAGGTCGTGTCTGGCCATAACGAGGTTTCGCAGAGCAGCGTGTGAAGACTGCCGGCCACAGCAGTTTGACCAAGTGAATATTAGTGAAGTTTAAATATCGTGAAATAGAAGTCCCATATTCTACCCGTGAGAAATTTACAAGTCGAACATTCGTATTAAGAATATATCACTTCCTAGAAGTGAGCAGAAATCTAGAAGACGAGAGTTTATTTTTGTCTAGTGCAGTACTTTAATGTTATAACCAGGAGACGTCCCAACTCCTACTAGTACAGCATGCATTGGAAATAGTTCATGAGCTTATGATTTTATACACTGGTAACCCTAGAACATGTGTACGGTTCGCCTATATCGGACAATGTTCATGCTGGTTTTATGACGTATGTCTGTCTACATGTTTGTACCAGCCAACCCTGGTACGGTAATTGAACTGTTTCGAGAATTTTATCAAGTTGAAAATAAACGTTTCGATTTATTTATGAAACCAGAGTCTTCCACCAGTGCTATTTGCTGAACCAGTCTACATGTCATTATTACTAACAAGAAGTGTGACGTCCATAGATATAGAACACAGACTGTCTCATTACAACAACCATTACCCAGTAGCCTTTTTCCTAGAACCTGTGGCCACGTGAATACACCACTAGATCACGAGCTTAGTACCTAGCCGTTAGAAGTTAACATCTCGAGTGGTAGCTTGTCATACGAAGAGGCCTAACGTCTGTAAACAGCAGTAGAGCAAAGCAGACAGAATCATACAGTGCCATCCATCAACAACCAACTCATTGGCACCCCTACACTGTCACACGTTTTGGCAGACTAGCTAAACTGCATGAGGGAAGTAGGAGAAATCTTTAAATAAACGTAAACCCCTGGTCCACAAAGACAATGAGTGAGAGCGGAAGAATCTGTACAGATCAACGTCTTACGAGACGGAGCATAAAGATGTGTCACACTCTAGAGTCGTGTCGAGACATTGAACATGATAAGGGAGCGCTACCGCAAAGATGTGGCTGAGGCCTCACCATACACACACACACACATATATACGCACACACAAACACACACACACATATATATATATACGAATCCTAACCTTAACACTAAAACCTAACCTTAATTCTAACCATAACGATGTTGGCGACTTACAATAATGACATCTAAGAACACGTCCCGTTGTTCTTCATTTTAACCCATTTTTAAAAAATGTATTACTTAAGAAATGTTGTTAAAAACATTTAATGATGCAGCAAGTTTACGTATGAAGGATAACATTACGCGGCGGGAAGGACGAGGGGACACGCTGACCAGTTGTGTGTGTGTGGCTCGACTATAAGTGGAGTTACCGTATTTTATGGTAAAAGGTAAAAAATGAGAACAGATTTCTCGAGTTTTACTCGAGTATATACAGTATATATTCTGAAGACCCTAACGGGTCAAAAATACAGAGCTAGAAACAGCATATGTTCAGAATATGTAAGAGAACTATTTGAAGAAATGTAGGCAACACAGCGCTATCATAAATAATGAATGCTCATACATTCTCAGAAGAGATGTGGATAAAATAATTGTTAAGTCCTAATTGTAGTCAAGGGGAGTTTATCAGTAAAATACTTGTAAGTACAGGCCAGACCTTTGTTAGCTCCCTTGTTTAGCTGTTTATGTGTTTAAAATAACTTCGCGAATCTTCGCGAATCTTCTGGATGCAGAATGGTCCAGAACGTGAGTGAGCTAAATTCATCTCAGGCGCTAAACCCGCGCTGAGATGATTTTGCGCTGAGCGGTTTTTTTTAGGCGGGGAGATTTTTCGTGACATTCGAATGCTGAGATAGCTGAGAGAAGGGCTGACGATTATGGTCAGTGTGTCCCGATATAGAGAATTGTTTTGGCGAAAGGGATTTTGATATTTCCTAAGATTTCATAAAGCCGTGGATATAAAGGCTTGAATATATTCTGCAGATTGGACGTTGTCAAAGATTTTTTTGGGCCATGGCTAGGCCGTTATGTTTGATATCTCCGATGAGGGAGATTTGTGAAGGTCGACAGATTATTATTATAGGGGATGTGTTTTTTCTCCCATGAGGTATGTTGAGTCTGGCGATATAGAGATTATTGTACTGCGATAGGCAGTTCCCTTTATTGTAGGATAATTTGGGCCAGGAAACTTTATCATTATGAGCTGCCGTACTTATGCAGCTGTTGTGCTTGGATTTTTATGCTATGCCCTTAACCACCTACGGATTTGGTGTTCATGAGACGTATCCTATTTTGCTATGTACTGTAACCTGTGACAATGTGCTTAGTGATGTCTTCGTGACTGTGGAGTATTAAAACAGTGTACTCGACGATCAGGAGTTATAACCTTTTGCTGACTCCTACATGTGTGTTGGTGTGTGTGTGACTATTATTGACTTTTTCGTTAGAACTACATGCATTCGCGTTCACTGATGTCTATACACCCACATGCCTGGTCGGCCACCTGTAAGCCCGACGAATGCTGATTTGTCCTTGTAATAAAATAACTCCGTGTAACACCCTGCTTAAATTTCCGCAGTTCAAAAATCTAGTAAAGTAAATTCTCAACCTATAACACTACAACTATATTTGAAAAATTGCCAAGGACAAGGTCAAACGTACCGCTAAAAATTGGACACAATGATTTAAATGTTCCACTATTACAATTAAAAATCTATAAATAAATTCCATGTTTAGCCTTGGTTTCAAGGCCATCTTCAAATCAACCGCTAACTTTTAAAATAAAGCATTTGAATTTTCTAACGCCACGCTTAAAAAATAACCCCCCCCCCTTTCCCCAAAACACACACGCACACGCTCGACCCTTCCTAATATTTATGACGAAAGCCGTAGATCTTGACAGCGAACCAACTCGTTGCCGCGTTCTAATAGGGGAGAGAGAAGGCGGATTACAATGGAAATCCAGCATAACTTGTGCGTTTGAAAAGAATCTTAGATAATTTATTTCGTTATAAATAACAGGGATGTCTTGAAAGGTAGCAATAATATTGGTTAATATATATTATAAAATTTTCCCTTATAATAAATTATCTGGCCTTAGAAAATTATTTTATTAATATTTTAGTTCGGTGAACAGAGCACTATAAATTAGAAATAAATTACAAAGATGAAAACGGGGATAAATGGGTAAAGGAAACCTATATAGGAAGATAGAGGACAGTGGTCCCTTTAATAATCACTTTAAATATTAAAAATTGAACCATTAATAACCAAGATATTGTAAAAATAAAAATTGAGAGAGACTAATAAACACATTTATAAAACTGCTCAATTTGGTTGCGTGAGAAATGTTGGAAATTTCTTGACACGCGTTTTGATTGTTTAAGGCATAGGGTAGCTTGGGACAATAAAATTAACATTTTGCTGGCAACAACCGCCATTTGAAATAAAAAAAACTATCTAAGCTGACATCAGCGGGAGAGCCTGTGTGACCAAAAGCTTTCGCCGTCTGGACACTTAACGTAGTGGTAGAATCAATTAACTGCCAAAGTCAAGCTTATGATATGTGATATTCTTGTTTGAGGGTAAGGCACAATCAGTAATTGTATTGCTTTAATTAACATGCAAGCCACAAATTGTGTTACGATAGCCAAAATAACAATAATACAATGCTACGCACCAACGAATGATAGCGATGAGGAGGTCAAGGATGAATTCTATCAACAACTGCAGAAAGAAATGGAAGACACACCTAGATATGATCTTGTTATAGTAATGGGAGACCTCAATGCGAAAGTTGGTACACACAATACATATAATGAAAGAACAATGGGGAAATGCGGCAGTGGAAGAGCAAATGAAAATGGGGATAAACTAATAAGTTTCTGTAGCATTAACAACCTGGTCATTGGAGGAACACTCTTCCCACATAAAGAAATTCACAAATTAACATGGGAATCACCAAATGGTCGGGACAGAAACCAGATAGACCACATCATGGTTAACGGTAGATGGAGAAATGCATTACAAGATGTGAAGGTAAGAAGATGTGCAGATGTGGGAAGTGATCACCATTTAGTAGTAGCAAAACTGAAAGTGAAACTAAGAAGGGCTGCACCTACTCTAACTACACAGAAAAGGTTTGACATCAGCAAATTGAATGACTCCCTTACCAGAAAAGCTTTTGCGGCCGACATAAAGAAACGATATCAATTTGCCAAAAGTCAGGAAAAGACATTGACTGATGATATAGACCAGAATTTCAACACCATTTCAACAATATACAAAGAAAGCAGCAAATCATGCTTGGGATTCCAGGAAAGGAAGAAGCAAGACTGGATAACACCAGAAACATTAAACACCATAACGATGATAAAGGAAATGAAAAGAAAGAAAACAGAAGCGAAGTCCCCCCAGGTTAAAGCAACTATATAGCGAACAGTACAGTCAGCTGGACAAGGAAGTTAAGCGCCAAACCCGAGCCAACAAAAGGAATTTCCTAGACGATCTTGCAAGACAGGCAGAGGAGGCAGCACTGAGAAATGAACAAAGCACAGTATACAAAATAACTAAATTCATCAGTGGAAAACGAGGTGCAAACAATATTACATTAGTAAGAGATAAGCAAGGTAATCTCATCACGACAGCAGAGAGACAGGAAACCAGATGGGCAGAGCACTTCAGAGAAATTCTGAACAAGAAACCACCAGAGAAACAACTGAATGTTCTTGAAGCTGAAAACGATCTAGATGTGAATACAGACATTCCACGAAAAGAAGAAATCATCACAGCAATCAAAGGGTTAAAGAACGGCAAAGCTCCGGGCCATGATAACTTAAATGCAGAGCTATTTAAGACAGACCCTGAGCTAGCAGCAGAACTATTAGAACCACTATTTGCACAAGTCTGGAAAACGGGGACAACACCATCAGAGTGGAACAAAGGAATAATTGTCAAGTTGCCCAAGAAGGGAGATCTTGCAGACTGCAATAATTGGAGAGGAATCACTCTTCTCTCAGTTCCCAGCAAAATACTAGGCAGGATAATTATACAGAGAATTTCAAAGGCAGTAGACCACAAACTGAGGAAGGAACAAGCAGGATTTAGAAAGAATAGAAGATGTGTAGATCGTATATTCACTCTCACGAACATTATAGAGCAGTGCTCAGAATGGCAAAGACAGCTTTACATTAATTTCGTTGATTTTGAAAAGGCTTTTGACAGCATACATAGGGACAGTTTATGGAAAATACTGAGGGCTTATGGAATTCCAAGCTGCATAGTGTCAATCATAAAAAGCCTCTATGTAAACTTTACGTGTAGTGTTGGGCAGAGCAACCTAACCTTTGAGGTGAAGACAGGAGTACGACAGGGATGCCCCTTGTCAACCATTCTATTTTTAACAGTCATAGACTGGGTGATGCGCCAGACAACAGAGAGCAGTTCAAGAGGAATAAGATGGACTACATTTTCTACACTGGAAGATCTGGAATATGCATATGACATTGCACTACTAGCACATTCACATCAACACATCCAGGAAAAAACGGATAGACTTAAAATGTTTAGCCAGCAGGTTGGCTTGAACATCAATTTAAAGAAGTCTGAGGTCATGACGCTCAGTGCGAGCAACCCTGAGCCCATATCAGTAAGGAAACAGCAATTGGTATATACAGATACCTTCACATACCTAGGAAGCATAGTAACACCAGACGGCGGGGCAGGCAAAGACATCAACATCAGAATGAATAAGGCAAGAACAGCCTTCTTTAGCCTAAACAACATCTGGAAGTCCTCCTAATACAGCACAAGCACAAAATTAAGATTATATCAGAGCTGTGTGCTTTCTATGCTTCTCTATGGTGCGGAATGCTGGAGAGTTACAGAGAAGGAAATGTCGAAATTGTCCTCCTTTCACACAACATGCCTAAGAAAAATTCACCGAATCTTTTGGCCGAATATCATCACTAACCAAGATCTGCTTACTAGTAGCAAGCAAGAGAACATGCACACCATCATAGCTGGCAGACGCTGGAGCTGGGTTGGTCATGTCCTCAGAAGAGACCCCGATGCCATCACAAGAACAGCTATGCTTTGGACCCCTGAAGGAAAACGAAAGAGAGGCCGACCAAAAACAACCTGGCGGAGGACTGTGGATGCTGAGATGCAGGGAATGAACCAGAGTTGGGGCACTGTACGAAGGATGGCCACCGACCGAGCAAAGTGGAATCAATTTGTTGTTGCCATACAAGACGCGACTAGGCGTGATGGCCACTGACTGCTTTGACGGTCGGCGGCTAAGGATCAAAGAAGAAGAAGCCAAAATAGGAATGCAGTCTTCCGGAGTGAAAGAAAGGCATAACATTTGTGATAGTTGCTTAAAAATTTTGCGCATTCCAATGCAGTAACCCAGAAGGGATATTGGCTTTTGCAGTGCCATAAATGTTTAAATATTTTGTAAAATCATGTAGAGAATGTTAGAAAGAATTTATCCACAGGTTTCAGTGCTAGAGTAAGCACTCCCTATCTATTGTATGAACGACAAGCCCTGTATAGGATGTTGTAAAAAGATATTAAAGGATCACAAGCTATGTATTTTACACCACTAGCTATTGTATGGAAAAGACTTCTTGGAGGAGGAAACAAGAGCTATGTACTATCACTAAAGAAGAATGTTTACACAGCAGTGGTGTTAAACAATGTAAGATACAGATTGGTGCAATGATCAGCACACATAGCTGATCAAGGTGAGTTGTCACCGTGTTTGTGTGTGGGATTAAATATTAGATGAGATCTCTACGGGGAGGGCATTTTCCTCTCATTACAGGTCATATACCAGCATACCTGGTGAGGGAAGAAATTCTGTTGCAACAAAATTTTCAGATAAAACAGCCGTCAGTCTGATCAGTGTACTATTAAAATATTTCTGAAGATCAAACAATGGTATATAGGAAAAACAGTCTATGTATCAGCAGACCAGGAGATGCAATGTTTTGCATAAGAACTCACTGATTCGTTCACTTTTTTTCACCTTTCAAGAAGCATAGGTTTTCAGCAAACGATTTCCAAGTCCTCTTATCTCGTGCCATCAGCTCTTAATCTTTGTCACAGGATTTACTCCCATAACAATGCAGTAATGGTCAAACAGTGTCCAATCTTCAGAGTATCTGCTGAGGGGCTTCAAATGTATTTACCTTTAGCTCAAGATTACTCTTGGCAGAGATGCGAATTAAAGAAAGGGGCTTCAATTCTAGGGAGCCTCTTAGAAATTTAAGAAATCGAGGCCGCGTAAATTTTATATTTTCTATGAATAAGGATTTTGCTCGTTTTGATGAACCCCTAACTGATTTAACTCAGCAAAATATTACTTTTATATATCTGTTATAGGTATTTAAAATGACTGAGACGTACGGGTGCAGTTGACTCGAAATGACTAAATCAACTATAGATGTCTATATAAATACAGGTAACAACATTTAAAAGTCAATTATGTTTAATAATGTAAAATAAATAATGGTGGGGTGAATTAGACAAAGTCTTTAAAATTTCATCAATGATGATGATCTGGATATTGTTTTTTTCTCTTTCAATTTTTCTTAAAGAAAATAGTTCACTTGGCAGCTTTAAGTGGGTACCTAGCTGCCAGTAAGATGTCGGTTGGTTTCTGCTCCAGCCGATGTTGGTTCTTTGCTGGTTGTAGACTGGTTCACGCTTGTCACTGGTCAGGTCTGGTGGCCGCAACACGTCCCTGGTAGTATCGTGGGATAATTGCGAAGATAGTCCAGCGTCTTCAAGACCCGTGTGATGGTGGTTCCCAGCTTTGACTGAAGGCCACTTATACCACACACTGGTTCTATACACTAGTACCACCAATTGGTACCACCAACTAGTGTCACTAAATACGACAAACAAATACCCTCCTGAGTATTTGGTTTCCTGACACGAAAATCAGGTGTCCCACTCTTTTCATTCCACCATCCCATCTGACTTAGAACATTACCCTTCTCTGAGCATTCATGGTAATCCCATTGAGCGAAACACATCCATTGCATTTATATTGTTCGTGCTTACGTTTACATATGCATTAATTGAAAAGGTTAATATACTAAGTAAATACATCACTTATGTCATCATCCACCCCTGCTCCATATGGAACTTAAGACTACCTCTGCTTTTGGTTCTCTATGAGAAACCCGCATGAAGCAATCCCTATATCTTGCAGTTGTGGTTCATGAACCATCATTCTTTGTGCGGAGGTTGCCAGCATTGTATGACTTGAATATCCACGAGCGGTTTTCATATATTAAAGTTAGTTGCTTATCCTTTACAGGGCGTGGCAATGAACCACAGCTTTTATTGGCTGTTTGTGATTTTTCTAGGCAATGTTTACGTTCAGTAGTTTGCCATTGCTTTCTGAACGGTACGGCGCTTATACTATTGTTAAAAATCCACACAAAGCGATCTGCTACCAAACCGCCTGCAGCAGGTTTCGAACCTGGTATATCTGGATTATGAAACTGCGTTCATATCCATTAGGCCACAGACGCCTTTCATATATTAATAATGCAAAATATAGAATTATAAAATGTACTACTCACCCCAAATTATTTTTATGAAGATACAGACTACTGGCTCAGCGTAAAAGTTAAGGCAACTTGATTAAGATACCTCTTACACGTGGAATGGGGTGTTACTATACAATAGACTCCCATGATGAATCGGTGGTCATGTTATTAGGACTTTGGGCTTTCTTTATTAATTCAAGGTAGAGTTGTCGTTGCGTAAATCCATAAGATGCTCAAACACTTTGTCTGTCCTGTCTTTTAAAGTGGAATCCTATTCCTTATTCTGTGTTTTCTGGCTGTCTTCTTGATGAGTTGAATTTCACAGTGCCTTAAACTCAAAAGGCGCTAGATTACAAGGGGACATTCGGCCCATGCATCCAGAGTGCTACTATATGACAAGGCTCCATCAGAAATCTTGTATTGAACATCTCAAACGCCAAACCAATAGCATGCAATTTGCATATTTTTGTACTGGTATATTCCCACTACCTTCTCATCTAAAATTCCTGCATGACGCACACAAAAGTGATGTTTATAAGTTACTTTCCATATAAGGTGTCGTAAGTTGATATTGGTGCAACTCCAATAGTAGTTGTCGTTGGGGATGGCCTATAAAACGTTATCAAGAAGGTCTCTAGAAATTGGCTCGTTAAGAAAGAAAGAGATATAACTGAGATGTAAACAAGAAGAAGAGAATTCGAATGCTCTCCACTAGATAGTAATTTCTATTACATTATGGAGAAATTCTATTTCTTCACGACCTTAGCTTCTGCCCTTACATCTCGAGAAAGAAAGAGACCCCAATCTCATCTAAATGTAGAATTTTACCTATATGTAAATATTTAACATCGACAACACGATTGATACATTAACGAACTAGATAATGATCAAAACGGTTATTGGGTTTATTAATTAAATATCTACACATAGAGCGTTAGTGGACAAATAAAAAGTGATGCTATTGAAATACAATCCACAAACACACACCGATGAGATATAAGTAATGTAGTTAGTTAAATATGAGAATGAAACTATGTGAAGAGTGAGGTGATGATGTGATACATTAAGTGTTACCACACTGATTTCCAATCTATATGTGTCTCTTAATGCTCCTCCCCTGTATGATGATACACAGTTAGGCGTAGACTGCCCACTGTAGGTGTATGGTATGTTGCGCTGGTTATCTTGAAGACGAGGAATTACTGATGAAAATTTTTGTTGTAATGAGAACGTTGACTATATACAGTCTTTCAGTGTTTGGCAATTTCTCTGTAACGATGACAATCCGTTGACGTTGCCTTAGGAAAATATTTACTGTCTAATCTTTGAAAGGTACTGGCAAGACTGGAGATCTTCACGAAATGATCTTGGTATGTAGACTCATCAACTTCAGTTTGTACTCTTGATTCATAAAATTATCTTTGGAGTGAGTGGCACTTTATATATGTATATGCGACTCAACGTGTGCCTATGGAATCTTGATCCACAAAAGCTGTAAATGCGAATGATCTTGTAAATTTGGAATCTTGATTCTTCGTCTTCTTCCTCGTTTTCCTGAACAGGACGTTGGTTGCGTTGTGTCTGTTAACAGTGGAGCTGCGATATCTGTGCCTTTCGGCCGGCACATCCGACTTCAGCACGGCATTTTTTGGGACCGAGTTTCCTTTCCCTCTTCGAACACTACTCTCTCAGCCAGACTGCAGTGATGCAGCCTATTTCTAGGACCACCACGTGGAGGTGGAGTAGGGTCTTGGTCAGCTCTGGTTCGTTGACCCTGACGCAAGCAGTCAAGCTATGGGTCGCTGACTGCATTCTCTAATGCGGCACCTTTTCGAATCTTGATTCATAAAATACGCGCTTGTAACTAAGTTGAGGTATATATATATATATATATATATATATATATATATATATATATATATATATATATATATATATATATATATATATATATATATATATATATATATATATATATATATATATATGAGAATCAACTCGTGCGTGCTTTAGCTTGACTCAGGCTGTAAGCTTTCGAGTAAGTTGAACGTGAAATTTGTATATGTAATCATCTTGTGAGCAATCGATAAGCAGGTGAATAAAATGCTGCACAATCCCCATGTGAAACGTGGGCGAGAAATCTTGCTTGTAACTGAGGAAGTGAAGGCTGGCCTAAAGTGTGAATTCTGCTATCCGGACGTACACTTTGCAACCTTCTTTCCCATTAAACGCCAAACATATGAAGTGTAGACTCAAACTTCTGTTGGACTGAAGACATACAAAGTGGCTTCGTAAGTTTTACATCTAATATCAATGGCTGACATTTTTTTTACAATACTCCTCACTACTAATCTCTATGAGTTTAATTCTCTAATTATTATGCATGACTTGAGACGCACATAATACGTGTTAAATATAGTGCACATGGGAGTGTGTGTACATGTAAGTCTGTAATGATAATCTAATGTGTTGATGAAGGTGAAGTATGAATTATCAATTACCTCCTATCATCTTTGGTTTAATTAATCATTTACGAGAAGGATTAATTGAAAACTGTCTTCCGCACATTTAGCTATGATGCTAAGTGCAAAAGTAAATCTTAACTAAAGACTAAGGAAAATTATTATTAGTTTTTACAAGATTTACTAACATCCTTTTCCCTTCGCAAATTCCTTAAGACCATTATAAACTCTATATTTATGAATTAAATATCCACACAGGAATTAATAAGTGTACTCAAGCTAAGCTCTCAGGGAAAACCCTTCTACGCCACGATGACAAACTCTTTACTAATTTCTGGTGAACTTCGCGGTACATTGTATTTCTGGTTGCCCAGTGTGTCAAAAATCGTCTAACACAGCCCTTAAACCAATCATCAAGAGTCCATCTGGTCGGTTAGGCCTTGGCTCTCTTTTGCCACCTGTCAGTGCGTGTCACTGGCTTAAAGTGGGTTGGCTCTCGCAACCAACTTTCAATGCCGTGCTGCATGTCCGTTTTGGAAGACAAACATGTGTTTGATGATTGTCCCGCTAATGGAAAAACCTACTGTTCCTCTGTCACAATGCTTTCTGTCTTTTACTTGCATCCCGTGTCTTTCGTTTTATCTTTTGTGAGACGGTTTTTCGTAATCTCCGTGTCCACATCTAAGACGCTTGGTAATTAGTATGCCGGTTTCCGAGGCTTTGTTGTCCATCTGCCTTCTTCGTTGTCCATTAAACGCGTCATTGTCCTAATGTGGTACGACTCTGGTTTGTTTAAACAGGGGATTAACAATGAACAGAGTTCTCGCTATTTCCAGGCCTGGCGGTTCCCAAAGTTAAATAATACTCAATGTAGCATGTTTCGTGATGTTTACACGGGGAATTAGGTATCAAAGAATGTGTTCTATGCCCATGTATGTTTCACAAGATTTCAATGAAGCCAGGTGTGTTCTGCAACGTGGGGACAGGAGTTTAGAGTTAGATACAAGTGATTAAGAAATATTACTTTAACCACGATGAAAGAGCAAACTGTGGGAGAAAATAAAATAAGAAAGATGTTAGAAAAGATAGAGAGTGATAAAGATAGATCTACTATACAACGTAAGTTATGTCATCTTCCGTCTATTATCGATCATATTTACACTCACGAATTTATAGTCTAACTCATTAAATCTCTTTCAAGATGGATTTTTATTGTAACCATCGCCCACCCAAAATCTGCCCGGAAATGGTTATAACATTTACCTGGTCTAGCCAAACATTCAACAATCTGGTTCGATAGAAACTATTTTCAGTGATAAGATAATCGACTATGGCCATTCCAAGGTTGTTTACTCACCATTTGCTCCTACACACTGTCTGGTCGGAAATGTGTTACGGCTAATACGCAAACAACATTTCACTCCACAGATTCAATGTGTCAACATAAGTTCAAACGAAAGTGATAGAGTACCCGAATCAGTAAAGATGGTCGCTGAAGTCCCGACATGACAAGAATTGAGGGAAGATAGTGTAAACAACGAATCTAAAGTACCTAATACTTTCAGAGGTGGGAAAAAAGAAAATAAAGAGCTCAGAATGATTTACAGGATAACACAGGAAAATGTAACCGTCGAGGCTATTTTGTCAAAGTCTTTCATTATCGTTTCATTTATGTCTCCAGTTTTGTTCTCTGTGTTTTCGTGTTTTTCTCTTTATCTACCAGTAGAAACATGTATACAGGTTAAAAAAAACAAAACATACCCACATACATAGATATATATATTATTGCCATATAGCTGCTGATCTCGTAGTTCTTTGCATCCAATTCCAATTTGAAGATTTTGCATGTGTTCGTATCTGTTAAGTGGTGCTGTATAGAGTGTTTGTGTTTGCTGTAAGCCCGACAATAACTTTCTTTTCTCTGTGGAGAGTATTGGCAAGTGAGCAGGACATAATGAGCTGTCTCAAATGGCTGGGTGCAAACCAAATAGGCTCAAATGAGAGGAGTAGTTTGTTACTGCGCTTATTGTTTTTAGTGTATTCTGTTCTTAAATGTAAGATTGTACTCTGGTCCAAGCGTTATTGGTAGGATTCATAAACTTTTATCACAAGTTTATAACACGTTTTTCCTCATTGATTTCAGTCCTGTCTGCACTGACTAAATAAGGTATTCCTGACAAGATAAAATGTAAAGAAGAATGTTACCGTGCTTTGCAGAACATAAAATCACACTTTTCAAAAAGTCCTATTCTACTGACTACCAATCTTACGACGACCTTTTCTCGTTATTACAAATGCATTGCTCAACAGCATAGGTGGATGAATGATGCAGAAATTTGCTGGCGAGTACCATCCGATTGTCTACCTGAGCAGAAAATTATCTGAAGTTGTGGCCAGGTATTCTATAGTTGAATAAGAGTTACTGGCAATTATATTAAGTCTGCATAAGTTACAAAAGTTCCTGGTAGGTACTCATTTTACGTTACACATCGATCAAAAATCTTTAACTTATCTCCAGACATTTAAATCGTCCAATGCACGTCTTACAAGGTGGGCATTGGAACTGCACCGTTCCGATTTCGACGTTAACCCGATAGAAGGAAGGGACAATGTCCTTGCTGATACCCTATCTATTGTTATATACTTATCTTTTCTTTTCAACAAGTATAGACCTTACATGGTTATTGTGGAATAATATTGACTATGAGATGTGTTTTTGTTTAGAATCGAGAAACATTAAGTCACTTTGAGAGTATAGAACACATTTCTCGATAATGATAATCACATTCCGTGATGCACACATTCAGGATGCAGTTCTCATTACATATCAAGTTTGATTATTTGTATGCATATATTTTTTCCAATCGTTCATTTGCCATATCCTAATATCAACACGTATCTTGCATTACTACTTTCATTCGGATTAATATGGATGCAAGGTTTATATATCAACAACATTATTTTTGACAGTCATAGATTGGGTGATGCGCCAGACAACAGAGGGCAGTCCAAGAGGAATTAGATGGACAACGTTTCCTACACTGGAAGATTTGGAATATGCAGATGACATTGCACTACTCGCGCATTCACATCAACACATTCAAGACAAAACCGATAGACTGAATAAGTATGGCCAGCAGGTTGGCCTGAATATCAATTTGAAGAAGACAGAGGTCATGACACTAAATGTGGGCAATCCTGAGCCAATAACAGTAAGGAACCAGCAGTTAGAACAGACAGACACATTTACTTACCTAGGAAGCATAGTAACACCTGACGGCGGAACAAGCAAGGACATTAACAACAGAATGAATAAAGCGAGAACAGCCTTTGCTGTTCTCAACAACATTTGGAAGTTTTCCCAGTACAGCACAAACACCAAACTAAGACTGTATGAGAGCTGTGTACTTTCTGTGCTTCTCTATGGTGCGGAATGTTGGAGAGTAACAGAGAAGGAAATGTCGAAACTGTCCTCCTTCCACACAATCTGCCTAAGGAAAATTCTCCGAATCTTTTGGCCAAACACCATCAGCAACCAAGAACTACTTATTCGGAGTAACCAGGAGGACATGCACACCATCATAGCTGGCAGACGCTGGAGTTGGGTTGGCCACGTCCTCAGAAGGGACCCTGATACCATCACAAGAACAGCTATGCTATGGACCCCCAAGGGAAAGCGAAAGAGAGGCTGACCAAAAACAACTTGGCGGAGAACTGTGGAAGCTGAGATGCAAAGAATGAACCACAGTTGGGGCACTGTACGAACGATGGCCGCCAACCGAGCAAAGTGGAATCAATTTGTTGCTGCCCTACAAGACGCCACCAGGCGTAATGGCCGCTGACTGCTTTGACGGTTGGTAGTTATGGATCAAAGAAGAAAGAAGAAGAAGGTTTATTTACGTTTCTTGTTTGTGTGGATACACAACTTAGTATATTGTGGTAAATTAGAGGTTATGGTGTTACTAAACTAAGGGTACCCAAGGTGAGGTCAAGCTGTGTAATTTCCCTGTGTCTAATTGATGATGATGATGATGTAATTATCAGGGTCCCTATCCGCCACCTCTAAGATCTCACCTTGTATAAATAAATCTCTGTAATGTTGTGTGGCTAGTGTCTAGGGTAAGGTATTTTATGTGAAGAAAGAAAAATGACAAACAACCTTTTAACCCAATAAAATTAACGTAAGTAAGACTTTTGATGAAGTTTAGGTAATTATTTTTTACAATTTATTCTCCCTGTACCTCAATTTTATGGGACAGGGATTGTCAAACTCAATCGAATTTTCATTTACACTATTTAAAATAAATAAATTGGAACTCTGTCCATGTCTCTTGTTTCATCATCTCATCTCAGCCCGTAACCGGTCATGGGTCGTAGGGGTGCCATGGTGGAAGCATCAGCAGACAGGGTCCTCCACTGCTCTCTATCCTCAGCAATGCGTACAAGTGTGGAAAAACCGTGTCCTGCCCATTCTTTGATGTTATCAGCCCAGGATTTTCTCTGCCTTCCTCTTCTCCGTTTACCTTCGACTGTTCCCTGAAGGATCGTTTTCGAAAGGGAGTCATGACGAGTTACATGCCCAAACCAGGCAAGCTTTCGACGTTTCACTGTTGACAAAAGTGGTTCTTGGTGGCCTGCATAGGTGTTTATCTTCTCTCTAACATAGACATTTGTTTTGTGCTCTTTATAGCAAATGCGCAAAATTCTTCTATAACATTTATGCTCGAAAGCCTGAATCCTTCGCTCCGTATCTGCAGTGAGTGTCCAGCTCTCACACCCATACAAGAGAATAGATAATACAAGTGATTTGTATAATTTGATCTTCACAGGAAAACTGATGTTACTTTTCCAGATCACATTCAACCTTGTCATGGCAGCTGAGGCCATCTCAAGTCTTGTCTTGATTTCTTTAATTGATCTTCCATCACTGCATATAGTGGACCCGAGATATTTAAAGGTGTTAACTTCTTCTAACGTTTGCCCATTTAACGTAATGTTGGTCGGAACATGTTTCTTATGGCTATTCACCAATATCTTGCTTTTTTCTGTATTAATTTCCATCCCATACGTTCTTGTTACTTTCTCCAGTCTAGAGGTAAGGTCTTGAAGTTCTGATTCTGATCCAGCTATCAGATCAATATCGTCTCTTGTTTATACAAAAGAAAATCACTGAAGAAATCCACCCACTGTTCTGTTTACCGGCTTGTACTGATCACTGTTAATATGTTGGAAAGACTGTTGGGTTCATCACTTCAAGGTGATTATATTATTATTATTATGGTTATGGTTATTATGGTGGAACTTTATGATATCAATAATTTTGTCAGTGCCTTTTCGAAAGGACTTAACTAGCATGGATTGAAGAAAACATCTGCCCATAGGTCCTCAGAATCAACAAATGTGGTGCTCCTGGTCGAAGGTGTTGGGCTAGCTGCAACTTGAATGCTGAGCGATAACTCCCAAGATTTTCGTCCCTCACCAGGTTTCCTGCCACCAATAAGTATTCTGACATATAACCCTCAAGTAAGAATCTCACATAGCATAAGCTTGACTTGGTAGTAAATGGGTTCTACCCCTGCTTTAGTGTTCCAGACGGCGAAAGCTTTCGTCACACAGGCGCTCCCGCTGATGTCAGATTAGTTTGTTTAATTTCAAATGGCCGACTTTGCAAGGAATTGTTAATTCTTAATGCCCCATCCTCAACTAAGCCTAACCAATCAGAACGCGCGTCAACAAATTTTAACTTTTTCCCCAAGCTACCAAATTGAGCAGTTTATAAGTGTGTTCGCTCGTCTGTTTTTATTTTATTTATTATATATCTCATTTATTTATGGACAGATTTTTAATATAAAAATAGATTATTAAGCGGCCAAATGCCTTCTATCTATCTATATAGGTTTCATTTAATTATTCTTCCACATTTTCATCTGTATAATTTTTAAGTAATTAACTGTGCTTTTTCCGAACGGAAAATACTACTAAAATAAAATTTTCTATGTCAAAATAATATTATTACGTTGAAATCTTTATGTCAATATATTAAGCAATATTAACCCTATATTTCACTATATCCTTCTCCTCTTAATTCTCTTTAGTTTTTGAGAAATAAATTATTTAATTTTATTCCAAAGCACAGATTAGGCATATTTTCTCCTACAACCAAGATTTTATCGTCACTATAAAACGAGGTAACAATACGATTGGTTGTTAATTTTTACGACGTTTGTTAATAAATATTGGAAGGGGTAGTGTCGTGTTAAAAGGGGGTAATAACCTTTTTAACTTGGCGTAGTGGAAAAATTCAAACTCTTTAGTTAAATTGTTGGCGGTTGATTTTACGGTGGCCTTGAGACAAATTTCAAACGCGTTAGTTATTAATAGATTTTAGGCGTACGTTAGTTATTTTTCAAACGGGGAAATTTGAGCGGGGTGTCACACAGATTGACTTTACGACACATCTCCCCAGTTAAAAAAGCGTGCACTATTAGTGTAGCTTTTAATATATGGATTACAATCTCGATCAAATTATGTCAAACGACTTTACTCTGCCTTTGTATTATCCTGGATTACTGCAGGTGGGTCATTTCAAAGTAGGCACGACTCAAGAAATCTGCCTCAGACCTCTGCAATCCAAGAATCTATTGCAGTTTTTATTAATAACACAGCTGCAGGTGCTACTGCCTGTCAAATGCTGATTATCAATCATTATTTACCATTAATCTTCTCTGAGTCTGTCCAAGTTCGGAGATTTGGGTAAGATTTAGGCTAGTATATCCACCAGAGATATTTGAACAGTTCAAGGGTATCGTAACCTTCATGGAAGGGCATGGAAGCCCAAAGCAAATATGCATGATTGCCGACTAAAAGAAGATGTGCAGGAAGGCACCGAATTGAATTATTGTGTATAAGGAAAGAGGACAAAATAGGTCCAGTGGAATTCCTAAGAAGAAAATATATGAAGGAAACAATTATGCTATGAAAGCACTAAGAGACAGATAAGTCTTGATAGCCTAAAGAATTTTGAAGAAGCATGGACTCATGCAGAAATAATGTATGAAATACAATAATTGAAGATATAAATGTATTATGTCAAAATGGATTAAGAGCAATGTGCCGCTCATATAAGTTACTGTGTTGAATAAAATGAAAGTCGTTTAAACGCAGAAGTGTTGGAAAATTGATTTCCAGTTGGAAGCAAGAAGTGGTAGAGATAACCATAATATTTAATGACAGTTGGTCATATGAAAGAAGACTTAGAATACGCAGAACAGTTCGATTACGAATAAAACCGTGGCCAGAATTTTGGGGACTAAATTTCAAAACATTAATACAATATCCCTAGACATTATTCAACATACTGGAGCCATAAGGAAACGTCCCTTAACAGATAACACCCGGAGGAAATTCATGGGGTTGCACGTCCGTTAGTCACCATTACAAATATATGCCACATTAATCAAACTTTTCAATAAGGAAACAGCTCCAATATACAAGGTATTAAAAATACTTTATAAGGAACTATTTATTGTTTAAAAAGGTCAAGGTCAAGGCGTAACCTTATAACTTCAAGAAAGGACCAAAAGAAAGGAGCAAGGTTTGGAGCAATCTAATCAAGACGGGAATATCGCCAGAAACAATTATCATCAGCGAGAAAAGGGTCGTAAACTGAACAGTTTGAACTATTTTCTTGACCTGGAAAATTTTAACCGGCAACACGAAGCAGTGACGTCATATGCAAATGTTCCCAACTGCCAAGGAGTCGAAAAGGCTTTACAAGGAAACTCAAGATTTCAATCAAAAATAATTCAAAATCAGCATCCTTCGTTCATCACGTCGAATAGATCTTCGAAACATCGAAGATTACAATACCAGCTTTGCTAGAGAAGAGTACATTCCAGGATCAGGGTGAGATCGTTCCTTCGTAAAATCAAACAGTCTAAAGCTAGGACTGGGGAAGACATTTTACCACTGCAGATACGTTCATGTTCGAATATCGAGATGTATTATTTGATCATCTGAATACCCACACGTCACCTTTTCTTACTGATCATAATCTTTTATCATTATATTATACGTTTATCATCCTTGTATGTATTGCGGGATTGGATGGTAGGGCTTAATATTTCTAGAGCTTCTTCGGAAGATACAGAAATGTTAACGATTCTGTAGGGTCTTATTGAATGCATTGTCAAAGAGTCCAGTGAGTTAATTGTTGAATAGTAGTCTTTGGTAATCCATTGAATATATTTAATAATTGTTTAGTTGTATCGTCGAGGTATCGCGTTTACTTTAGTTAATATTCTTATTTACGTAATAAGTCTTTGTTTATTCGTCTGTCCACTATCCCCATCTTGTCTTCTTGTTATATTCGAATACGACTTTCCGTAATCGTACGTCAATGTTTGTCTTGTTTAATTAATTAATATTTTGATACACATTTTCTTTATTTATGTACTTGTTATACTTAGTTTCTTTCATCTGTTGTGGAATGTTCTGTGATTTGTAAATCATTATCATCATCTTTGGCTAACTTCTGCCATTCATTACCATTGTATTTAACATTGCTCTTGCATTAATTGAATTGACATTACATTAGATACTGTTATCGATATTGATAAGTAAAATAATACTGAATAAAACAGATAAGTACCTATAAACATGTCATCCTTAGAAGATTTCAGACAGGAAGGCATTAGAAAAGGTTTATCAGATGCGAAATTAGAGAATTCTGCGGAGAATAAATATGAGGAACACTTATCGCGTCTTGAAAGAATAGAACAACGCATAAAATGAGAATGGAAGAGAAAGAAATAGAAAATGAATTAGAGGCTTCCGGGCTTTGATTAAACATTTGTCGTGGATGATCTGCCTAAGAACTTGAGATTGAGATAGTTTTTTTTTTGAATCGAGATGAAAGCCAACGATATGAAAATACCAGGATATCGTTGGAGCAATTTACTATCAGATCATCTAACAGGAAATGCCCAGAAATGTTTCATGCCACTTCGGAGAAAAACTTTACCTCAATCGTTGGATTGAGTTAGCTGAAGTCCCTAAGACGTATGAAGGAATAATTGATTTAATGTTAAGATATAAGGTTTTTTCGGCATGTAGTGCCGACTTAACAGCTTTTTTGCAGGAAAGACGTCCCAAGACCATTGATGAGTGTGAGAACCTAGGTCGACAATATGTCGTCGCCCATCCAGATAAACATATCAAGAGATCTGCACCAGATAATTAATTACCGGTGCGTGCTGCCTATCATGACTATTAAGACTGCCGTTAACGTTCTAAAATTCAGATGGTAGAAACAGGTTTAATTTTAGCTCCTCCAATAGAGGAAGATACAATTTTTCAAGAATATATTCTCCTACACCATATGAGAGAAATAGGTTTCAGAATTTCTCTAAGAGGGGTCGTGAATATCATGGTTGTGGATAGAGTGATGATATCAATTCCACAGGGTGTAGACAATCGTCTAATAAAAGACCACAATGGAATGGTAGGTCTAATAACTACCATAATGATAAAAATAATAATGAGGTAGACAATACAAGAAGGGCTAGTAACCAAAGTGGTAAACGACATGAAAGCAGAAACAAACGCCATGCCAATGTTTGCGCAGAACTTAGTAGGAGTGATACAGATCATGCTAATGCATGTGTGTCCTATGCATCCACCTCCGATAATATGGAAACACATCATGCCAATGTCGCTGTTACAGATACCATAAACAATGAGAGCTGTCCAGGTTGTAAACCTTAATTTCAACCTAATGGGAGAGTAATATTGAGTTGAGGTCATGCGTTACCCACTCTAATGTCAGTCTCTGCGATTGATAAATTGGATGTGCAACATGGGTTTGTGAATGGTCAACCCGTCTCTACTATTCGGGACACGGGATGCACAACGATTGGTCTACGTCGTTCTTTAGTTGACGACACAGCTCTTTCTGGGCGTTACGTAAAGTGTGTTACATTTAGTGGAAATATTGAGTTATACCCAACATCAACTGTATCGTTATGTACACCATTCTTATCAGGCCAGACTGAAGTATGCGTGTTGCCTGAATCACCAATTGATCTTATAGTGGGAAATGTGGCTGGTGCTAGGGAATGTTCCCAGGCTAACATTGAAAAATGGACTCACCAGCACCCATTACGCACAAAGACTTCGAGTACACAAATACATGATACATAAATTAGTTGTACACCAGCTTCATATAGTACCATTCGACATTCTCATAGTAGATCATCTCCACATTCTGCTGAGAGAAATACTGGACGTACTATTATGGTCCGTAATGTTCATTCTCGCGCCAAATGGTGGTCATTCAGAAAATTGTTTCTTTATGCGGGACATGTTCAACACGTTAAGGTCGCATATAGTGGCAATTCTTCCACTTCTGTGGCGTTTATTCGTTTCCGCTCTACGTCTGATGCCAACAGAGCTGTTAAGCTCATGCATATGTCATCATATGCTGGCCATATACTCGATGTTCGATTACATCGTCATCTTAAACATCACATTGATTACTCTATACCACGCACTTTATTAGTTGAGTTCTCGTGTGCATTACTATTCTAGTTCAGATATTTAGAACTACATCCATTGCTACAATAGTTCTATTAACTACACTTCGTACCTCTTCTACATTCTAGTGCATTTCTTATCTATTACTATCCTATACGTTTGGACTTACATCGTCTTTGACTTTACTATTTTTGATGTTCAGTCAGAATCATCGATTCCTTGAAAACTTTACTTTTCTATCTTTTCCATTGTCTGCGTTGACGTGCAAGGGTGCACCATTAAAAGTGGTCAGATAATGCTGATCGCTCTTTGAACTTGATAAAATTTGCATTTTCAAAGCATTCTATTCTGTCCATCCCTGATGCTCGAAAAATCTTTATTCTCAGAACAGACGCTTCGGGGACAGGTATAGGTGGCTGTTTGATGCAACGTTGGGACGACAAGCTTCATCCTTTTTATCTATATCAGCAGAAAGCTTCTACCAGCAGAACAATGCTACGCAGCTAGAGAGAGAGAGAGTTAATTGCAATCTTATGGTCTATCTCCAAGCTTTCTAAGTACCTGATCGGCCGGAAGTTCATATTACAGACCGATCACTTACCGCTGACAGCACTGAAAACAAAGACATACAACACCCCAAGATTACACCGATGGTTCTTGTTGTTGCAGGAATTTCATTTCGACATCCAACCAATTCGTGGATCTGATAATTGGTTAGCGAATCTGCTATCGAGATGGTCTAATGAAAATAACTGAATCTATATATCCGAATAGAATATCAGATCATGCACATTCATTCAAATATGTGTAGAAGATGAACAGATTGTCATATTAATTACAAATATTTTTTTTTTCTATAACCAGCGGCACTCGAGCTTTCCAGCTCTTTCGGCCCAATGACATGTCATTGCGAGGCTGGGGGGTCAGTGGACTTTCCTTCCAACCCGGTCAGGAGCTTCGTTCCTTCCCATCCACACGGGATTTATGTGCAGGAGCCGATCAGGTTATTCGGTCAAATTTCCGGTCGTAAACATTTCTTCAAACGCCGACGGCCGGGTTTGAACCATGAACACCTGGTCGCCAGTACAACGTTGTAGCCATTACACCAGCACGGCTCCCAATTACAAATATAAAAGTGTTATGACTATTCACGCTGACTAGTTACTATACAGCAGTGGACATTGAAATAGCTGACTTAATATTCCATGGTTCCTATGGATATAACATAAATGAACTGGAATAGTGACATTATTCAGAGTGTTGACATTTAATATACTGTACAGCATGTGCAGAGGTTCTATCGCATTCACAGTGAAAACATACAGACTCACGCCCATATAAACTATTTGATACTATACATATTGACAAAGTGAATTCTATTTCAGGAAAGTGAGACTATCTTTATAGACAATAATTAGTGTATTTATTTTATCACATAACTTTTAGTGACATTTTATTTGCACTTTCAATTATTTAATCGAAATGGATTGGGTTTGATCGCAATTGATCGATATTAATCAAAATTAATCGGTTATAATCGGGATTAATTCGTGTTTACTTAATATTCTATTTAGCATACACCCGAGGTAAACGCTCGCGGGACGAGGGGGTAATGGTGAGTGCGCATCATGGGGCATAGCGACTATGTTAAAGGAGAGTTGGAGAGAGATCGCTTATCACCACGTTGTACACTCACCAAACACAAAATAAATGCGATCATGAAGTATGACTACGAAGTAGCGTAAAATGACGTAGAAGGCATAGTTACAGGATTCCAGAGTGTCGGCTCGTGTGGCAAGGTCCACTTATATCAGTGTAGTTGATTCTACTTCCAAAGTGTTTATATTAGATGTAGATTTCAAGCAGAAATCTTATGTGATTCTAATTCGATTGGGAATAAACCCATCTCGTCAGGAGTTCAGAGATTTGGGTAAGATTTAGGCTAGTATAGCCACCAGAGATATTTGAACAGTTCAAGGGTATCGTAACCGTCATGGAAGGGCATGGAAGCCCAAAGCAAATATGCATGATTGCCGACTAAAAGAAGATGTGCAGGAAGGCACTGAATTGAATTATTGTGTATAAGGAAAGAGGACAAAATAGGTCCAGTGGAATTCCTAAGAAGAAAATTGTATGAAGGAAACAATTATGCTATGAAAGCACTAAGAGACAGATAAGTCTTGATAGCCTAAAGAATTTTGAAGAAGCATGGACTCATGCAGAAATAATGTATGAAATACAATAATCGAAGATATAAATGTATTATGTCAAAATGGATTAAGAGCAATGTGCCGCTCATATAAGTTCCTGTGTTGAATAAAAGGAAAGTCGTTTAAACGCAGAAGTGTTGGAGAATTGATTTCCAGTTGGAAACAAGAAGTGATAGAGATAACCATAATATTTAACTCTTGTACCACTTGTACTCTTGTACTCTTCACAGATGGGTGATGATGAGGTTCTTGCTGTCCTGTAGACAGTTCCTTCTTTCCCTTGTCCACTGTTATCATGCAAGCCGCGTGATATGGAGGAACTTTCCTACCACATTCAATTGTATTATATTTTGCATCCTACATATTTTACACCGTTTTCCTTCTGGTCTGTAGGGTTTCCTGTCAATTACTTGAGGGTTTCTGTCTCTAGGATCATATCTTGGCCTATCATAGTTTTGTTTAAACCTAGGGCCTTGTTCTCTATTGTTAAATACTCATCTTGGTCTGGTGGGGTTTTATTACATTCTGTTTGTTTCTTTCTAATCCCAGCTACTTCTTTCTGGGCTGCCTGATATCTCTCAGCAACATTGAGAATCTCCCCCAATCTCTCTGCACCTTGTTCCATGATAAATTTTCTCAAGTCTGGAGCCATGGACTCTCTTAATTGTTCCATCATAATCATTTCCTTCAAATCTTGGGTTTTCCCCAGAGCAGTCCATTTCTCCAAATAGGTTTCCAGTCTAGCAGAGAATTGGTGGTATGTCTCCACAGACAGTAACTTAGCATTTCTAAATTTCTTCCTATAGAATTCACTATTCTTCTCATATCTGACTAATAGAGCTTGTTTTAGAATATCATAATCTTTTTGCTCTTCTTCTCACTCAATTTGGAGAAGACTTCATAAGATGTACCCCTAAGTCCTTGTGATAATTTTAAACTCCACGTCTCCCTTTCTAACCCATAACTAGTAGCTAGTCTTTCGTATCTATTTAGGAATGACTCAATGTCATCCTCTTTCTCTACAAAAGAATCTAAGTGAAAATTCATGGCTGAATATGAGGCCCCCTGACTGGCAGTAGTATCAGATGTAGATTGGCTGCTCCCACTTTCTGGAACATATCCTTGAAGTTCCAGTTCCTTGAGTCTCAACTCATGCTCTCTTTGTAATCTTTTGTCTTCTTTCTCAGCCTCTCTTTGCAATCTCTTTTCTTCTTTAGCCGCCCCCATCTGCCTAACCTCCCTTTCAGCCTCTAACTGTAATTTCTTAACTTCAGCCTCCCTATCAGCCTCTAATTTTAATCTTATCTTTTTTTAAAATCTGCTTCTACTTTTAACATTGTCTCTTCAGCTAACCTCCTATCTTCCCTCTCAATGAATTCATCACATTCAGTAGTAACAATCTGAATCAGAAGTTCCCCATCCATGCCAAGTTCTTTCGCCGTCTGCACTGTAGCAGATCTAAATTTAGCCAAGTCTGCCATCCTTTCTCTCAGTACAAATTTAATAATAATATATTATAAATTAACCAACTTTTTAACTACTTATTAAAGGCACTGACAGTTCACCAAATTCCACCAATTTATTAAATGTATTATTTACTTATTTCTACAATCACAATACCCTTACATTAAGAGCCCCAGGGTATGTAGGTAAAATAATCCCGGACAGGACCCCAATATGTGGTAAATTAGAGGTTATGGTGTTACTAAACTAAGGGTACCCAAGGTGAGGTCAAGCTGTGTAAGTTCCCTGAGCCTAATTGATGATGATGATGTAATTCTCAGGGTCCCTATCCGCCACCTCTTAGATCTCACCTTGTATAAATTAATCTTTGTAATGTTGTGTGGCTAGTGTCTAGGGTAAGGTATTTTATGTGAAGAAAGAAAAATGTCAAACAAAACTTTAACCCAATAAAATTAACGTAAGTAAGACTTTTGATGAAGTTTAGGTAATTATTTTTTACAATTTAATCTTCCTGTACCTCAATTTTTTGGACAGGGATTGTCAAACTCAATCGAATTTTTTTACACTATTTAAAATAAATAAATTGGAACTCTGTCCGTGTCTCTTGTTTATACAAAAGAAAATAACTGAAGAAATCCACCCACTGTTCTGTTTACCGGCTTGTACTGAAAGGGAAAGACTGTTGGGTTCATCACTTCAAGGTGATTATATTATTATTATTATGGTTATGGTTATTATGGTGGAACTTTATGATATCAATAATTTTGTCAGTGCCTTTCCGAAAGGACTTAACTGGCATGGATTGAAGAAAACAGCTGCCCATAGGTCCTCGGAATCAACAAATGTGGTGCTCCTGGTCGAAGGTGTTGGGCTAGCTATAACTTGAATGCTGAGCGATAACTCCCAAGATTTTCGTCCCTCACCAGGTTTCCTGCCACCAATAAGTATTCTGACATATAACCCTCAAGTAAGAATTTCACATAACATAAGCTTGACTTGGTAGTAAATGGGTTCTACCCCTGCTTTAGTGTTCCAGACGGCGAAAGCTTTGGTCACACAGGCTCTCCCGCTGATGTCAGCTTAGTTAGTTTAAATTTCAAATGGCCGACTTTGCAAGCAATTGTTAATTCTTATTGCCCCATCCTCAACTAAGCCTAACCAATCAGAACGCGCGTCAACAAATATTTACTTTTCCCCCAAGCTACCAAATTGAGCAGTTTATAAGTGTGTTCGCTCGTCTGTTTTTATTTTATTTATTATATATCTCATTTATTTATGGACAGATTTTTAATATAAACATAGATTATTAAGCGGCCAAATGCCCTCTATCTATCTATATAGGGTTCATTTAATTATTCTTCTACATTTTCATCTGTATAATTTTTAATAAGTAATTAATTTATTCTCTTTAGTTTTTGAGAAATAAATTATTTAATTTTATTCCAAAGCACAGATTAGGCATATTTTCTCCTACAACCAAGATGTTATCGTCACTATAAAACGAGGTAACAATACGATTGGTTGTTAATTTTTACGACGTTTGTTAATAAATATTGGGAGGGGTAGTGCGTGTTAAAAGGGGGTAGTAACCTTTTTAACTTGGCGTAGTGGAACAATTCAAACTCTTTAGTTAAATTGTTGGCGGTTTATTTTACGGTGGCCTTGAGACAAATTTCAAACGCGGTAGTTATTAATAGATTTTAGGCGTACGTTAGTTAATTTTCAAACGGGGAAATTTGAGCGGGGTGTCACACAAATTGACTTTACGACATATATATTGATTGGATTAGCGGTGGTATTACCAATTTTGGATCCCATTCATGTAGTGAATAACTGTCTGAAAACTTAGTTTTCTGTCGATCCAGGGGAGGGAGGGGGAGGGGGGGGGGGGTAATGTAGCGTTGGTTGTTGCACGCCACATGTCAGATAGAATGACCATGAGTATGGTGCTGGTAAGCGCGGCTCGATTAGGAATTGTCACTATGCGTACTTCGCATATTCTTCTTCTTCGTTCTTTCCCATGTGTCAACTTGAATAAGTTCAAAGAAAGCAGTAATCAGCCTGTAGCTGTTGATATCTCCGTAGATTTTCTCCAGGAATGGTACTGGTGATGGCTATATGCGTTTTCTCTGTTCCTCATATGTTGGGCACTTTTGAAGCAGATGTTCGGCAGTCATTTTATCGGTGCCACAGTCACACTCATCAGTAGTTCTTATTTTTAATTTGCTGAATAGATGGTATCTCAATCTGTTATGACCTGTGCGAAGTCTGAGGATTACCACTTGTTCACTTCTGCTGAGCTAGTAATACGGATCATTTTGTGTGTGGCTTTGATGCTCTTCTTCACACTTGTGCCTGTACCTGCGCTTGATAAAACTCTTTGCCTCCTCATAAGTTATATTTGTGTCAAGTTGAGGAAGCTTTCTCCCTTACTTTACCAATCTGTCAGCCTCTTCATTTCCAGAGATGTTGCAGTGAGAAGGGATCCACTGTATCACGACTCTTTTGTATTGCTGACATAGTCTGTGAAGTGTTACTCTTAGGTCATCCAGTTCAGCATTACTTTGACTTTTCAGCGTTGTAATCACTGATAGCGCATCTGAGAAGATAGTTACTGGCATCGCAGAGCTTTCTTCTTTCATTAGAATTTCTGATGCAGTTTTTAAGGCCTCTGCCTCTGCTCTGAAGTTACTTGAAAATTTCCTTGTTGCGACTGCTATCTTTATTTTGTGTGCCACTGCTTAAGCTCAGGAAGACTCCTCCATCCCCATCTTCTGTTGCATTAGTTGCTGATCCATCTGTGTATGCGTGGACCCAGGTGTTGCTTGGGTATTGTTTCTATATATATTTTGTGGTTAGGACTATCCTTTCTGTTTCATTTTGGCTGTTCTTTCTCTCAATACCAGGAACGTTTTCTATCAATTTAGGGAAGCACTGTTGTTTCCAAACTGGTAGCTTGTGTGCAGTACATATTGGCGTAGCTGTTGATATTGCGTTTATGGCGTCTGCTCTCATCTTTGTATTGACTGTCTCTACAAAGTTGCTTCGCTTCCAAGTCCATTTATTCTCTGGTGTCTGGTGTTATTAATTTTGGCAAAGCTAGAAACATGATTTGGGTAAGGTTAATGCTAGGTGTTTGACAAAACTCTAAACATGGTGTGGATTTAGTTAAGGTTGGTTTGTTTCGTAGAGCTGGAAACATGGTTGGTGTTAGGTTAAAGCTAGTTTGTTTCATAAAGCTGGAAAAGGATTGAGGTTAGGTTAATGCTAGTTGTTTGAAAAAGCTCGAAACGGGATTGAGGTTAGGTTAAGACTAGTTGTTTGACATAGTTCGAAAAGGGTGTGCGTTCGTTTAAGGTTAGCTGTTACGTACATATAAAAAGTCAGTCTGGCAACATGGCAAATCTTGTATACTGTCTTCGTCATCTTCTTGATGTTCTTTTAAACAGCTTCATCATAGTAAATGTTCAACAATCCGACCTGTCAGAAAAACATTCCTAGCATCCATCTCGCAGTGATGGTAATAGAATAAAGCAGCATCGAACTTAACAAATAGTGTATGTTTAGTACCATGAAGCTGATAACGTAGACACGGCAAAGCCCTGTGTTGAGTTGAGTAAATTCCACCTATTGTTCTATCACAACTAATCAGCCACGTTAACCTGTGCTGTTCGCTTGTTAAGTTCATGGCATTTGAAAATTAGCATTTCGGACATCACATACGAATCACAAAATTTGAAGTTAAACGGAGACTGTTTACTGACCAATAAATATGGAGGCTACTTAACATAGGAGCAATGACATAACTGTAACTTAAATGTACGGTGAGATATGCAGATAAAGGCAGTGAATGAATCATTTTGATATTTAAACTAAGTGCGTACTTGTAAACTTTAGTTAAAAAAAAATGGCGCACTCTTTTACAACGAACTAATGCCAGTATCAGTAAACAATTTCACGGGTACATTTTATTGATGAACATTTCACTATAGAGCTCCAATGCGAACTGTTATTGTCGATCATTACAATATTAATTTTGTGTTCGGTGTAACATTTCTAGCCATGCTGACATAATTTGTGTTCCGTTTTTCGTAGTTTTTGTCTTATAACGTTTAAGAAGAATGGTTATTTCGAATGTTATAACAAAGTTTGGTAGAACGAGTCCCAGTATGAAAATTGCCTTCCCTAACTCAAGAGCAGAGTCAGATACCCTTTTATAGGTGCGTAAATTATAGCTTCTTGCTTCCATGCTTTTAAACAAGGATCCCTGTATCGATGCCTCCAGAGGCAAACGCTCTAAGCTCTCTGCCCATCCGCGGTTACTGAGTAAGATACAGGGAAGACAGTCAAGAAAGAAATTTAAATATACACACAAATAAGTAGTTCCATGTTTTATGAATTAGAAGGACACGCAAAGAAAATTGGACGAGGAAACATCAGAAGTGACAACAGGATATATATTTGATAAATTTACAAGTGAGGCAGACATAACTGCTTCAACAATTACATAACAGCAAATATGGAAATATAATTTTAAAACAGATCTGTAGATAGATAGATAGATAGATAGATAGATAGATAGATAGATAGATAGATAGATAGATAGATATATAGATAGGTAGATAGATAGACAGATAGATAGATAGATAGATAGATAGATAGATAGATAGATAGATAGATAGATAGATAGATAGATAGATAGATAGATAGATAGATAGATAGATAGATAGATAGATAGATAGATAGATAGATAGATGGATAGATAGATAGATAGATAGACAGACAGACAGACAGACATATAGATAGATAGATAGATAGATAGATAGATAGATAGATAGATAGATAGATAGATAGATAGATAGATAGATAGATAGATAGATAGATAGATAGATAGATGGATAGATAGATAGATAGATAGATAGATAGATAGATAGATAGATAGATAGATAGATACATAGACAGACAGACAGACAGACAGACAGACAGATAGACAGATAGATAGATAGATAGATAGATAGATAGATAGATAGATAGATAGATAGATAGATAGATAGATAGATAGATAGATAGATAGAACAAACTTTACTTTCAAGGGGTTGAGAATTGGGCACTCAGGCCCGTCTGACATTCTTCCCTTCCTTTCTCTCTCCATTCATACTGAATTCATTTATTCCCATATGCATTTTACATATCAATGTCAAGGAATTCAACGTTGTAAAGTAAAATAAAATAGCACACTCATATTAACTTTAACTACTTATAAACATGACATAAAATATGCTGAAAAGTACAAATGACTTTCATCATGGCAAACATTTACCGGTGGCCCTTCATTTCAATAGCCCTGACCATTCAGATAACTCTGACCTTAATGTCACTGCCCTCCTGTCATTTTCCGGCGACAACCGAACTCGCTTCCCATTGGAGAATCGTCTCATTTTTCAAATGGGCGTTTTATCTCCTGCTGGCTTGAATGTAAAGCATCATTTTGCAGAATTCTGGTGGCTTCTGTCTCTGTTTCACACTTTATTTCTTCTGTTGTTATTTTCCTATCTATCCTTGTTTTTGCTTTGGTTCGTTTCGTTTCCTCAATTATCTTTTCTTAGCCGTCACTAGCTCATACGTCACTTCCGCATGACGCCTCATTGTTTCAGCCATCTTGAATGTTTCTTTCTTGGATCCAGCTAAGTAATTTTTTTACTTGTTTAAATAGTGTTGTTCATTTCTGTCTTCGCTTCGTCGATTATTTACTTTCTAGTCTCGACATGTCTTTCTGGTTTTACGATTTTCTTGCATTATTACTGTTATCGTTTCGCTCATCACCGTTGTTTCATCTGCTTGTATCGCTCATTTTGCGTTTTTCTCATCATCATAGATTTCTGTAGTACCTCAATGTAGTTCTTGTCCTTGTCACCTGTTCGTAACTGTGGCTGACGAAGGGTAAAACCCGAAACGTCCCTTGTTTCATGTGTACCGTTTACTTGTAAAACTGATTTCATACAATATTATTTTTTAATTTATATATTTGAAAAGTACAAACATCGTCATTAGAACCTACAGTTGATATTATAAGAAAAGATAATCTGATTAGGGGGGCATGTAATCAGAACTAATAAAGTATTCGGAAAGTCTACGATTGTATGAATAGGGACTGAGGTGGTTTCTTAGGTTATGTGGAAGACAATTCCAAAGATGAGCAGCAGAGTACGCTAAACTTTTCTTGAATAAGTCAAGCCTAGGCTTGTGCACTTGAAATTTGTAAAAGCGTTGACAGCGTCTTTCGTTGTATTTGAACATTGGCCACAGATATGCTGGAGCATTATGTGACAGGATTTTGTGAACAAATTTAGCTTGTTAAAGAGAAGGCGCTTTCTTAAGGGCAGTATTTGAAGATTTTTATATAGATCTACACACTGAGTTAGGCAGTTGTCAGAGACTAGACGCACTGCACGCTTGTGCAGTGAACGGAGTCTCTTTGTGTTGGACATTGAGCAACCATCCCAGATTGTGGAGCAATAGTCAAGGTTTGCTTGTATGTGAGACATATAGAACACTTTTCGTGCTTCTTCATCTAGGAAATGTTTGATTTTAGCAAATTGGTAAACTTTCTGTGCCATTTCCTTGGTCAGTGCATGTACATAAGACTTCCAATTTAGAAGTTTGTCAACGATTATACGTAGAGTTTTATGTGCACTAACGTTTTCAATTAGTGAGGTACCAATGAAGATCTGAATCGTTGTTTTCTCTGGATTTTGTAGTTATTGTCTAGTTGATATTAACATGCATTTTGTTTTCATGATATTTATTAACATGCGATTTCCGTTGCTCCACTTAATCAGATTATCCATATCATTTTGTAACAATAGTTCGAGTGTGTTACAACTTTTATCACTCGTGTAAATAGTACAGTCGTCTGCAAGCAGGTCACAGGATGAGTGCTTGATGTGTAGTGAAAGGTAATTAATGTATATGGCAAAAAGTAGAGGACTAAGTATAGAACCGTGAGAAACGCCTGTATTTATCACTGCTTTGTTTGAATATGAGTTATTGTAAGAAACTACATGTTTTCTGTCTGACAGGTGTTGCGGTCATTTTTGATGGAGTTTCAAACATCGATCTATTGGTTGTAGGTTTTTCACCCTAGTCAAAGTTTAGTAACTATGTCTTGTTTTTGCTGTGTCAGGTTGATTAGGGGTTATCTCCCTTGTTTGTTCATTCATTGTGTTTGACCTTTTGGGTCAAAGGTAATACAGTTCTGGGCTATATGCGGTGCGCAGTGGAGAGCGCGAATTTAGACTTCCGTCTTGTTGGGTTGTGAAGTCCTGGCTTCTGGGGACGTGTATGTCCATTGTAGTTTCGGGGAGGAAAATCTTCGAAGTGACTGCGTTGTCATTTTTCCCCATTGATTCTCTGTGCGTCAGGAAGGACGACAGTGTTATTATTGTGTTCTGAGGATTCGTTTCAAGGTAACACCGACTTTGCCATTTTTATGTATTCGGTGACAGAATTTTGTAAAGGCTTACCTAGCTGTCAGAACAGTTCACGATTCCTGTAAAGCAGAACTTATACTTGCGCTCAAGGTAGCTATTCAAGACTATTTGTCTTATATGATCAGAAGTCCAGTGATGAAGTTATATATGGTGGAAACTGCAGGTTGGCGGTATATCTACACAAACATTAAAGCATGATTCATGCAATCTGCTTAATGAAGAATGCACAGCTGACGTCATCGTCAGGTCTGTGTAAAGGCAACTATTCTACGGCATGTACCGACATGATTGGCGTGTTATGCCAAGGTATACGACGGCCCTAGTAATAGGATTACTTGAGTGAAGGGCTCGTCTTTTGTATGACGGAGTTATCAAGGTATCTGACGCGTTCAGTCAGAGATACCAAAAGCGGCATTATGAACAGTACATGAAAAGAACATAACACTATTGACATGCATACATATATGAATTTCACCAGCCAGAATGACTGATATGTACCCAGCGATTTCCATTGACATGATGTACATGAAATTGTTTACATTGACTGTTCCTGTGTGATTCTGCATGTTAGTCCTGTCAATAAATGTATGAACCATCACAAGTAGTTCCAACCTTCATTGACTGTAGTACGAATGTGACTGGGTGTTTGTACAACTACATATGAGCCTAAACACATTCGCGTCTCTGCACACCCATGTCTCTTCATCAACATCTGCAACACGCAGAAACCAACCAGCTAAGGAGCAAGAAAAATCAAGTAACATTTCTGGTAGGCCAAGTCCGTGGGCTTTACTGTTTCAGTTTTGGTTGACAGCTATAAATAACACACATCGGTAGTACTCTACATTTCCAAGTTGTGGCTACACAGGACAGCAGAATTAGGTCATTGGCTGTTGACCCACATAAACAGTGTTGGCATCTAGGCAATATTGCTACGTGGACCACAGCTGCACACAAGTCGATTCCTTTTGTAAACAGTACCGCTGGTTGTTTACACGTTACAGCTGCACACAAGTCAAGTCCTTTTGTAAACAGTACCGCTGGTTGTTTACCGTTTCAGGCAACAGACTTTTCAACATCTGTACATTCAAGTCACATAGTTCTAGATCAAATTTTTTGTGAACAGTGCCGTGTACGAACTTTTGGTCAAGTCTCAACTATTCATCGAGAAGGTCATAGTGACATTATGTTCCTGGAGACCACTACATGTTATTATGGATCGAACAATCATTGCGCGCATGACATTATACTACAGTGTTGACAAAGAACAAGAGAGTTACTATATTGTATTTTGTAACTAAAATTTGTTTGCAACACATTCTATTATATGCAATGTTATATGTTATTTGTAATATTGTGGTGTATTTTTTCTGTTGTTTTCAGCGGGCTGGTTGGGTAAGGTGACTCCTTTAGATAAATACCACGTAATAGAGGTTATCTATTGAGAGCGTTTTCTGTAAGGACTGCAAATTTCCTTAATTGGAATTTGCTAGCGACAATTGTTGCTATTTACGTTTAGCTGTGACGACATGAGTTAGTGTTGTTTTCGTTATTTTTCCATTTTTTGATTTTCGATTTGTTTTGTTTGTATCTGTTCTTCTCTCCTTCCTTCCGTTTATTTCTTTACACCTTTTTGTTTATAACAGTGTTCCATTTGTCTTGTTTACTTTTCGCAGTCATCTTTACACATTTTTGTAACATTTTCCTTAGTTTTGCTGTATTGTTTATTTGACTTCTGCGAACGTTTTCGGCTGTTGTTCTGTATCCTTGTCTTTGTATCTATTATTGTCATACACAGTCTACATACATATACCTGGTCATGTATTATTATTGTCGTTATTAATATGATACACTATTCATATTGAGAGTATTGATAGAATATTATTGTAAAGAAATAAGGTAACCATACAAAGTCTGTAACAAAGACTTGTCTCTCGAAGAGAGTGAAATAAACTGAACTGAGTATACAAGTCTAACATTGAAGACTTGTCTCCCATTAAAGTGGGATAAGATAATTTAATTAATTTTTCAGGTTACTGATCTCATTGGATAGAATGTCTACACTAGACTTCTTCATTGAACAAGGGAAAGTCCTTGGGAAGACAGGTGACAAGTTAGAAGAATTTGCAACTGCTCAATACGTCATAGCATTGAAGTCAGAAGAAAAGAGACAAAAAGAGGAACATAAATTGAAAGCAGAATCTGAGAATTTAAGATTGCAGATGCAAGCTGAATAAAAGAAGATAGATGCTGAGAATTTAAGATTGCAGATGCAAGCTGAACAAAAGAAGATAGATGCTGAGAATTTAAGGTTGCAAATGCAAGCTGATGAAAGAAAATTCCAGATGGAAATGGAAAAACAAAAATATGCTGCAGAGGAAAGAAAATTTCAAGCTGCTGCAGAGGAAAGAAAATTTCAGGCTGAGGCTGAAAATAGAAGATTGGATTGGGAAGCCGAGGAAAGGAAACAGAAAATGGAACATGAGGAAAGACTCGCGACTTTGGAATGAGAGAAATTGAAAGTAACAAATATGGGTGCTCATCAAGTAACTTTGGACACAACAAAGGAGAGGTCTAGTAAGATCAAATTGCCTCATTTCAATCCTTTAAAGGACGATATAACTGATTATCTTGATAGATTCGAATTTTTATGTGGTACGCATAAGATAAAAAAAGGAAAACTATGTTGAACAACTGATGGAATTTTTTACAGGTGAAACTGTGACTACTCTAATGACAATAGAAGAACATAATAAAACTAATTATGATGTTGTCAGAGCATCATTGTTAAAAAAATATCAACTAAAAGAAGAAGATTATCGTCTTCGTTTTAGGACAAAGTTTCCAGAAAATGGAGTAGATTTCTCTGATTTTGTTACAAAGATAGGTCGTACATTTACACGACGGGTTGAGTTGTCTCAAACTGAGAAAACATATGAAGGTCTAATGGACTTATTACTTAGAGACAAAGTTTTGTCATCTGTTAATGATTCTTTCCTTGCATTTCTTCATGAGCGTAAGCCTAAAAACTTAAAAGACATGGAGGAATACTGTTGTCAGTATGCCACCGCGCATCCCCATGCTACAGTTAGCAATTCTGAAGTGAAAGAAGGGTTGCCAGTTGCTTCGGCAGCACCATATGGCCTTAATTTCAATAAGAAATTTCAGGGTGCCCAACAAAACTGGAATAGGAAAAGTAATCAGAATTACACTCATAAGCAGAGTAATCCAACATATGATGGTTCTTCTTCTAAGAACTGGAGACGAGACGGGAGTTCTCGTAATTTTGGTGGTAATAATTTTAGACACTTTCGCAAAGGTTATCACAATAAAAACTACCCAAGCTTTTCTGCTCGGGATAACCATTCTCGACGTCAAGAATATGACGATGGTGAATATACAAACCGGAATGATAATTACAATAGACAATATGATAACAATTACAGGGGAAATGATAATTGCGGTAGACCTAGATATAACAAAAGGAAAGCTTTCCAACAGGCAAACTCTGCACAACAAGAGTTTAATGGAGCCTGTAATCAAGTAAATGATAGTGGGAACTCTAATGCTATCACTGGTTGTGCTTTCGATTTTGGGAGAGCAACTGAATGCCCCCAATGCTCAACATTGTTCGAGCCATCGTCTGTATCTACCTTAATTTGTGGTCACCCTCTTCCTGCTCTTCCTGCTACAGTTGCGCATGATGGGAGAGGATCTCTCATCTTGCATAAAGGTCTAGTGAATGATAGGCTAGTCTCAGTGCTTTTTGATTCTGGTTGCACTACTGTCGGGGTTAGGCAGTCTCTGATAGATCCTCGCTGTTACTCGGGAAAGGTGGTCAAATGTGTTACATTTAGTGGTACCATGGAAAAATATCCTACTGCTATCATTAGCATTGACACTCCTTTCTTTACAGGAGATGTCCACGCGTGTCTTCTTCCTAATCCTATTTCGGATCTTATAATTGGTCGTATTCATGGGGTTAAGGAATGCACCCCGCAACAAATTTCTATTTGGGAGGAACAAAATATCCAAGCGGTCAATGCAGTGGTAACAAGAGCCCAAGCTCTTATCCCTCCAACTTCATCTGATGATAGTAATGGAGTTGATAGCCAAGATGATCACTTGGTGATTTCGCATGACACGTTTGTTAATAGACAAGAAGAGGATCCTTGTTTTGAAGAAAATCTTTCTTCTCGCAAAGAAAGGTGATCCTAATCAGAATACGAATCACAGATCGTATATCACTATGAAGAATGGTATATTGGTACGAATGGTACAACACTCGGACAAATCTATTGATGCGGGTAAATCTTAAGAATGATTATCCTTTCAGGAACCGTCCTCCCGACGTCCTGTGGTAAGAGTGCATTAGACTTCAGGCTTGACACTCCTTAATACAATGGCCTGCTGAATACCTTCCAGGGTTGTCCTTGCATATTCCGTTTCAGGAATTAATATATATATTTTTATGTTTGGCCAGTCACACATAATCTCCCTGGCCCGCACCTCAGGTACTCAATAACAAGGCACAACTTCTTGGCACAATTCACATCCATTTAATATACATATTACTCAATTGAGTATCATATGACATCTTAGCCTTTACTAGCACATGTCTCTACTGTCCTTGATTTTGCTCCTCACAGTTTTAATGGAACAGTCAACTTACGTGCCCAAGAATTTCCAATACACACTGCTAAGACTAAACTGACATTATACTGTTAGATGAAAGCATAAGGCAGTGATGGTAATCGATCTTGCAGGTGAAATATCAAAATGCCCAAAGGCAATTAACACATTTTTAAAAGCCGGTCCTACTGGACACATTCCGTGCGTACTGGTCAAACGACACAAGCAGACTCCTCGTTCGAGACGCTAGCTCGTCCCACATCGAAACTGCCGTCTGCCGATAATTCAGGGCAGAAGTCAAGACGTCACTTCCTGCCACCACGGGATACCGTGTGTAAACAATATATATCAGGAAGTGATCGACATGATATGATATTTACTCATATCATTTACTTCCCCCCCCCCCCCCCCCCCCCCCCCGGATTAAAATAATGAAAAGGAACTTTTCATTATTTTCATAGTACAATCTTACAAGGTCACTGGAGAAACCATGTGACAATATCTAAATACTCAACTGTCATCATTATGATAGCACCTAGAGGCGTGCTACATAATCGACAATTTAACACACAAGGTGTGGTATTTAGTAATAACATACTAAACCCATTATCGTTAGCAGACGCTCTTTTGACACAAATGTGAGGTAACTACATTAAATAGAAGGCAGTGAAGAAAAGTCAATATGTCAGTCATGGCACTCACACAGCATACCATGTCAACAAACGCCCTAAGTCGTATCGGTATGTAAGTCTACCTATCTATCAAATGAGATGCATAATAGCAATCAAAGATAGAATAGAACATATGAGGCAGACAAGTTAAAATATAAGTGGTGACTGTGACAATATGTCAAAATAGTTATTAACATTTGTATGTATGCAATGTCATGTGGTGAATGACAATGTTAGTGAGATGTCATATGAAGATATATTACTTAATATCTATACATATGAAGGATATAAGTTATAATAAGTGGAAGCACCACTGTAATTCATTTGATATAATGATACATCAATGAACCAATGTAATGTATCAAGTGATAATAAAAATGGTCATGTTAGACCAAACACAGTTCTTCCTGTAGAAGTATTTAAAAGAACCAAAGTTTCAGTGAGTCATTAGTTTGCACATTAGTGATACATTATGCCGGAAAGGAATAGTTCATTGAAGAAAAAAATCCAATTTCCATCTATGTTGGTTGTCGATGTTTGTCTTCCATGCAATATCATATGCAACACCGATACTATTGTTCATTCTGTACCTGAGAATTTCATACGTATGTGATGACGTGTCATTTGTTGGTTATGTCCCTTTTTGAACTTTGTAGTCAGTAATTTTAGTTACTTCCCTTTCTACACAATGTTTGAGATAGTCCATTCGTGCAAAAAGTTTTTTGAAAATGTAAGAAAGTATCTGAATTGCACCGACTTGGGTTGATATACTGCCAAAAGTCATTGTACACTGTGCATGAAGTAACAAAGTATTGTTCTTGAGCAATTGCATTAGACATCATGTGACGAACGCTTGAATATATATCTTGATTTTGGATGTACAGAAATTCATCATCATCATGTTGCTTGGCATAGTGTCTCTAGTTTTTCAAACGGTTTAAGTGCATGACGAAGCAATGTGGCTGTACTATTTGAAGTATGCAATATGAGTTAAAAGAAGGTATGTTCCTTAGTTCGTGATGCTACCTTTGCGAAATAATTCCTGACTTGTCCCAAAGGAAGTAGTGTTATTATTGAGCATCACAGTTGACTTGAAGCAGCATTTGCGGATACAACTGGCGATATTGGATGCTTCATACATCTGGATAGCACATCGGCCATCACGTTCAACTTTCCTGCGATGGGTTTAATCTGGTAATTGTAGGGTTGAAGGGCCAGTGAGGCACGCGCTGCTTTAGCATTCTTGAATCTCGCTGTTTTCAGGTAAGACAGTGCTCTCTGGTCTGTCTCGAGTGTGAAACTTGCACCAAGCAGGTAGCGTTGAAGTTTGGAGAAGCAGAACACAAGAGCCAGTAGCTCTCTCTCGATGACCGAGTAACGTTGCTCCGTCGGCGTTAGCTTCCTGCTAACATACAGTGTTGGATGTAAACAGCCTTTCCATTCTTGCAAAAGCACACCTCCAATTGACATGTTGGAAGCGTCTACTGTAAGAGTAAAATGTTTAGATGGATCAGGCAATCTCAATATAGGCAACTTGGAAAACAGACATTTTAATCTATTTAAGGCCACATTAACATCATGACTATAAACACACCTATTTGGTGACTCCTTCTTCACCAGTGATGACACTACAGACGTATACTCTGCAAAATTAGGGATAAACTTACGATAAAAGTTTAGGAGCCCTAGAATACTTCTAACTTGTTTTTTGGTCTTAGGCATATCAAGGTTTAGAATCCTAGAGATAGTAGTATCCTCTGTTTTCAAAAAACCTCCTCCTACTTTATAACCTAAAAATGAAATCTCCTGAAATCCAATTTTAGTCTTAGATGGACGTGCAGATAGATTATGACGACGTAGAGTGGTAAGTAAGGATTGAATACCCTTCAAATGTTCATCCCATGATTGATGAAACAGACAAATGTCGTCAATGTAAGTAATAAGGTCGTCTCTGTCAGAGAAGAGTCGTCTCATCATGCGAACGAAGGTCGCAGGTGCGTTAACTAAACCAAAAGACATATAGTTAAATTGAAAGAGTCCTAATGGAGTTGCGAAAGCAGTATAAGGCTTGGATCGTTCCGTTAATGGTACTTGAAAATAGCCTTTAGATAGATCAAATTTAGAAAAAAATGTAGCTGTAGCTAGTCTATCTAATAAAGATTCCAACACGGGCATTGGTTCCGCGTCTTGGATGGTGACCGAATTTAGACGTCTAAAATCTATGCATATACGTATAGATTTGTCTTTTTTCCTGATCAAAACCATAGGAAAACTATAAGGGGAATGAGATGGAGAAATGACATTTAATTTCACCATCTGTTCTAGTTCCTCTTTAACCTGACATTGTAAATGTATAGGAATAGGGTAAGGTTTCAACTTAATGGGTTGAAAGTCTGTCAGAATGATATCATGTTCGATGATATCAGTGTGTCCTGGGACATCAGTAAGGACATCAGTAAAAGAACGTAAGATAGAAGTAACCTGTTCTTTCTGGGAAGAAGATAGAGTTGAAGATATATCAACATCCTTCCAACTTTCAGTAGACAAGTAGTGAAGACTAGGTAATACCAATAATGAGTCATTACCATCAGTCAAATCCGAATTTTCTTCTTGTATGACAGCCAAAGAAGAATGACGACAGACAGATTGATCAAGAGCCTCAAAGACTGGTCTCAGATATGGTGGACGTGTATGAAACTGCTGTAACATATTGATATGAAAAGTTTTCTCTTTTCCCTCTACTGAGACAATATAATCAACATCAGACAGTTTCTCCACAATCCTGTAAGGTCCTCTCCATGAGACTAATAATTTGTTATCTCTCCTGGGTAATAATACGTAAGCTTCATCACCAGGCCAAAGTTGGCGTAATTTACGGTTTTGGTTAATAAATAACCTCGCCCTAAGCTTTGCCTTTTCAGATGAACCTACTGCTATCTGGCATGCGTCTATTATTTTTTTCCTCAAATTGACCACATACTGATATGAGGTCTGAACCTCCGTGTTCATCTCAGCACCAATTAAAAGTTGTTTTAATATAGACATTGGGCCGCGTGGTCGGGCGCCAAAAACCAATTCAAATGGACTAAAGCCTGTATGTTCGTTTTTTATCTCCCGATAAGCAAATAATATAGCTGGCAGGACTCTGTCCCAATTTTGAGGATATTTAATTGTAACCTTATGTAGCATTTGCTTTAAAGATCTGTTGAGGACTTCTATTTTCCCATTCGACTGAGGATGGTATATTGAACTAAGGGATCTTTGAATCCCAAACATATCCATAACCTGTTTCATAGCATCTGAAACTAACTGAGTTCCTCTATCAGATAGGATGTTTTCAGGAAAGCCTATTCTACTGAAAATCAAAAAATAATGCATCAGCAATATCTACTGTGGTGATGGTTTTTAAAGGAATAGCTTCTGGCCAGCGTGTGCACATATCTATGCAGGTCAACACATATTGATGACCTCTGGCTGATGTCACCTTTAAAGGGCCAATAATGTCAATGGCCATCTTTGCGAAGGGACGCAAAGAAATATCAGATGCTTGAATGGGCGCATCATGTTTTGGTTTTCTTGTTGCTACACTTTGGCAGATGGTACATGTACGACAAAATAATTTGACGTCTTTCGTAATTCCGGGCCAAAAAAAATATGACAAAACTCTTTGTTTTGTTCTAGCAACACCTAAGTGTCCTGCACATTCAATGTCATGTGCATGTCGTAAAATGAATGGTCGAAAACAAGCTGGTACCATAATTTGTTTCTTTAAGGAATTAGCAAATTGATAGTTTCTTACTAAAATTCCATTTTTGATAGTATACCAGTGTTTTGCACAGTCATCTATCATTACATCATTCAAATGAGCAATATGAAAATATTTTTTTAAGGAAATATCATCCTTCTGTCTTTGTATAAAGGTTTCCTTATCAATGAGCTCCATCTGAAATAAATTGTCATCATCATCATTCTCAACAATATTTATCTTAATATCATCATTATTTTCCTGTTGATAATGACTTATATCATCATCATTATTTTCCTTTTCTACTTCATCTTCTGAAGTGATATCTTCAGTTATATCTTCAGGTAACACATCAATGACTGGTTTGTGATGATCATTGTCCATGCGAGACTGAGCTCTGGTAGTCACAGCATTTGAACATAATAAGTGTTGTCTTTCCCATATCTCAATATCTTCCTGTGTACATTCATGCAATTTAGGTATGTTTCCCATAATAATTCCAGCAATTGGATTGTCCAAGAGGCATACTAGTGTTCGTCCTGTGAAATAAGGTGTGTCCAAAAACACTTCTGCTGTGGGGTAATATTCCACAGTTCCACCAAAAGTTATGCATTTCACTTGTTTTCCTGTATAATCCACCTTATCAACCAAGGCCTTGCGCACTCCAACGGTGGTTGCCCCTGTGTCTCTGAGTAAAGATGCTAATTTATTATTGACAAAACCTCTGTTCAAGATCAATGAACCAGTACTTTCAAAAGATGACATGACTGGGAGAGGGTGTCCGCATAATAATCTTGGCACTCCTTGAGGCTGAAATAAAGAATTGCAATTAGTGCAGTTATCACTATTTGCTAAATCTACACTGCATGAATTTGCATGTGCTACAATATCATTATGGTTCTGATTATTATCATGAACAATGGCATTGGTACTTTCAGTGTTTCTTGATTGTCTGGAAGTATTGTTATGATAAGATCTTTTATTTGCATTTTGATCATTTCCTCTATAAAATGATTTCTGACCTCTATTTGCTTTTGAGTTATAATCTCCTTTATTTTGCCAGTTATTGGACTTAAATGAGGTTTGTGGATAAAAATTATCCTCCTGATATGAATTCCAATGTCTTTGAGGTTGGTATTTGTTAAAATTGTATCTACCTCTATTTTGACTGTAATTATGTGATGGTTTAAATCTTTGATTTCTATCCATGCTGTTAGATCTATACCTAGGTGCATTTTCTTGGAATGATCTGGCCGATGCAGCCGGTAATGAGTCTCTTACATTGTTTTTGCTCAGTACTCTATTAGGATGAGCAACTTGATATTGACGTCCTAAGGTTTGTAATTTAGTCAGGTTCTCTGGTTTTCTTTCCTGCAGGAACGCAAGAAAATCAGAACTAATAGATGACAAAACCTTGTCTCTTAGAATTAAATCTGACAAACCCTCAAAAGTTTTTTCAGTTTTGGATAGTTCAATCCATCTAGAAAAATTCAGTTTAACAGCTGAAATAAATTCAGTGAAATCTTTTCCAGAATCAGGGTACAAAGATCGAAATTTCTGACGATAGCCCTCATCATCCAATTGATACCTCTGCAATAAAATGACCTTAACAGCTTCATAATCCTTTCTAGTCTGGTCATCCAAAGTGGAGACTACAGTTAATTGTTCACCAACCAATAAGTTCATAAGTCTACATGTCCATGTAGATTTGTCAATCTTATATTCTTCACAATAAGTTTCAAACCTATTTAGGAAGCATGAAATGTCATCTATGGATGCGTTAAATTTTGGCAAATTAATCCTTATGGCAGTAGTATGATCTTTACTTTTATCTTCACCTACCCCAGGATGCAACAGTGGTTGTTGTAATTTTAATTTTTCCAGTTCAATCTCAGCTAACCTTATAGCTTGTTGAGATTTACTCTCTTCTTGAGCTCTAGTATAGGCTAATTTTTCTCTTTCAAGAGCCAACTCTTCTGATCTCCTTTTTTCCTCCAATTCTTTTTCTCGGAGCTCTTCTTGTCTCCTTAATTCTTCCTTATGGAGCTCTTCTTGTCTCCTTTTTTCCTCCAATTCTTTTTCACGGAGCTCTTCTTGTCTCCTTAATTCTTCCTTATGGAGCTCTTCTTGTCTCCTTTTTTCTGCCAATTCAATTTCTTTTTCTTGTTTGTGAAGTTCCTCTTGTCTCTTTTTTTCTGCCAATTCCTCTTTGCGAAGTTCCTCTTGTCTGTTTACTTCTTTATCAATAAAAGCTTGCAAAGCTGGACCCTCCAAATTAAGTTCTTTTCCAATCTTCAATAAATCCTTTAATGAAGTCATGGTTGCTTATTTTTGTGTTTATCAATAATACACAATATTTTAACTTTTATATATATGAATATGTCAGCTATATTCAATATTCACTCCACCAATCTCAGATCAATTTATACTTGCAATAGTAGATGTATCCAGCTAAACAATATGGAGTAATGAAAAAAAATAGAACCACAACAAGTGAGAACAGCAAGACAGGGTTAGAGCAACTAAAGGAAATACAAATGGGAAAACAAAGGAATAACTAAAAAATATATATGAATTAATTTAAAATAATGCTCTATTACACATAGACAAGACAAGACGCATATCACAACAATTATGACATCTATGAAATAAATGATAGTAAGATGAGGCTAGACAATATTACAAACAAAATGTAACAAACTAAATAAAATATAACAATGACAGTACTTATGAGAACAAACAATAGATAAACATGACTACACAGCTAACAAAAATGGATCTGTTAAATTCAATAGAGGCAAACTTTTATACAACCAGCAGAGTATGCTGGGTCCTCTATCTGAATCACACAGATACTGCCTTATAGAACGCTTGATTTGCTCATTCGACCTAGCTTTCGCGGTATTGAATGATCACAAACCAAGTCCCTTCCAACCAGCCCGCTAGTTACAAAATCAAAAACACGTAATGAAAACACATATATGGCGAAGTCAGAGATCAGGCAAACAGATTATATTTACAGCCACGCTGCATGTAACAATAAATAGACTTATCTGTTGCCGAGAAACCACTCCTTCTTGAGACTTCGACAAGCAAAGGAGGTAGCGATGATTGAAGCCTAGTATCTGGTTAGGTTTAGAATGGCTTCATGCTGACATCGAAGGACATCGATATGGTCCATGATTTTTGATATAGTATTTGCTTCTTGAATGAAGATAGTCAGTTCCTATGACTTCTGTGTAATAATAGGTCACTTTAATAACTTAGTGACAGCTTGAGGCACATTTATAATGATGGAAATCCCTTCCATTTATTAAAACAGTCTGGCAGACGATGCGTGCCGCCATTTTGAAAAAATAGTCCCCGATTCGTTAGGCGCTGTTAGGCATCCCGGCTTGGCCCCCAGAAACTGATGCGGGTAAATCTTAAGAATGATTATCCTTTCAGGAACCGTCCTCCCGACGTCCTGTGGTAAGAGTGCATTAGACTTCAGGCTTGACACTCCTTAATACAATGGCCTGCTGAATACCTTCCAGGGTTGTCCTTGCATATTCCGTTTCAGGAATTAATATATATATATTTATGTTTGGCCAGTCACACATAATCTCCCTGGCCCGCACCTCAGGTACTCAATAACAAGGCACAACTTCTTGGCACAATTCACATCCATTTAATATACATATCACTCCATTGAGTATCATATGACATCTTAGCCTTTACTAGCACATGTCTCTACTGTCCTTGATTTTGCTCCTCACAGTTTTAATGGAACAGTCAACTTACGTGCCCAAGAATTTCCAATACACACTGCTAAGACTAAACTGACATTATACTGTTAGATGAAAGCATAAGGCAGTGATGGTAATCGATCTTGCAGGTGAAATATCAAAATGCCCAAAGGCAATTAACACATTTTTAAAAGCCGGTCCTACTGGACACATTCCGTGCGTACTGGTCAAACGACACAAGCAGACTCCTCGTTCGAGACGCTAGCTCGTCCCACATCGAAACTGCCGTCTGCCGATAATTCAGGGCAGAAGTCAAGACGTCACTTCCTGCCACCACGGGATACCGTGTGTAAACAATATATATCAGGAAGTGATCGACATGATATGATATTTACTCATATCATCTATGCATTCGCTAATTCTTGTGTCTAAGTGTATGAGAGCCTTAATTCTTCAACATGCACACGATTCTCAGTGTGCTGGACATATGGGTTTTTCCAGAACTAAGACTAGAGTCCTTGCGACTTTCTTTTGGCCATTCGTGAACAAAGACATACGCATTTATTGCCGGTCTTGCAAAATTTGCCAAGAGGTCAAGTCTAGAGGTCCAAGACATGCTGCACCTATTCAGGCGGCAGATATTCCTATTCGGCCGTTTCAGAAAATGGCAATAGACATTATTGGCCCGTTTAAGATTAAGTCAGCCAGAGGACATCAATTTATCCTTACTTGTGTTGACATGTGCACTCGTTGGCCAGAGGCTATTCCTCTTAAAAGCATATCAACTGTCGATATCGCAGATGCTCTTTGGCTCATATTTTCTCGGCTGGGATTTCCCGGAGAAATACTATCAGACCACGGCACTCAATTGATATCGGACACTATGTCTCAGGTGATGGCTACTCTGGACATTAAAAGGTGTCTCAGTAGTATTCATCATCCAATGTCCAATGGATTGGTTGAACGTCTTATTAGGACACTAAAGAACTTACTAGGCAAGATAACGGAGGATCATCCTGATGATTGGGACAGGGTCCTACCTGCAGCTCTCTTTGCTTATAGAGAGGTTCCCAACGAGCATACATGATTTTCACCTTTTGAATTTGTCTTTGGCGCGCAACCGCGCGGTCCTATGTCCTTGCTACAGGATCTGATCACTGCCGATAATATTGACGATGATACACAATCGTCATATGAGTATGTTATTGCTCTTAGGGAGAAAATTATCGAATCATGCAGGTTAGCTACTTCATCATCAGAATTCGCTAAAGAAAATGCTAGGCGATTCGCTAATAAGAAAAGACGCCTACGTCAACTTTGTCCTGGAGACAAAGCGTTTGTCTTACTTCCCACGAGGGAAAACAGACTTCTCATTTCTTGGAAAGGTCCATATACTATAGTCTCTAAAATTTCAGATGTCGACTATATTGTCGATGTGGATGGAAGGCATAAAACCTTCTATATAAATATGCTTACTGAATTTATTGAACGACCAGACTATTTACAGCCTATTTTCCAGGCGACGGACGATTCTCGAGTCCAACATGGTCATATCTCATTCCTGTCTGTTATACAGGATGAAGAAACTACTTTTTCTGACGTTAACTTACCTCTTCCCGTTGTTCCACTTAATTCTACGGAATCATGGAAAAACGTTACCGTCTCTTCGAACTTGTCTTTTGAGGAGCAACGTCAAGTATCTTCTACGCTAGAATCATTTCAGGATGTCCTTACCGACATTCCTGGACACACAGATGTCATAGAACATGACATCATACTTATTGATCGTAATCCGATCAGAGTAAGACCATACCCTATACCTATTCATTTTAAAGCACAAGTCGAGAAAGAATTGGATGAAATGATTCAAATGAAAATAATTGAACCATCCACTTCAGCTTATTCTTCGTCGATGGTTATTGTTCGAAAGAAAGACAATAACATACGTCTTTGCGTTGATTATCGCAAATTAAATCAAGTTATGAAGTTCGATGCTGAACCTATGCCTTTATTAGATGATCTACTTATTAGACTTTCTAACGCTAAATTCTTTACTAAACTAGACTTGTCGAAAGGTTATTGGCAAGTCCCACTGACGGAACACGCCAAACCTCTCACTGCTTTTTCGACACCTAGGGGTTTATTTCAGTGGAATGTTATGCCTTTCGGGCATATGAACGCCCCAGCAACTTTCGTGCGCATGATGCGACGAATTCTATCGTATCGTACAGATGTCATCGCATATTTGGACGACATCTGTCTGTTCAGTGATACTTGGGAAGAACACTATTTGGGTTTAAACGAGTTACTATCTACTCTACGCGAGCATAAGTTAACAGCAAAACCATCTAAAGCCTTTGTTAGTGATAAGGGTGGATTTAGGCTGACTTCAATTACCAACCCTATCGACACCAGTAAAATTATAGTTGTAGTGTAGGGTGTCTTATCTGGTTTATGTTGTTGCTGTCTGTAAAGTAGTTAGCTAGTCCACAGAGTTACAGCACAGGCAAAGTGACATGCGAAGTCATAAAGGAGGTAACTGCTCTTGACGTTTTCATCATTTATTTCACGCCACAACGACAGTTACTTCACATACATCATAAACATCACAGTTCAATAGTTTTCAGCATTCAAAATGATATCGGTGCCAACTGTTAGACATGTAGGATCCAATCCTCATCAGTCATAGCGTAAACAATAGTTCAAGGTTCACAGTGTCATAAAGTTATTATTCATAAATCTGTCTTAATAATATGGCACAGAGCTGGTTGCATTAATATTCATTACTATCAATAGTGTAACAGTGTCAGCTGCATTTCATCAGTACACATACATAATAATCATTACTCCTCTCCTGATGCTGGCAGATCAGGTGTAATAAATAAGTCCGTTATCGTTTGCACGAGAAATAGCATTGAGGAGTACAGGTCGAACTGACCTTTATCACATTCCTAAGTCTAACCCTTTGACTTAGGCGTAATCGCTGACATAGCGAATCCTGGAACACAGACAATAGTCCTGTTGGTCTAAAGCGACCCATATATGTAAATTGTTCAGGTATAAAGATACCGGTGGCGAAATCCTAATCAAAGTACCTCTCCATTTTGAATCACACAGGCGAGCAGAGAGCAACAAAATGTCGAACTACTAGATGGTATCGTAAAGTTCAATAAAGAGGTATTACCTTTCTTCGGAATCAACCACTAAAACATATGCCTCCAGGCGGCTTGAATAATACTGGGAAAAGTCTAGTTAGATAACTAACTCACAAAGACAATATATTTCCCTATGAAAAATCACAAGACGCCAGTGCGTCCGTCCTCTGCTCAGTACATCATCTCGAATCCCCGCTGGGCGGAAGACGATTCTAACCCCTGAAAGTCAGACATGCGCAGAAAAGCCTACACCTGAGTGAAATTAAACGAGACGATGGTTGAAGACCTTCTAGAAAGATTTTTGTAAGAAATCTTGCCTTATATGGACAGCGAACGAATCCTCAACACTGGTTTCAATCATTCAAAAAAAAAACAGATGACCGATACTACCATAAAAGGAGAGTGACCAACACATCGTTTAAAAAAAATGGACCGATGAGTCCCGTCACAAGCGAAGGTAATCATCCTTGCAAAATGTACTCACAGTAAAACAAGAGTTATTTATCTTAGACTGTGCGAAAAATCAAGGTGTACAATTCAGACAAGTTAATTACACAATGCCTATAGAAAAAAATTATACAATGTCTTTTTTTAAAAATTATACAATGTCATTTGAAAAATTATACAATGTCTTTTGAAAAATTATGTGCGTAACAGATTACCGCACACACAACCTCCCCCCCCCGCACCCCCCCCCCCCCCCCCCCCCCGGGAAAAAAAATGAAACATTTTTTAAAAAAATCCTAGAGCCAGAAACAACAGGCTCTAAACGCACGTATGATGCGTGGATATAATGCTTAATATGCGGCTATCGCGATGCATAGCGATAGCTGAGTTTGTATCTCAGAATCTTAGAGAAAATATTTCCCTAAGTGTACGCGTATATTCCAGGGAGGTGCCACCAACATACGCCACAGTGATGGCAACATCACAATGCAAGGTAAATCATACTCATACAAATCTAGGAAAATACATATTATCATAGTATTAAACAATGAAGTGTTGTGCAAACAGCGGTGTCATATACTACTATACCGCACTTTAGAATTACACAAAATACATGATACATGCATATAATATAATAATACATTGTATTGTTCTAATTAAATAGATGTTCATAGAAGACGTGGACATAATCTGCTCCAGATTGACTTAGGGCTTGATATGTTTTAAAGTTCCACAATGGACATAATCTCGCAGACGTCAAAGATGTGCTGCGAAAATATCAATAACAAAAAAAAATTTTTATGGTATATGCCAAATTTCTTAATACATCAATCAAATTACTGTATATAAATGTGGCCGTAAACTTTTGTCACATATATCGCTAATTAAGCCTCCTTAACATTATATGGTACAAAGTTATAAATTCACAAAAAGTGATAACATATGTGCTGATATGTCATTATAGTAGAGGACTGTATATCAGTAACTATGTATAACAGAAGAATTAAGTGGAATCGTGTGGGCATCTGGACAGAATGTCTGCCATCACATTATCCGAACCACGGATAGCTCGCACCGTAAAATGAAATGGTTGAAGAGCTATTGCATATCGAGTGGACCTCGAGCTCTTCAAGTTTTTGCTCTAAATAGCAGTAAGAGCTTTCTGGTCGGTTTCCACAATGAAATGTGCGCCTAGAAGGAATCTTTGCAATTTAAGAATTAACCAAACCATAGCCAATAATTCACGGTCTAGAACCGAGTAATTCCTTTCTGCAGTATTTATTTTTCTAGATATATACATCACCGGATGCAGAGTATCAGAATACTCCTGCATAAGTGCTGCCCCAATCCCAGTTGACGAGGCGTCACTTCGAAGAACAAAAATCTTCTCAATAGTAGGTAACCTTAGGATAGGTGGTGATGAAAAGAGAGTTTTAATCTGGTCCAATGAGGATTGATATTCTTAAGACCAGCGGATCAGATTAGGCGATCCTTTCTTCAGTAAAGTAGAAATCGGTGCCATAATGGAGGACAGATTCGGAATAAAACGTCCGTAAAATTGTATCAAACCTAAGAGACTCCGTACTTGTTTCTTCGTCTTAGGGACAGAAATGTTTAGTATTTTTGAAACATTGTGGTCTTCTATCTTTAAAAGACAATGACCAACCCGATGACCCAGGAAAGAAATCTCGCTAAATCCTATAAAAGCTTTAGAGGGTTTTGCAGTCAAGTTATACTCGCGGAGAGTAGACAGCAATTCGTATAAACCCAGATAATGATCTTCCCAGGAATCACTGAATAAACAGATATCGTCTAAGTATGCTATGACATCAGTACGATATGACAGAATTCGACGCATCATGCGTACGAATGTAGCAGGGGCGTTCATAAGACCGAAAGGCATGAAATTCCATTGAAATAAACCCCTAGGTGTAGAAAAAGCGGTAAAAGGTTTGGCACGTTCAGTTAAAGGAACTTGCCAATAACCTTTAGACAAGTCTAGTTTGGTAAAGAATCTAGAATTAGAGAGTTTGTTTAGTAGCTCTTCTAGAGAAGGCATCGGTTCAGCATCAAACTTCGTAACCTGGTTCAATTTCCGATAATCAACGCAAATGCGAATATTATTGTCTTTTTTTCGGACAATAATCATAGACGAAGAGTAAGGTGAAGTAGATGGTTCGATTATTTCCAATCGTATCATCTCATCTAATTCCTTCTCGACTTGTGACTGAAAGTGGATAGGTATTGGATAGGGTCTGACTCTGATAGGATTATGGTCAGTAAGCTTTATGTCATGTTCGATGACATATGTGTGTCCCGGGATGTCTGTAAGAACATCCTGAAATGTTTGCAACATCGAAGAGACTTGTCGATGTTCTTCAGCGGAAAGATTAGGAGAAACGGTAACGTTTTTCCAAGATTCCGTAGAATGAAGTGGGATCACAGGAAGTGGAAGATTGACATCAGAAAAAGTAGTTTCCTCATCCTGTATGACTGACAGGGATGAGTACTGACCATGAGGTACTGGAGAGTCGTCCGTCGCCTGGAAAATAGGCTGCAAATAGTCTGGTCGTTCATGAAATTCCGACAACATATTTATGTGGAAAGTTTTATGTTTCCCATCAATATCGACAACATAGTCGACGTCGGAAATCTTAGAGACTATTGCATATGGACCTTTCCATGCAATAAGAAGTCTGTTCTCCCTTGTAGGAAGTAGAACGAGCGCTTTGTCACCTGGACAAAGTTGTCGTAGACATCTATTCTTATTAGCAAATTGTCTTGCCTTTTCTTTGGCAAACTCGGATGACGAAGTTGCTAATTTGCATGCCTCGATGATCTTTTGCCTTAGAGCAATGACATACTCATAAGAAGGTTGAATGTCATCGGTAATATTATCGGCAGTGATGAGATCGTGAAGTAAAGACATAGGGCCGCGCGGTCGCGCGCCAAAAACAAGTTCAAAAGGAGAAAATCCTGTGTGTTCATTTGGGACCTCTCTATAAGCGAAGAGAGCCGCGGGTAAAACCCTGTCCCAATCCTGAGTATGATCCTCAGTTATCTTCCCAAGTAAAGTCTTTAGTGTCATATTCAAACGCTCAACTAACCCATTCGATATTGGGTGATATATACTGCTGAGGGACCTTTTAATATGTAAAATAGACATTACCTGTGACATAGTGTCGGATATAAGTTGTGTGCCATGGTCTGGCAATATTTCTCTGGGGAAACCCAAGCGAGAAATATCAGCCACAGAGCGTCTGCAATATCGGCAGTTAAGATGCTCTTGAGAGGGATAGCCTCTGGCCAACGTGTGCACATATCGACACATGTGAGGATAAATTGATGTCCTCTAGCCGACGTAATCCTAAAAGGACCGATAATATCTATCGCCATCTTCTGAAAAGGGTGAATAGGGATGTCAGCAGCCTGGATAGGCGCAGCATGTCGTGGTCCTCTCGATTTAACCTCCTGACATACTTTGCAAGATCGACAGTAAATACGTATGTCCTTGCTTACAAATGGCCAAAAGAAAGCCGCAAGAACCCTCGACTTTGTACGGGAAAACCCCATATGTCCAGCACATTGCGAGTCATGAGCATGTTGCAATATTTGCAATCTCATACTCTTAGGCACAAGAATTTGAGAATGGGCAGACGTAGTCGAGTCTTGTACCATACGTACAAGTACGCCGTTCTTCATAGAAATCCAACACTTTCTATTTGTATTTTGATTTGGATCACCTTTTTTTGCTAGAATGAAGAATTTCTGCAAAGAAGGATCTTCTTCTTGCAACTTTATGAATGAGTCACGTGAAATAATGCAATGACTATCTTGGCTATTTACTTCATCATCACTAGTCAATGAAGTTTGTGGTGTTTCAAGAGCTTGTGCTCTTGTGACCACTGCATTGGTAGCATGCATATTCTGTTCTTCCCAAGCAGCTATCTGCTGTGGGGTACATTCACTAACTCCGTGAATACGACCGATAATAAGGTCCGCAATAGGGTTAGGAAGAAGACACGCGTGGACATCTCCCGTAAAGAAGGGAGTAGCAATATGTATTATGGCAGTAGGATACTTTTCCAAAGTGCCACCAAATGTGACACATTTGGTGACTTTTCCTGTAGCACCGGATGGATTTACAAGAGATTGTCTAACACCAATAGTAGTACATCCAGAATCAAACAGAAGTGAGACTGGATTACTATTTACAAGACCCTTATGTAGTATAAGAGAGCCTCTCCCGTCATGCGCAACTGCAGCAGGGAGAGCGGGAATAGGATGACCACAGCTTAAAGTAGTTACGGTAGTTGGTTCGATCAAAGTACTACATTGGGGACATTTATTTGCTCTACCAAAATCAAAAGCAGAACATCCGATAGCATTAGGGTTTTTATCCTTATTAACCTGTTTATCTGCTCCCTGAGATTCATGTTGTACAGAGTTTGTCTGTTGATATCTCTTTCTCTTATGTAGAGATCTACTGCGACCATTATTGCCTCAAAAATTATCATTATTTTCTCTCCTGTAATTGTTATCCTGATCTGTGTTCCAGTTTCCATAATTGTCATTATCATATCTGTATTGATTTGAAAATCTAGCAGATTGATTTTGAGGTTTACGCGAAAAGTAGTTACCTCTATACTGACTACCTTTGCGGAAATGTCTAAAATTATTAGGTGCAGAATAACGAGGAGTGTCACCTTGTCTCCAGTTATTCGAAGAAGAATCACCATGTGATTGATTGCTATGATTTTGATCATAATTACGGTTACTCTTTCCATTAATATTATGTTGAGTACTTTGAAATTTACGCTTGAAATTTTGGCCATATGGTGATGCCGAAGCAACTGGCATACCTTCTTTTACTCTAGAGTTGCTAATGGTTACATGAGGGTGCGCAGTCACATACTGGCAACAGTATTCTTCCATTTCTTTTATGTTTTTAGGCTTACTCTCATGAAGAAAAGAAAGAAAGGATTCATTGACAGAAGACATAACCTTGTCTCTAAGTAGTAAGTCCATAAGTGCTTCATATGTATGTTCTGTCTTAGACAGCTCAACCCAACGTGAAAAAGTAAGTCGAATTTTTGAAATAAATTCAGAGAATTCAACTCCAGTATCTGGCAACATATTTTTAAATTAAAGACGACAGCCGTCTTCGTTAAGTTGGTACTTCTTTAACAAGACTGCTCTGATAACTTCATAATTGTTCTTGTCAGGCTTATCTACCATACTTAACATACTCAAAGTATCACCTCTAAGTAAGTTGGATAACTGATAAACATACATTGATTTATCTATGTTATGTGCTGTACATGCACGTTAAAATCTATCCAGATAAAACGTTATATCGTCACTGGAAGCATTGAATGCACGTAGCTTTATCTTAAAAGTACTTGCATTGAACCTATCTGACCCCTTATTTCCATCATTAGCATTACCAGACAACTTCAACTTTTCTAACTCCAAAGCTAAGAGTTTTTCTTCATGCTCCATTTTTGCTTTTCTCTCATCAGCCTCTCTTTGTAACCTTCTTTCTTCAGCCTCAGCCTCTCTTTGTAACTTTTTCTCTTCAGCCTCAGCCTGTATCTCTAGTCTTTTATTTTCAGCCTCTTTTTCAAGTCTTTTATTTTCTGACTCTTTTTCAAGTCTTTTATTTTCTGACTCTTTTTCAAGTCTTTTCTCCTCAGCTTCTCTTTTCTGTTTCTCCATTTCCATTTGAAATCTCCTTTCCTCCACCTGCATCTGCAATTTCGTTTGTTTAGCTTCCATCTCCATTCTTTTCTCTTCCATCTTTAATGCTTTATCATATTGAGTAGTCGCATATTCTTCCAATTTATCACCTGTCTTGCCAAGGGATTTCCCTTGTTCAATAAAGTAATCAAGTGTAGACATGATGTCCAATATTATGAGTCACAAAATCTGAAATATTTAATTAATGTATTTCACTCTTAATAGTGACAAGACTTAAATAAGTCCTTGTATAATCACAATGTTTACCCCAATCTTTGTGGGAAACAAGTCTTCGACAAAGAACTTGTATTACTCAATATATAATAATACCACAAGTCAATTCTTAATCATAAAGGCACTACACATCCAATAGTGCATAACCACATAATCATCAGTTATTTATCATAACTGCACTACACATCCAATAGTGCATAACAATCCACCATTTAGTTATGATAAGCAAATATGTAACAATAGTGAAAGCTAACTATGCAAGAACTATGTAAACAATAACAATCGAAGACAATGTAAACAATAACAAAGATTCCAGACAATGTAAACAATAACAAAGATCAAACACAATACGAAAACATTCGCAAAAGTCAAAGAAATAAAGAGCGAAAACTAAAAGTAAATATCACAAAGAATGTGTTGACAAATGCGAAGAATGTAAACAAACAAATGACGTCACAGTGTATAAACAAAAATGGTGTAGAGAACTGAATAATAGGAAAGAGGAGACCTGCAAATACAAACAAATCAAAACAAAACTAAAGAATGCGAAAAAATACCGAAAACAAAAATGCACATGTCATCACTACTAACACAAATAGCAACAAATGTTGCATGCAAATTTCCAATTAAGAAAATTGCTCCTAAAGAACGCTATCATAAGACCTCTATAACGTGGTATCTCTTATGATAGTCACCTACCCAACCAAACCCGCAGAAATATAAACATATAAATATACAAATAACATATAACATGTAGTAAATTAACAATAGGATGTGAAAGAGTAGAAGGCTCAGTTAGAATATAAGGGCACAGTTCACAAACAAAACAGGCCACTTAACTTCTATAAATCCAGCGTCAGCACGGTGCAGAACAGGAAGTGATCAGCATTCTGAGGATAATGATCCAACGTTGATCAACTTCTGCTCCCATAAACAGCCATGACGAAGGAAATGAGCTTCTAATACTGGAAACGTCGTTTCGGCACTTGACCTTCTGAATCTTATAAACCGACTTAATCGGCACTTGACCTTCTGAATCCGCAACCGTAAATCGATTCAATCGGCACTTGTCCTTCTTAGTCCGGAAACTTTGATAACTTGACGAGCAACGCCGGGTACTTTGAAAATATTTCCGTAATCAGCAACGCCGGGTACTTTCATTGAAGGTAGTGAGTTGAACTGCAATCTTGTATATAGTATGATGATGATGTCTGGGTTTGTTGACCCCCTTGAGAGCTGGTACCAGAATAAACCAACATTTGGCCACCATGAAATGATAGGACCAGAACTGGCCACCATGAAATGATAAGGGTGGATTTAGGCTGACTTCAATTACCACCCCTATCGACACCAGTAAAATTATAGTTGTAGTTTAGGGTGTCTTATCTGGTTTATGTTGTTGCTGTGTGTAAAGTAGTTAGCTAGTCCACAGAGTTACAGCACAGGCAAAGTGACATGCGAAGTCATAAAGGAGGTAACTGCTGTTGACGTTTTCATCATTTATTTCACGCCACAACGACAGTTACTTCACATACATCATAAACATCACAGTTCAATAGTTTTCAGCATTCAAAATGATGTCGGTGCCAACTGTTAGACATGTAGGATCCAATCCTCATCAGTCATAGCGTAAACAATGGTTCAAGGTTCACAGTGTCATAAAGTTATTATTCATAAATCTTTATAAATAATATGGCACAGAGCTTAATGCATTAATATTCATTACTATCAATAGTGTAACAGTGCCAGCTGCATTTCATCAGTACACATACATAATAATCATTACTCCTCTCCTGATGCTGGCAGATCAGGTGTAATAAATAAGTCCGTTATCGTTTGCACGAGAAATAGCATTGAGGAGTACAGGTCGAACTGACCTTTATCACATTCCTAAGTCTAACCCTTTGACTTAGGCGTAATCGCTGACATAGCGAATCCTGGAACACAGACAATAGTCCTGTTGGTCTAAAGCGACCCATATATGTAAATTGTTCAGGTATAAAGATGCCGGTGGCGAAATCCTAATCAAAGTACCTCTCCATTTTGAATCACACAGGCGAGCAGAGAGCAACAAAATGTCGAACTACTAGATGGTATCGTAAAGTTCAATAAAGAGGTATTACCTTTCTTCGGAATCAACCACTAAAACATATGCCTCCAGGCGGCTTGAATAATACTGGGAAAAGTCTAGTTAGATAACTAACTCACAAAGACAATATATTTCCCTATGAAAAATCACAAGATGCCAATGCGTCTGTCCTCTGCTCATTACATCATCTCGAATCCCCGCTGGGCGGAAGACGATTCTAACCCCTGAAAGTCAGACATGCGCAGAAAAGCCTACACCTGAGTGAAATTCAACGAGACGATGGTTGAAGACCTTCTAGAAAGATTTTTGTAAGAAATCTTGCCTTATATGGACAGCGAACGAATCCTCAACACTGGTTTCAATCATTCAAAGAAACAGATGACCGATACTACCATGAAAGGAGAGTGACCAACACATCGTTCAAAAAAAATGGACCGATGAGTCCCATCACAAGCGAAGGTAATCATCCTTGCAAAATGTACTCACAGTAAAACAAGAGTTATTTATCTTAGACTGTGCGAAAAATCAAGGTGTACAATTCAGACAAGTTAATTACACAATGCCTATAGAAAAAATTATACAATGTTTTTTTTTTTTAAATTATACAATGTCATTTGAAAAATTATACAATGTCTTTTGAAAAATTCTGTGCGTAACAGTTGGGTTTATTGAAATCTCTTTCCTAGGTCATCGGGTTGGTCATGGTCTGTTGAAGACAGAGGACCAAAACATTTCGAAGCTATTAAATATCTCGGTTCCGAAGACAAAAAAGCAAGTACGTAGTCTCTTGGGATTAATACAATTCTATGGAAGATTCATTGATAATCTATCCTCCATTATGGCACCACTTTCAACGTTGTTGAAGAAAGGTTCTCCTAATATGGTGCGTTGGTCCCAAGAATGCCAATCGTTATTGGATCAGGTTAAGAATTTGTTCTCATCTCATCCTATCTTAAGACTACCAACGATTGATAAGACTTTTGTCCTTCGTAGTGATGCCTCTTCCACTGGGATTGTAGCGGCACTAATGCAGGAGTATTGAGGAACGCTGCATCCTGTAATGTATATTTCTAGGAAGCTGAATGCGGCAGAAAGGAATTTCTCGGTTTTAGACCGTGAATTGTTGGCCATGGTTTGGTCCATTCTTAAACTACAAAGATTCCTTCTGGGCGCGCATTTCATTATGGAAACCGACCAAAAAGCTCTTACAGCTATGCAGAGTAAGGATTTGAAGAGCTCGAGATCTACTCGTTATGCTATTGCTCTTCAACCTTTCAATTTTACGGTGCGAGCTATCCGTAGTTCAGATAATGTGATGGCAGACGTATTGTCTAGATGCCCACATGATTCCATTTAAATCTTATGTCCTAGATCTCCTGATACTCTTTCGGACTTATGTCTGTTCTTAATATTAAAATATATATTAACACAATTGTGTCACTAGTTGGATGATGTATATGACTTTAACAGATTTGGTTATGTCCATCAATGATATATATCCATTAGATATGTTGATGGTATAGTATTGTATTGCATGATATTTGTATATTGCTATAATGATAGTATTTGACAATTTTTGATATCTATGATTGGTATTGCCAGCAACTTATTTTTCTTTAATGGTACCCCCTGAGTTTGTTTGGCTTAGAGGAAATATTTTCTCTTATGATGGGGGATGATTTTTACTCTCTCCAGACGCTTTATTTATGCGTCTATTGTACCTGATATTAGGTTCATGAGCACATAATTGATGCTGGTTCTATCTTGCTCATGGATATATTTAAGAAAAAAAAATGTGTCATTTATTTTTAACAGGGGCGGTGCGGTAATATGTTGCGGTTATTTTTGATGGAGTTTCAAACATCGATCTATTGGTTGTAGGTTTTTCACCCTAGTCAAAGTTTAGTAACTATGTCTTGACTTTGCTGTGTCAGGTTGATTAGGGGTTATCTCCCTTGTTTGTTCATTCATTGTGTTTGACCTTTTGGGTCAAAGGTAATACAGTTCTGGGCTACATGCGGTGCGCAGTGGAGAGCGCGAATTTAGACTTCCGTCTTGTTGAGTTGTGAAGTCCTGGCTTCTGGGGACGTGTATGTCCATTGTAGTTTCGGGGAGGAAAATCTTCGAAGTGACTGCGTTGTCAGTTTTCCCCATTGATTCTCTGTGCTTTAGGAAGGACGACAGTGTTATTATTGTATTCTGAGGATTCGTTTCAAGGTAACACCGACTTTGCCATTATTATGTATTCCGTGACAGAATTTGGTAAAGGCTTACCTAGCTGTGAGAACAATTCTTGATTCCTGTAAAGCAGAACTTATACTTGCGCTCAAGGTAGCTATTCAAGACTATTTATCTTATATGATCAGAAGTCCAGGGATGGAGTTATATATGGTGGAAACTGCAGGTTGGCGGTATATCTACACAAACATTAAAGCATGATTCATGCAATCTGCTTAATGAAGAATGCACAGCTGACGTCATCGTCAGGTCTGTGTAATGGCAACTATTCTACGGCATGTACCGACATGATTGGCGTGTTATGCCAAGGTATACGACGGCCCTAGTAATAGGATTACTTGAGTGAAGGGCTCGTCTTTTGTATGACGGAGTTATTAAGGTATCTGACTCGTTCAGTCAGAGATACCAAAAGCGGCATTATGAACAGTACATGAAAAGAACATAACACTATTGACATGCATACATATATGAATGTTCACCAGCCAAAATGACTGATATGTACCCAGCGATTTCCATTGACATGATGTACATGAACTTGTTTACATTGACTGTTCCTGTGTGATTCTACATGTTAGTTCTGTCAATAAATGTATGAACCATCACAAGTAGTTCCAACCTTCATTGACTGTAGTACGAGTGTGACTGGGTGTTTGTACAACTACATATGAGCCTAAACACATTCGCGTCTCTGCACACCCATGTCTCTTCATCAACATCTGCAACACGCAGAAACCAACCAGCTAAGGAGCAAGAAAAATCAAGTAACACAGGAATGATTTAATTATTGTCACTAGTTGAGAGTTTACGTTTGATGTTTCTAGTTTTCTAATTAAAATATTGTGATCTATCATATCACATGCATTTTTAAAGTCTACAAAGAATGCCGCACACATGTTGTCGTTGTTAATATCTCGGTGTCAGTTGTCTATCATCTTTGTTAGAGCAGTGTGACATGAATGTTTAGGTCTAAAGCCCGACTGACTATCAATTAGCAAGTCGTTGTTAACTAGGTGTTGTAGGTTTATTTTATGTAAATGTTTTCCAGTGGTTTGGATAGCGATGATATTAGAGAGATTGGCCTATAGTTACCAAAGTTACAATTATCGAAGGAACCAGGTTTGAAAAGAGGATATACTTTAGCGACTTTAAAGTGCGACTAAAATAACTCTTTGCGATACATAGATTGTATATGTATGTTAGTGAATCGCTAATAACTGGGGCAGCATATTGCAGTATTCCGATAGATAGATATTTAGATAGATAGATAGATAGATAGATAGATAGATAGATAGATAGATAGATAGATAGATAGATAGATAGATAGATAGATAGATAGATAGATAGATAGATAGATAGATAGATAGATAGATAGATAGATAGATAGATAGATAGATAGATAGATAGATAGATAGATAGATAGATAGATAGATAGATAGATAGATAGATAGATAGTTGGATGGATAGATAGATAGATAGATAGATAGATAGATAGATAGATAGATAGATAGATAGATAGATAGATAGATAGATAGATAGATAGATAGATAGATAGATAGATAGATAGATAGATAGTTGGATGGATGGATGGATGGGCGGATGGACAGACGTACGGGCGGGCGGGCGAACTGGCTGGCGGGCAGACAGGCAAATAGATAGATAGATAGATAGATAGATAGATAGATAGATAAATAGATAGATAGATAGATAGATAGATAGGTAGATAGACAGACAGAGAGGCAGACAGAGAGGCAGACAGACAGATAGATAGATAGATAGATAGATAGATAGATAGATAGATAGATAGATAGATAGATAGATAGATAGATAGATAGATAGATAGATAGATAGATGGATAGATAGATAGATAGATAGATAGGTAGGTAGATAGACAGACAGAGAGGCAGACAGATAGACAGATAGATAGATAGATAGATAGATAGATAGATAGATAGATAGATAGATAGATAGATAGATAGATAGATAGATAGATAGATAGATAGATAGATAGAACGAACGAACGAACTTTATTTTCAAAGGGTTAAGAATTGGGCACGCAGGCCCGTCTTACATTCTGCCCTTCTTCTCTCTGTCATCTTACATACCGTATCCTTTCAATAGCACATGCATTTTTAGCATTATTTAAGCATACAACATTATCGAGGTAAAATAATAACATACATTTGTAACATCCAGACATAATCAAATTTAAGGGGGAAAAAAATATTTAAAAAAAAAAAAATTATTAATTAAAATAAATAAACAAAAAATAATACCTTAAAAAAAAAAAACTAACATACACAATCTAAACCATTCATACAGTAACATAGACATAATTTGAAACGTAATCAGATTATGGTGGCATTTAATAAGAACTCGTGACATTTTGGAAATCTGCTGAATGACCTGGGACTTCGTGTGTTGTCAGCGCATGCGGAAAATGTTCCCACAGGTGAGCAGCTTTGAGTCCCAAGCAGATACTGCCACAGGGAGTGAATTGTTGACGCCTCCACTACACGAAATCCAGCTTTATGACCTATGCTCCTTAGGGGGGTAAAGGGTATTGACTGATAGATGAGAATCGTACATATATGCCCGTCTTGCATTTTGCCCTTCCTCTTACTCATCTTTATTGCTAGGTATCCAGACATTCTCCAACATACTTAGGTATTAGTTCAATGGCGATGCAACATTATAAGTAGTATAAAAGCATACATTTACAGTATCTGATTACAATTAAGAAGTAAGGTATATTAAAATGAAAAACTAGATCATCAGACCCTCCATACAGTATATTAGATAATAATTCGAAACATAATCCCTTAGGGCGGCATATAATCCGCACTAATAATGTATTTGAATAGTCTATGATTATATTAATAGGGACTGTGCATGTTTTTAAGGTCATGTGGAAGATTGTTCCACAGATAGATAGATAGATAGATAGATAGATAGATAGATAGATAGATAGATAGATAGATAGATTGATGGATAGATAGATAGATAGATAGATAGATAGATAGATAGATAGATAGATAGATAGATAGATAGATAGATAGATAGATAGATAGATAGATAGATAGATAGATAGATAGATAGATAGATAGATAGATAGATAGATAGATAGATAGATGGATGGATGGATGGAAACACGGATGGACAGACGGACGGGCGGGTGGGCTGGATGGCGGGCAGACAGGCAGATAGATAGATAGATAGATAGATAGATAGATAGATAGATAGATAGATAGATAGATAGATAGATAGATAGATAGATAGATAGATAGATAGATAGATAGATAGATGGATGGATGGAAACACGGATGGACAGACGGACGGGCAGGTGGGCTGGATGGCGGGCAGACAGGCAGATAGATAGATAGATAGATAGATAGATAGATAGATAGATAGATAGATAGATAGATAGATAGATAGATAGATAGATAGATAGATAGATAGATAGATAGATAGATAGATAGATAGATAGATAGATAGATAGATAAGAGGCATTAAGATCGCTAAAGAAAAAGATGTCATGGGACAAGATGGGATAACGAATGAAATGCTATTAGGAGTCGCCGGAAAGGCACAAAAGAAGCTTTTGGTCATTCTAAAGTACAGCTGGTAAAAAAAGGAATATCACCACATTAATTGAAAGACGTCATATTAATTCCAATACCAAAGAAAGACAAAGATCTGACAGAACCAAATGGTTACAGACCTATCAGTCTACTTAACTGGGTAGGAAAACTGTTGGAGCGCATAATTAATACCCGAATGATGTAGCAGCCACATAGCAAACAGGATTGAGACAACACAGAACCACTGAAGACCAGATCACGTATATAGCTCAGAAAATTGAGGATATCATCCAAGAGAAAAATCACACGGCGGTTTTTTCGGTAAACTTAGCAAAAGGAATTGACACCGCGGGGGAAAACGGGGATTTAAACTCAAGCTACAGTGAAGTGTGTAGGAGAATGCCCACATGGAGCAGACACAACCTTGATAATAGAACTGCCATAGATAGCCGCGGTAGCGTAGTGGTTAACCACACTGCGCTGGCGAAAGGGTGACCCAGGATCAAACCCGGACGAGGACATTTGAAGATTTTTCGTCGACCGAGATTTGGACTGGATTAACTCGAGCCCTGGCGAAGACATTTGAAGGAGTGTCGTCGACCAGGGACTGGCGGCTCCTGAGCCGACCCAGCTCTAATGGGTACCTCCGAAATCGGTGAGTGTCTGCATGAATGGCGAGGGACACCTGTTTCTGTGCAAAAAAAGGGATACTCACGTAAAATCTGTCTCAGGTTAGACATACTAACTTGAGATTTCGCCTCGAATAATAGCGGACGTACGAAAAAAAAAAAGAACTACCAGAGTTTAACGACAAGAACAGACCAGTAAACGAAAGATGATATTGGAGCAGGATGTTCCCCAAGGCCGAGTCCTGTCGCCAACGGTGTTCCTTGCGAACATAAATGACATATATGAGAATATTCCAAGAAAACCCACAATGCCTCCTTTGCAGATGACTTAGCTCTACGAATCTCAGAAGAATATATCACTACGGCAAGCACTTGGGTGCAGCAAGCCCTAACATCACTTGAGGACATAATGACAGCAGACAGCTGTCAGTCACAATAGGAACATTCTAACGGAACGTTTGTCCTTATGACAGAAGAAAACTCTCAGTCACAATAGGACAATTCTCACGTAACGTTTGCCCTAATGGCAGAAGAACGCTGTCAGTCACAATAAGAAAATTCTCACGAAACGTTGATCTTAATGACAGAAGAAAACTGTCAGTCACAATGGGAAAATTCTCATGGAACGTTTGTCCTAATGACAGAAGAAAGCTCTGCGAGACATGTAGCCCTCGTCACAGATGATTTATCAGTAACAGCAGCACTAAAAAGTCAGAATAATGCCGCCTTGGATCACCTGAGAGTAACATTCTACACATTGTTTCAGCAGTTCAAAAGAGTTGTGATACAGTGAATCCTTTCTCACAGCAACATCCCCGGAAATGAAGAGGCTAACAGATTGTCAAAGGAATGTGGAAAGCTACCCCAACGTGACACTAGCATAACGTATCAAGAGGCCAAGAGTTTTATCAAACGCTGATATAGGAGCGATTTGGAAGCAGAGCATCCAGGCCACCAAAACTTGATGCACATCACCAGCTGAGCAGAAGTGAACAAGTGGTAATATTTTTTTTGGGGTACTTACCAGAGCATGCAGGCCACCAAAACTTGATGCACATCACCAGCTGAGCAGAAGTGAATAAGTGGTAATAATTTTTTTTTGGGTACTTACCAGAGCATCCACAAAAAAGTGAGTGAGAGAACACGTGAATGGGGGGATTTTATAATCAAGATGTTTTAGCTATTGCGTTTTTTGAAACGACAATTTCATTAATAAAGCTGCGGGCCTACCAAATATTAATGTTAGCCTGCCGGTAATTTACATTTTGTGTAACGTCGATAAAGTCATTTATTATTCAATTGTCTAATTTTATCCACTGTTGAATTACAAAACATGTTAAATAAAAAGGTAAATTATACCTACAGATTTTTTTTTTTTTTTTTTTTTTCTTATCCAGCGGCACTTGGGCTTTCAGCCCTTCGGCCCAATGACATGTCATTGCGAGGCTGGGGAACCTGAGGACTTTCCTTCCAACCCGGTCAGGAGCTTCGCTCCTTCCCATCCACAGAGGGTTTATCACAGGAGCCGTTCAGGCTATTCAGTCAAATTTCCGGCCGTAAACATTTCTTCAAACGCCGACGCCCGGGTTTGAACCATGAACACCTGGTCGCCAGTACAACGCCGAAGCCATTACACCAGCGCGGCTCCCATACGTACAGATAGAAAATAGATAGTGGTAATACGTGGCTGATACATTATGGTTAGTAGGGTTCACGGATACTGATGAAAATAATATTAATAAAAGTGAGTTTTTGCTTCAGTGATTACTACTAGCTCTTATATTTTTGGACTTGTGCCCTAATATAACTGACGGACATTGTGTCTAGGTTGAACGATCGTGCCTCGCTAAAACGAGGCAAAACTCCTATTTAAGACAAAAAAAGTTTGAGTGTTTGTTTTGTTTTTTTAATTTTCTAACATATTTACCTGCAGAATTTATTAAACGTTTGGCAGTTACTGATGGCTACAAGTTGTAATAATATTTACAGAATACTAATTTGGTTTGGTAGATTATCTACATTGCACACGGACTACTACATCAGTGCTCAGCTCCCCTCCCTTAGATCACACAAGGAGGACCTCAGCACAGTGCACGAACTCCGTAGCACCGGCATGAATCCCAATTTGTGTATTTAGGAATCACACATTCTACTAACATTTTTGTGATGGTTAGGTTTCTAATTTTAAAATTTTAGCCAGGGCAGCGGCCTAATACGCCTACTTTTTACGATTTCCAACTGCCGGGGGAATTTTTAACGTGTGCAACTTGCACACAGGACCTCCTTTTTTTCGCCCGTATCCAAGAAGGCTACGCATACGATCTCACAACCTAGAAGTCCTGGGGCAGTATGACATCATTAGGACCACTGGTTCTGAAAAAAAATCCCATAAATTATATTTCTACAACTATGAATCGACCTCGGTAGTTCTAGAACTCGAGGCAGACGCCATTTAGAACAACAAGTGAGACAAAGACGGTGGCGCCGAGTTAAACGATACTGTTGATAGCATTATGATAGGAAACTCTTTACAGCGCGATACAACAGGAGGCAATCTGATCATCAGAAGCAGCCCCCCCCCCCATCGGACAAGTGTTTCGGCCCAGTATACTCCTTTACACTCTAAGGGGGGCGGGCCCACTTGGATCATGACTTCCAGGGGTCTCAGCCTCCTGTTTCTTGTATCGAAAATGAACCCATTTCACTTTGGTAGCAACTTTAAAATCCACAACTCCGCAAGCCGTGGAGGCAATTGTCCTGACTCCGAACACTTTGCGACAGTGCAGGTATATTATGTCGCCGAAGATTTCCAGCTTCTTCTCCAAATTTATCTGCTTCAGGTTGTTATCCAACTCTTTTGCCAAGGCTTCGTCCAGCTGTTCCCAACCACTCACATCTACACACACACAGATAAGTGACGGCAATTAGACGCACAGACGTGAAAACTATATCAATGGAATAGGGATCTTTTGGGACAAGCTGACCAACACACGTAAATAAAGTTGATGTAAATTTTATTTATCACAAGAAAATTTCACAACAGCAATATTTTTGAATATCAATCAAATACAAATAAACATAAGTTAATGAATTAATTAAAAAGTTAGACTCATAGGTGTAATCCTCCCTCCCTCTGTTGAGACAAGATCCCGTTAGAAGAAAGTTATTAACCCCCAATGAGTCAAAGATTTTTACGCTATGGTCTAGGATTTCCCTCTACAGTAAAGAACAGAGTTTATACGATAATTTATTCTGAAAGGGACAGCATTAGCAATAACTTGCATAAAAAAATACACAAAGTGAGTACATGGATTCTACAAGATATATGTGAGAATTATTCATTCTTCCTCTCTTCTCAGACAACCGTGGCCACGAGCATTCTTTCTTACCTAATACTTGTGTTGTATCTTCTGGAACAATTTTTAGGACACACACACACACACACACACACACACACAGCAAATACAGTGTTATTTTTGGCAAAGAGAATCCCAGCTCCTCAAAGAGATATTAACTTAACTTCTCCGGAGAGCGTTCCCTTTGTTATTTTTTAAAATGAGGATTTACTGTTTATGTCACATTAAATTTGTCAGGTAAGAAATTTAACGGCGCTCACAGTGTCAATAGCTTGAGATTTCTATTTACATAGGAATAACAGGTTGGTAACTTCTCTCAGCATAACAGTCTTTGACACACCACAAATGGTCAAACGTCGGGAGATGTAAATGTTTCTTAAGTCGCCGCAACGGGCTGCCTGTAAATGAAATTGGGAAAAGAAATCTGGATCTACAGGCCCAGTTACAAAGTCACTCTTAATGTTATTTGGGTTTTGTATTCTGTCTCTTTCTGGGTGTAAATACAGCCTCAGACAGGTTTATCTTGAAGAAACCCAGACACTAATTAAATTGTTCTTTAGTATGGTTACTCTCAGATTTATATGGAAGCCGCTGGTAAGGTTTGCTAGGGTTTGACCCAATACTGTGTAAACGAGAAAAAAATACAAATACTTAACCATAATAGAGTATTCTCAATCCTATCCTTAGCCCGCGTAAAATATAATATATTTATCCACTTCGGTTATTTAACTTTAAATTATGAACTACAAGCTTAGAGCTAGTCTTCCCGTGAAATAAATTTTAGTCATTTAAACAAACCAATCATCATGAATTAGAAATAAACACATATTTCGTCAAAACTCATGATGAACCGTGCATTTACTAGTCAGTTAAAATATTCTCTGCCTGGTTACTAGCAATTAATTAAATTGAATAAATGTGGTAAGATTGACTTTATTAACATGTATCTAAAATAAAAATTGAATGTGAAATAATAATATATGTCTGTACGTGAGTGGGTCTGTAGCAACCATTAGGCAAAGCCTAGAGATTGATCCACCATGTGATAGACTGTCAGAGAGGTGTAAAACTACAAGAAAATATGTATGATTGTCATCAAGGAGCATCACCTATCCTATTATATGGAAAAGATGACAGCTGGAATTGCAGTGGCGTTGTAACTATTAGGGGAGAGGAATACTGGTGTACATTGTCAAATCAAAAGATAATGGTGGCATAGGTAGGTATAAAGCTATGACCCTTTTCGTTTGTTTGTAATGCACCTGTACTTAAATGTGGAAAAGTATAGTATACTAGGTATAAAGAAGGATGCATAACCTTCACATTTCAGGGTCCTGGGTACTGAAGTTAATGTAGTACCAAACGCCTGACAACTGCTCGATTCAGGACTCTGTATACTTCGAGCCCATGCTAGTGGCCATTGCCTATCAAAAGGTGGAAAAGATTGTCAAGCGAGCAGAGGAAACGTTTTACCTGTATTCTCCTGCCAAGATAAGTTCTTGTTCGGCACCTGGCAGCTCAACTTAAAAGACTAGAAAGTGATAGTAAAGAAAACTGTGTTTAGTATTAATATTTCCACAAGTGACAAACGAAAACAGACATAACTTAAAGGAAGTGATTATAACCAACAACCTAGAGTTACTACCAGTATTACCTCAAAGTAGAAGAATACAACTACACACTTATATTAGAATAATATTGTATGTATCGACAGAAGATCTACTGTGTTATTGGAATGTTGTAAATGATTCTTTTGATTTCACTTTTGATTGTCAGTCCTGGTACAAAATAAATTAGAATCAGGATAATGAATTGTAAAAAATTATATTTACACAAATTTCAACCACTGTCTTAATTAAGATAGCCTTCTAAAGTGTCGTTTGTATGTTATTGTTGTAATACTGTTGGTGGTTGTGGATAATAAACTATTTGTTTGTATGTTTGTTGGTTATTGCACATTACACTCTACATTCATAACCCTAGACACTACACGAAGTCATTTTATATAATAATATAGATTAATTTTGAATGAGATCAAAAGGGTGGTAGGGGAAAGGTACTCTGAAAAGTTTACAATACTATTGGTTAAATTCAGGGACCTTCATAGCTGATCTCATTTAATACAATAATAATACTTAACAACAATTCATAACATCAAAACCCACCACATATATTGGAGTCTCGCTCCTGGGGATTGAATTTCTCATAGCACCAGCTATATTGGGTAGTTCGGTTCTGGAATTTTAAATTCTTAAAATATTATCAATTATATTAGGAATCTCAGATAGTACAAAACTAAAAGTATTCCTTTTGTGGAAATTAAGTAGTGGTTGAGCTATCAGTGCCTGTGGTTGTTCTTGGTTATCATTAGAAATTGTTAGCCATAATTAGAAATTTTTATAGTTGGACATTTTGAAGGTTGCATAGTACAAAATGGCTGATCTGGCGAAGTTTCGATCTGCTGCTGTGCAGGCTGCGAAAGAAATGAATATGGAGGGTCAAGCTTTGATCCAATATGTAACTTCAGAATGCGACAAGTATATTGAAAGGGAGGATAGGAAGATAGCTGAAGAGAAGAGGTTACAAATTGAGGCTAACAAGGAGGCTAGGGCATTGGAGGCAGATAGGGAGGCAGAGATTAAACGGCTCCAGTATGAAGAGAAGAAGTTGGAAGCAGAAGAAAATAGACTGGCTATAGAAAGAGAAGAGAAGAGACTAGCTGCAGAAAGAGAAGAGAAGAGACAGGCTGCAGAGAGGGAAGTAGAAAAGGAGGAGAAGAGATTACAGAGGGAGCATGAGCTACGACTAAGGGAGTTAGAATTTCAAGGCCATGCTCGTGAAAATAGTGCTAGCCCATTTGCCTCAGATGCCACTGCTAGTCAGGGAGCCTCAACCTCAGCTATAGGTTTTCATGTAGATCATTTTGTTGAGAAAGACGATGACATCGAAGGGTACTTAAGTAGATTTGAACTTTTAGCTACTACATATGGGTTAGAGAGAGAGAGAGAGAGAGAGAGAGAGAGAGGTGGAGCCTTAAGTTATCCCAAGGGCTTAGGGGAACGGCTTATGAAGTTTTTGCCAAGATGAGCAGAGATGACCAAGACAATTACGACATGCCAAAGCAGGCTCTTTTATTAAGATACGAAAAGAACGGAGAATTTTATAGAAAAAAAATTAGGAATGCCAAACTACTGTCGGGTGAGACCTATCACCAGTTCTTTGCACGGTTAGAGACCTACTTGGAGAAATGTACTGCTCTGGGGACAACCCAAGATCTTAAGGAAATGACCCTTATTGAGCAGCTAAGAGAGTCCATGGCTCCAGACCTGAGAAAGTTTCTCATGGAACAAGGTGCAGAGAGGCTGGGTGAGTTACTAAATGTCGCTGAGAGGTATCAGGCAGCCCAGGCAGAGGTAGTTGGTAATAAAAAGAAACAGGTAGACAATTTTAAGGCACCTCAAAACTTTAATAAGTGTCGCAAAATTGGTTTCAAGTCATTGCAAACGTGTTCAGGTAGATTTAGGAACCCGTCAACGACCGATTGACCGCTTTCAAAATGGCGGTGTATCAGCGAGATGTGTATCAGACAGAGGAAATCGCCAAGGATAAATAAAAGCAGAAGGGAATCATTATGAAAATGATTTTACATTTTAGTACAGGGAAGGATTGTGTATAACTGCATATAAGAAGGAACGGTAGGAAGTTCTCATTTACGGAGATATATGCGTATTTCGGCTGCCCTCAGTTACGCGGAAAAGCATGTAAACCCACTTCTGTTCAAAATATTAAAATCAACAAATAACAGTTTGGGAAATTACATGGATAGGAAGATAGAGATTTATCGGCTGTATAAAACAAGATAAGATGGAACAGGATGGATACTGTATAAGCCGAAGATCAGGAATGAGAAATTTCAGTCGACGCACAGATCGGCTGAAATCGCTGTTTGGGAATGATTTTTCAGGCCTAGGTTTAAGCTGTGACGTCAGTACCCTCCGATACGTCCGCGCTATACGTATATAAAGCGTATCGGTAAACTGAGACACAGACAACGAAAGAGGTTTGAGACAGACTGGAGGCAGAGTTTCGCCACTACCCATGAATTGTGAGCAGATCGCCAGAAACATTTTTCAGTCCAGTATCTGAAGTCTGAGGGTAAGCGAAATTATGATAACTACCGTGTATAATATTTGTTATTTCAGGTTCATATAGAATTCACAAAATATGCCTGTATAATATTCATTTATATAATGTATTGTTATTTTGAATATGATTTAAACATGTGCTTTGTGGATGATTGTTGTTTGTACGAAAACGTATCAAATCTAGCCCCACCGCAAAATGAAGAAAATATTTATTATATTAAATGCTGGATCTCGTCGAAGATAAAGGCAGTCCCATGACCAGAGATTGCCATAGGGAAATGAATTGTATACCGCGTTACAAGGTTAAGGTGACTAGTCCCCTTCCTCGGTGCCTTTTCCTTCCCTAGTTTGAACGCACAACTGAGTGCCCATTTAGAGCTGATAAAATGGAGTGTTCCACTGCCAGTTTCAATTCCAACACTATGTAATTGTACTACCGAAGAAAGCGACTTGATCGCTTGGTCACTCTCTTTATTTATGTATTAATTTTGTGTAGATGCTAAGAATGGCATTAGTATTTGAATTTGTACCTGATGTGATTTGGGAAGATCAAGTTATAGAATATGAAAGGATGTACAGGAGAGGAACAAACCAGATGATGGTTATTACTGATAATGTTAATACTACTTCTGTAACATTGAAATGTTGTTACTTACTGTGACTGTATAACTTTGACATCTGATGACTGACTAGTCTGACCTATGTGCTAGTCAGTTACCATTAATTGAAATGTTAATACTGCTATATCACTGAAATGATGTCCTTACTTACTATGATTGTATAACGGTGACATCTGATGACTGACTGGTCTGACATCTGTGCTAGTCAGCTACAAGTCTAGCCAGATACTAGCCAAGGCTGTTATGATGTTTCAGGTTCCATGAAATAACTCAAACCAGACTGTCCAGTATCAGAAACCTGGGTTGTTCATCAGAGGCAATCCCACAAACGTGCAGGACCCCAAAGAGTGAACTTCATCTGGTCTTCGGCATCCCTAGTGCTGGGTCTACCGATACTGATATATGCAACGGACAGTCCGTGTCAGCAGGATCAAGAGTCAGATAAGTGTCACTTAGGACACTGACCACCACAATATATAAAACAGCTAATAGTGAAAATCCATAGTTCAGTCAACTGATGACAATTAATTGGAAAGTCAAGAGACTAAAAACAGTGATTGCAGATTGCAGTAACTTTAATATTCAAGATCTTGAAGTCTAAACAGACAATAATAGTAATTGTGTAAATACTTTTATATATATGTATATGCTCTTTTCCAACTAGTAGAAATAGAATATTAGTGTAATTATTAAACTATTTTAACTGTACCTGAGGATTTATTCACTTCTTCCATTTGTGGTTTCAGTGAATGTTCCTTTTACTTATCCCCTAGAATATAAGTAATCATAAGATAGTCATAGGGAGGAGACACCTTAAATCCTGGTACTACTTCTTACCAACTGGGCCAGGGTTTTCACAGTCTGACTATTTTTATGATAACAATACACCAGTACTTATTTCTAAGACTGGGGTATTACTTGTAAGACCAGAACTCTTTACTGGCATACTCTTACATAAGTAAATAATTTTATATAACCTCCCGCTACAATAAGTTTGACCTTAGGGAACAGAATAAAGGTAGGCACCAGTTTGATAGGCCACGCAATGACTATAAAAATAAAACCCCACAATTCAATGAAAGGAAATATGATGACAGAAAACCTTTTCATAAAGGTAGATTATATTGTAGTTGGTGTAGGATGGACAACCATAACACCGAAGTGTGTAAAAATAGACCTGTGTACATGGCCACGCTTCAGACCAGATCACAGTCTAAACAGGAGGAGGATAATCTGATAAATACCCCTCCAGATGAGATGAGGAAGGCGCAGGCTGGGGATAAGATCCTCAAGCCTTGTTTTAAGAAATTGTCCAAATGTCATACACCTCCAGGCAAAGGAGACTTCTATATGAAGAACAAACTGATATATAGGAAGGCTGGAACTGGATCCAATTGTCAAGGACAGCTGGTACTTCCTAAAAAGTATAGGGCAGAGTTAATAAGGAGCTTACATGTTGGGAAAGATGGGGACCATGAGAAAATAGGTACCATCATCCAAAAGATTGCTCAAAATTATTACTGGCCCGAGGAAATGATTAACATTGAGAATTTTGTAGAAGCATGAGGCATATTACATGAGGGACCTAACACGCCACGGGGCAAACTTAGCCTGAAAATGGAAAGAAAAATAAAATTAATAATGTAAAGTCCTCACTATAAGGCTTCCAATGGAAGAGACCATACCGGTGCATGGAAAAATAGGTCAACAAATTTTAAAGTCCATATGTAGCCTTGTTAAAGACATGGACCGATGAAAATGCAGAAGAAAATATTACCTTATCATATCAATATGTGAACGAGCTGACCACTCGTCTTAAAACTATCTGGAAACTTGCCAATGAAAATTTAAGACAAGCCAGGAAAAAGCATGCTGCCTATTACAATAAGAAAGCTAAGGATCGAGAATTAGCTGTGGGAGAGAAGGTGCTCCTTCTACTGCCCGGCAGCCATAATAAATTGCAAATTGGATGGCAAGGTCAATATACAGTCCTAGAGAAGGTGTCTAGAACAAATTATAAGATAGATAAGAAGGGGAAATCGAAAATCTATCATGTGAATCTCCTGAAGAAATATCTGGACAGAGAAAACCAGGAAGAGACACACCTACTGACCTTGTCTGTTGCAAATATAGATGAAAAAGGAACCACTCACCTCTCATGAATATCCTTTACACTCGTGTGAGACCGCTGCACAGGTAAAAATCAGTACGCACTTAACGAAAAATCAGAGGGAGAGAGTTCAACAGGTTCTGGATAATCATACAGATGTGTTAACGGACCGACCGGGGCATACAAATTTATTAGAATATGATATGAAACTCATAGACCCAACACCAATCTGTATGAGAGCCTATTCGATCCCGTTCGCTAAGGAAAACGATTTGAAGGAGGAAATAGATTATCTGTTGAGAGAAGGGATTATCTCGCACAGTGAATCTCCTTACAGCTCCAGTGTGGATCTGTTGAGAAAACCCTCTGGAGAACACAGACTGTGTATAAATTACAGGAAACTGAATGCTGTCACAGAAGGTCAGGTGGATCCATTACCTGATACAAATCAGCTGTTTACCAGGCTGAATAAAGCTAAATATTTCTCTAAAGTGGATCTGAGTAAAGGCTACTATCAGATTCCAGTAAAGCCGGAATTCAGACCTTATTTAGCCGTTAGCACCTCGGAAGGACATTATGAATTTAACATGTTACCATTCGGGCTGAAAAATGCACCGAGTGTGTTTTCGAGGATGATGAGAAAGTTACTGGATCCCCTGAATAATCCATGCATCACCAACTTCATGGATGATATTCTTATAGCAACAGAAACATTTGAGGAACACATTTACTCTCTGAATATGTTGTTTAATCGACTGAGAGAGACAAATTTGACAGCTAGACCGACGAAATGATGTGTTGGATGTAAAGAGCTGGAATTTTTGGGACACACAGTACATCAGGGAAACATGACCCCTGACCCCAAAAACCTGGAGAAGTTGAAAAAAGCACCAAGACCACAGAAAAAAAGATGTGCGTTCTTTTGTCTCATTATGTGGTTTCTATCAAAAGTATATTAAAAACTTTAACTCCATATGTGCTCCATTGACTGATTTAACGCACAAAGGAAATCCTGATAGAATTATTTGGACAGCGCAGTGTGAATTAGCATATCAAGAGTTGAAGGAAAAGCTCACAAGCAGGCCTATTTTGAAATTACCTGACTTGAGTCAAGAATTCATTGTGAGAACGGATGCTAGTAATATAGGTTTGGGTGCAGCTCTATTACAATGGTCAAATTCACTTGATGGGGAATTAACCCCAGTAGCTTATGCTAGGCGTAAGTTGAACACAGCTCAACAAAAATATTCAACAAGTGAAAAAGAATGTTTGGCGGTCATATGGGCTATAAAGAAATTCCAGATTTATCTTTATGGGAAATCATTTAAGATCCAAACAGATCATAAACCACTTGTGTGTTTGTCACAAGCAAGGCATGAAAATGCTAGATTATTACGCTGGTCGTTGCTCTTACAGCCATACCAGTTTACCATAGAATACATTCCCGGCAAAACCAATGTTGGCGCTGATTTTTTAAGCAGACATCCGTACGACGAACATCAGAGTAGTCACGAGGCATAGATAGTAAATTTATCTATGTGTATTTAAAAGTAGGAACTGACATATGATAGTCTGTTCTAAGTGGGGAGATGTGGGGTGAGCTTCTAAATACAATATCTAAATTAGAATATAACAGTATGGTGCATAAGTCAAGATAGAATAGACTAAAAAATTTTCGGCGAGAATCGTAAGTTGTCGCCTACGCCTTCAGCTTATTATTTGCAAACGCATAAGCTGAACAAAACGGTACCCTATTTTTCAAATTCGTCCTTGACATAAACGCTTCACTTTTCCTAGTTCTAAGAAATATTTGCTTAACTGCATGTGGGGAAAGGAGGGGCAAGGCTAGATAACACACGCAAATCACGTCTCAAACTGGTTCTAACTCTACAACCGACTTGCACGCTTTGACCTAGGCGGGTTTCCCCAATACGATGAAAAAGCTAGAAATGTGGACACTACGGTCATGGAAACACGTTTAGCTCTTATTGCGAATGACATAAGCTCTCGTAGATAGTTTAAAAATAAACACCTAACATAGAAAAAAAGATAGAATTTTGAACCAAGCCACATAGCCAAATAAAAATCGTATATTCGTGTACCTGAAGACTTGCTGACCAATAATATGTTGTTAGTTATCTAAATAGTCCATTAAATAATCAAATATTGATAAAACAATACATAGAGAATCAGAGATACTGTCAGGTCAGGTCATATCTGCTTAGATTGGATCGCATATTTTTTTGGAAAAAAATTATGTGAAAGCTAGGCTAAGATTGTACGATGCAGGGGATTGGGTGGAATTTGAAGTGAGAAGAAATATTATTGGCCGACCTCGTACTAAACATATATCACCCGAGTAACGTAGTAGAAAATTGAATTGTATTTTTGAACGACTTTGTTTACAAGTGAAATAAGGGTAATCATTGGCCAGAGAAGTTGATATTGGGGAAAAAGCATTAGTTGGGGACGCCATTTTCTAACAAAATTTTGACACGTAGCGATGAGATCAGGCTTGTGCGGTGAAAACCATATTTCTCGAAAGCCTGGACAGAACGGCAGATCGAAAGTGTGCCAGTCATCGTTCACTGTGTATTTCATCGAATAAATGTGGTAAGATTGACTTGATTAACATGTATCTAAAATAAAAATTGAATGTGAAATAATAATATATGTCTGTAATTGAGTGGGTCTGTAACAACCATTAGGCAAAGCCTAGAGATTGATCCACCATGTGATAGACTGTCAGAGAGGTGTAAAACTACAAGAAAATATGTATGATTGTCATCAAGGAGCATAACACCTATCCTATTATATGGAAAAGATGACAGCTGGAATTGCAGTTGCGTTGTAACTATTAGGGGAGAGGAATACTGGTGTACATTGTCACATCAAAAGATAATGGTGGCATAGGTTGGTCTAAAGCTATGACCCTTTTCGTTTGTTTGTAATGTACCTGTACTTAAATGTGGAATAGTATAGTATACTAGGTATAAAGAAGGATGCATAACCTTCACATTTCAGGGTCCTGGGTACTGACGTTAATGTAGTACCAAACGCCTGAGAACTGCTCGATTCAGGACTCTGCCTGTATACTTCGAGCCCATGCTAGTGGCCATTGCCTATCAAAAGGTGGAAAAGATTGTCAAGCGAGCAGAGGAAACGTTCTACCTGTATTCTCCTGCCAAGATAAGTTCTTGTTCGGCACCTGGCAGCTCAACTTAAAAGACTAGAAAGTGATAGTAAAGAAAACTGTGCCTAGTATTAATATTTCCACAAGTGACAAACGAAAACAGACATAACTTAAAAAGAGTGATTATAACCAACAACCTAGAGTTACTACCAGTATTACCTCAAAGTAGAAGAATACAACTACACACTTATATTAGAATAATATTGTATGTATGGACAGAAGATCTACTGTGTTATTGGAATGTTGTAAATGATTCTTTTGATTTCACTTTTGATTGTCAGTCCTGGTTCAAAATAAATTAGAATCAGGATAACAAATTGTAAAAAATTATATTTACACAAATTTCAACCACTGTCTTAATTAAGATAGCCTTCTAAAGTGTCGTTTGTATGTTATTGTTGTAATACTGTTGGTGGTTGTGGATAATAAACTATTTGTTTGTATGTTTGTTGGTTATTGCACATTACACTCTACATTCATAACCCTAGACACTACACGAAGTCATTTATATAATAATATAGATTAATTTTGAATGAGATCAAAAGGGTGGTAGCGGAAAGGTACTCTGAAAAGTTTACAATACTATTGGTTAAAGTCAGGGACCTTCATAGCTGATCTCATTTAATACAATAATAATACATAACAACAATTCATAACATCAAAACCCACCACAGCATCTTTCCATTGATTTGAATGATTTACTGATAGAACAGCTTCGTCAGAAGTATAGTCCATCCTAAATTAATATTAGACAAACATAAAGGTATGTTTTCAGGCACTCGTAAGAAATAAAGAAGTAGAACACTTGGACAACAGAAAAACAACAGACGTGAGTGGCTTACCCAGGGTTCGAACCCCGTACCTTCCGTACGACAACTCCGCCTAGCTATCAAGCGAATCACACTGACTCCACGGCCAGCTAGGCATCCCCCAAAAAAAGATGCTTTTACTGGCTATTTATCAGTAAGAAACACAAGATAACACCGGAAGTATACAGTGGGCAACTCAGCCCCTTAATGACGCAATCACTTCTGTTGTTCCACTATTAACAGTATGTGTCAGTCCAAACAAGACAAAGACCTTGATACTGGGTCCAGTAAATAGTAGAAGACTAAAGGACAATAGTATAGAACAGTGGGTAGGTTTCTGGTTAAGGGGCTGAGTTGCCCACTGTATACTTCCGGTGTTATCTTGTGTTTCTTAATGATAAATAGCCAGTAAAAGCATCTTTTTTTGGGGATGTCTAGCTGGCCGTGGGGTCAGTGTGATTCGCTTGATAGCTAGGCGGAGTTGTCGTACGGAAGGTACGGGGTTCGAACCCTGGGTAAGCCACTCACGTCTGTTGTTTTTCTGTTGTCCAAGTGTTCTACTTCTTTATTTCTTACGAGTGCCTGAAAACATACCTTTATGTTTGTCTAATATTAATTTACTGTTTACAGGCCTCGGGTTTCCCTTCCTTATGTGTTATTTATAGTCCATCCTCCCTATTCTCGTGTTCCGTATTCGAAGATTCATTCATTCGCCCGAGACACTGTCGTCACTAGGCTTGGTGTCACCCAGTGCGGTAACTCATGATGTCACCCCCCATGAACCTGCTCCCGAACCAGACCATACAGATCCCTTAGTAATGTTTTTGTACTAATGTTACTCGTAAATCGTAATTCCCGTATATCACTGAATGTAATGGCAATAGTAGTTACATAAACAACTAGCAAAATTAAAATTATACCTTTAAATTCCATATCATAAGCCCAGCCTAAACGTATTTACATTTACATAGTTTCATGTGGTTAAAGTTTAAATTCGGTAAGAAAACAATAGAATTCGAAGTAAAAACGTGGTTATAACTAACTACAGGGATATTTTCATTAAAAAAAATAATAAATTCCTGCTGAAACACTGCACAAAAATTGTATAGACAGTCATTTTGGTTTCACCCGGTGCGGTCCGCACTTCATGCACCTCCTAGTGAGGCCACTGGCGCGAGATAAAGTGTAACCCATTTTTTGTCATTCCTGGGCACCTCGCTTGTATTCGCAGCCATTCGCACTAGGCAACAAATTTCAGCAAGAAGAGGCTGCTTCCTTGTTCTCGACAGCTTTCGTTGTCTTTACACGTGTCTTTAAGCATCTTTTTATCCACGTTTGTGCAGTTTTACGCTGTTTTTAATTATTTGTGTAATTAATAATGGCATCTAAGCGAAGTGCGAGTATGGTGGCGAATATGCCTAAGCGCAAGAAGGCTACGATGAGCTTCAGTGATAAAGTTCTTGTGATACATAAACTTCGTCTGTTTTCAGTGTTAGTGCAGTTTTCTTTATTTCTTTATTTTAAGCGTTTTCTTGACATTCTTTCAACGCGAATACAATTGTCTTTATTTCTTAATTGTAAATGTTCTGTGTAAATATGTTCAATTTTTGTTTTCCAGAGATTTGTAATAATGGATTTGTGTGAGTGTTTGCGTGTGAATGAGTGAATGAATAGTGACAGTGTCACTGAATGGGTGAGGGAGTGAGTATTTGTACACCAAAAGGTTGTACATACTGTACTATTACAAAGAAAACAGTGTATACAATACACTTATAAAATGAACTGTATAATATATAAGCTGTTTTTTTTTTTACAAGAAGGGCACACGAATTGATACGTTTACGGTGATCACTAGTAATAGTGTATGGTGAACAGGGTCCCTTAAGAACCTAACCCCCTTTTTCCCATAGGATCAATGGTTCCGTATTCGCTGGTTCCGTATTCGCGGGGTTTTCAAGGAACCTAAGCCTAAGCCCATCGAATAGCGCTGATTGACTAAAGTTAGTCTATTCCAGCACTTTTCCTTCACGCAGACATGGTAGATGGCTAACTATGCCCTGCCGTATGGGTAATTTTTCTTGTGAATATGTGTGATATCTAACTTGTCATTTATACAAACTGTAACCGTTTTATGACCTTTCAATCACCGTGTAGTATATTTAATAAATAATAAATGTAGAGTTTAATCATCAGACTTTCATATATTTATCACGTGAATGTCGCTCGTATGAAACACAATTACCCATTGTTTTATCACTTACATTTTGCTCCAACATGCACAACAAAACTGTGAGTTCCATATTTCATCGCTTGGTTGGAAACTTGTATGGCCCGTCGCTTCCAACATAAAGTGGTCTTAATTATTGTTCTTGTGTTTTGTTGTTGTTGGAGTTTGCTACGGGTCAGCGTAGCTAGACCCTTCCATATGCAATAAAGTCTCGGTTACATCAGAACGCCTTCTTTTAGTGTTATATTTTTCCTTATTGTAAATCTTTTTGTACTGCTATGTGTTGTTTCTCAGTGATGATGCTTTGTTAGTTTTGTTGGTGTTATTTCATGGAAATTACAAGTCTACGTGTCGAATTCTGTTTTTTTTTATCCTGTTAAATTGTGTTTTAACGATGTCTAGACATATTTTATATCAGTTCTGATTATGGTTGTTAAAATGTGTTTTCGTGTCAAACAAAATATTAAAAACGGAAACTGAGAGAAAAAAAAAGACAAAGCTTAAGCCACAGTGCTGGTCCATCGAACTTGCATAGTAAAAATTATGGTATTCCACCAGGTAATGCAGGCAATTTTAAATCCTGAAGTTGTTTCATATCTTATTTCAATCGAATATCTGAGGTTTTGCGTATGTTCTACGTCCATTTGTACAACGGCAACGTTTATAACAAGTACCTCTTGGTATGGTTCCTTGAACCTCACATCATTGACGCGTTCTCTTGCCTGTATTGGTGGCCCCCCAGTCTTCAGAGTTCCCACATGTCATATTGCCGTGTTCATAATGTAGTGCACTAATTCTTCTTTCCAAGGCTCTAATGTCTCTTTGAGCTTGCAGCACAATCGCTTTTAAATCTTGGGAGTTAGATTCATAAACGAAATCAGTGTTTGCTCTAACCTATTCCCTACGCAAGATCTTTTAAAAGACGCAATGGCCAACCATTGTGTCCGCAAGATCTTTTAAAAGACTCTGATTCATTTCGTTGTTTCTTTCCACTCTGATATTTTATACTGACCTGAATTTATCTCGAACGGAAGTAAACACAAAACTGCGCAAATTTCAACAAGCTTCAACTACCTTTGTTTGAGTTTGAAGGGAATTTTTCACATTTATCTTCATTTTTTCGTTGTGCTTTGCCGTTTTACTATAATGGCCGAAAACACGCAGGATATGTTACTAATATGTGAACAGTGAACAAACTGTGTGATCAAGCACAACTTTCTTACTTTTTCTGTGTTTCTAAATAGATTACCTTCACAAAGAGAGCAGTGAAACTGTATTGTGATATCAATTTGTGTTACAAGCCTTAGGTAAGTGGACAATTTATGTTCAAAATTTCAAGTTATCTTTTGTTCTGTGTACATATTATCTGTCATAACATAAACATAATATAAAATTAGCAAGGAAAGTATATGTATTCATATTGTCCATCCAATGTACTTTAATTTGATATATAATATATTATACTAACTCATGATTAGACACACATTATTAGTAAAAGTAAATTATGTATATGTACATTTTTTAGGGCTGAAAAATAATTCCGTCCAAAGCTGAAAATAATTACGTAGGGAATTAAACGTGATGTTACTACGCAACAGATTTGACGCAGTTATTTCGCAGATGGGGCGACCAGACTGTTTGTATTGAGGGGGATCCTAAGTAACCTCGCAATATTTGACAAATTTCCATTTGTTCCTTCAGGTCTTGCAGCCAGTGGTAACCTTAAAGCATTGCTGGTTAGCTCAATTGGGCCTATCTCTTCAGTTTGAGAAAGAAAAAAGATGAATTAAAAAATGGTAAGGTTTTTTTATTTCTATTTCAATATAACTATCAGTCAGCCAATTAAAATTCTATCTGTCTGTCTGTCTGTTTATTTCTCTCTGTCTTTCTACCCATTCATTCTTGCATCCTGTAGCAAAGTTAATTTGCTGGAGAGGTTATGATGATAAATGATAAGAAAGTGATAGATCTAGATTTGTTAACCGTGTAAGGTCAAGCTATGTAAGACCTTGATTCTATTGGGTGATGCAGATGAGTTCTCAAGGGACCTACCGCTACCTCTCTAGATCTTACATGATGTTGCAAATTATTTCTAATGTATGGTGTTTGATGTGGCTAGTGTCTAGGGGATGCAATGAAATGATGATACATCAAAACAACACAGTATAACTCTCTAATAGATTCTTAATAACTCTGTTGTTTAGTTTTCATTTTGGAAATATTTTTTTAATACAATTTCAATTTTATTGTGCCTGTCCTGCAATCTCTTTTGGACAATTCTTTAAAACTGAAGAAAATGTATGTTACACTAATAAGTGAACTGAAAATAAGGACTCTTGGTCCAACAATAATACTATTAATATTAAAATGTTCTGTAAGGTGTTTCACAGCCTGTTAAGTAATAATTAATAATGTGAGTCAGTTATTTGAGAGACTGTTTATGTCATCATTTCCCCGAGAGTTCCTGTTAATGGGTAGGGAAACAGTTTTCTCCAGATAAAGTGTCAGATTGCCCAGATTGTCGCACATAACCTGAAATTTCCTTCGTGAAGATTCAATCGTTGATATGGCTCTGTAAAGATCATCAGCTCTCAGAGCTCCACTTGACAATTATTTATACAGAATAAGCTGTACTGGAGACGTTACTGTCTTCACTCGTACTTCAGCTTTCCTGTCACCGGCTGGTAACAGGAAATAAAACCCTGCAACTAAAAGACACCCTGGCCTTTTCATATCTGTTATATTTTTCCCCCAACTCTCTACATGACATGATAGGGTTCAGCCTCGTGTGCATTACAAGTGCACCAGCCCCTACGTTTTATGAACTCACATCATATAGTGACCACACCCCAGGTCCATATGGCAGATACGCCATGGTCATTTTACATAGTCTTCTTCAACACAATTTAATAGGAGTATGTACATCTCCTTATATGCATATGTGATTTGCTTCTATTACAAAATATAAACGCTCCAGACAATCAATAGTGTTCAGCGAACACAGAGGCTTGCTATTCTACTTTAGTCTTGCAATAATTTTTAATTACAATAATGCAATATTCAAACATAAATCAAATAGGTATACCCAAACTGTCTCTTTAGGCATGTCATACACTTTCCCACTTTTTGCCTTTGCAAATATTACATAATAATATAGATATTCTTCTTACCAGAATTCAATGAAATAAGCACAGGTGCGATGGATGGCACAAATTCAGCTTTGCTGCTGGCTAGACTATGACAAATACTTTTTAGTTTTAGTTACAAATAAAAGTCACACTTCTAGGATCACATCGAACTGCTTCAGGGACAGATTTTCTACAAATGGCGAATAGCCTATCTAAGTTTCCCATAATATAAAATGCGTTGGCCAATCACATCGGAAGACCAAGCTTTTCAATTCGAATTTGAAAATAAAGTCAAAATTACATGCCAATTTCAAATGTACGTCAGTTACATTTTGGCATTAAAAACGTCAGTCTGTTTGTCTGTATGTACGAACGAATACAGTCTTTTGTCAATAAATTTCCTATTATCTGGGCAATTTTGTATTTTTAAACATATTATTTATCAGGAGATCATAAGCTATAAAACGAACCAATTTTTATGGCCCTAGCATTCTCAAGGCTGTGTGTGGTCCCGGTTGCCGGGTCCTCCCAGCGCAGTAGAGGCAGTGAGTCGGAACTGTGCCTGTGACAGAATGCCCTTTTTCGAGGACCTTCGGTCCCGAATGGATTTTGTCTGGACGGGCGTCTGGGAGGCATGGCGAAATGGTTTTATAGCGACAGGAGTAGAGTACACATGAGGGCAAGTTCGGGGCACAGCGGATTGATCTACCGCTTGCTTGTCACATTGATCACAGAAACAACAATTAAAAGTCTATTGTACCAATATACGCCTTTAGGTGTGACGGAACAACGGACGATTTCTTGTTGCCCTAATGACGCCGCAAGGTGTTATGGCCGAAGACTGCTTAGTCGGTCGGCGGCCAAAGGAATAATAATAAATAATTTTTTTTTTTTTTTTTTTTTCGTACGCCCGCTAATACTCGAGGCGAAATCTCAGGTTATTATTTTTTTTTTTTGTCTAACCTGACATTGATTTTACGTGAGTATCCCTTTATTTCTTGTACAGAGACAGGTGTCCCTCGCCACTCAGGCAAATACTCGCCGATTTCGGAGGTACCCATTGCAGCTGGGTCGGCTCAGGAGCCGCCAGTCCCTAGTCGACGACACTCCTTCAAATGTCCTCGCCAGGTCTCGAGTTAATCCAGTCCAAATCCCGGTCGACGAAAAATCCTCAAATGCCGTCGCCCGGGTTTGATCCTGTATCACCCGGTCGCCAGAGCGGTGTTGTAACCACTACGCTAGCGCGGCTCCCTAATAAATAATAATAATTGGAAATAAAGAATTCCATATATTTTCCATGTGAGTTTCAATTTCTAATATTATATAAACACGCCATCTCTCTACCCGCTGTCCGTGTAGTTCAATCCGAAACAACAAGTCTGTGACGTCATAAAATGTACCAATTTGCAGACAAAACGAGGCGTGTGTGTTTCAACCACTTGTGTCAAAAGTCTCATTCTAAAAATACACTTGCCTCTCTCCTCATTTTTCCCTCTGTTGGTCTGAAACAAGGCTAACTCCGTCAAATTTGTTACCGATATTTCCAAGGTCATTTGCAAACGATGGTACCCTTACACCACGCCCTGTCTTGCTAAAATCAAAGCGCTGACTGGCGTGGGGAAAGAAGACGCGTCACAACTTATTTTTATTTCTACCTATCTTACTTTTTACTTACAAATAATAATTTTATCGGTGTATCAATGTAGTCTTATCACACATCTCCCCACTTGAGAACATGCACTGAAGCAAGTTCCAAAAACAGTGATACACATAGATCAAGTTTTCTCCTTAGGCCTTGTAAATACTCTGGTTTTGATCACAGGGATGCCTACTGAGGAAATCTGCACCCACATTCTGTGACCCCGGGATGTATTCAATAGTGAATGAATATGGCTGTAGGAGCAACGACCATCGTAATAAACGAGCATTTTCGTGCTTTGCCTGTGATAAGAATACGAGGGGCTAATGATCCGTTTGGACCAAGAATGTTCTACCATAGAGATAGATCTGGAACTTTCGTATCGCCCAGATCAAAGCCAAACATTCTTTTTCGCTTGTTGAATAGTTTTGTTCCGCTCTGTTCAACTTGCGGCTAGCATAAGCGATTGGGTTCAGTTCCCCATTTTGTGAAGAGGACCTTTGTAACAAAGTGGCTCCCAGGCCCACATTGCTTGCGTCCGTTCTTATCACGAATTCCTGCGTCAAATCAGGCAATTTTAGGATAGGCTTGCTCGTGAGTTTCTCTTTTAATTCTTGGTATGCTAATTCACACTGAGCTGACCAAACAATTCTATCAGGATTTTCCTTGCGAGTTAACTCAGTCAGAGGAGCACAAATAGAGTTACAATTTTTGATATATTTCTGGTAAAAACCACACAACGACACTAACGATCTCACGTCTTTTTTGGTTTGGGGCCTAGGTGCTCTCTGCAATTTCTCAAGGTTCTTGGGGTCAGGGGTCATGTTACCTTGATATACAGTATGTCCCAAGAATTCCATCTCTTTACATCGTATACAACATTTTGTTGGTCTAGCCGTCAAGTTAGCCTCTCTTAGTCTATCAAACAGCATAGTCAAAGAGTTAATGTGTTCCTCGAATGTTTCCGTAGCAATGAGGATATCATCCATAAAATTCGTGATGCATGGGTTATTCAGTGGATCCAACAATTTTCGCATCATCCTAGAAAACACACTCTTATCATTTTTCAACCCAAACGGCAACATGTTGAATTCATAATGTCCTTCCGAAGTGCTAAACGCCAAATAAGGTCGAACCTCAGTCTTTACTGGAATTTGATAATAGCCTTTGCTAAGATCCACCTTAGAAAAATATTTTGCCTTGTTCAGCCTGGAAAATAGCTGATTTGTGTCCGGTAATGGATCTACCTGATTTTCTGTGACAGCATTCAGTTTCCTGTAATCTGTGCACAGTCGATGTTCTCCAGAGGGTTTCTTCAGCAAAACCACACTAGAACTATACGGAGATTCACTCTGAGAAATAATCCCTTCTTTCAGCAAATAATCAATCTCCTCCTTCAAAGCTTTCTCCTTTGCAAACGGGATAGTATAGGCTCTCATACAGATCGGTGTTTGGTCTACTAGTTTCATATCATATTCCAACAATTTCGTGTGCCCCGGTTTGTCCGTTAACACATCCGTATGATCAGTCAGAACCTTTTGAACCTGTTCCCTCTGTTTTTTCGTCAAGTGTTTACTGACTATTACATGTGCAGGGGTCTCACATGTTTTTAGGGGGTACTCATGAGAGGCGAGTGGTTCATTTTTCATTCCCGTTGCTATCGACAAGGTCATTAAATGTGTGTCTTCCTGGATTTGCCTGTCCAGATACTTCTTTAGAAGGTTCACATGATATATTTTCTCCTTCCCCTTCTTGTCGATTTTATAATTTGTTCTAGACACCTTCTCTAGAACTGTATATGGACCTTGCCATCCAATTTGTAATTTGTTACTGCTGCCGGGTAGTAGAAGTAGTACCTTCTCTCCCACATTTAGTTCTCTAATCTTCGCTTTCTTATTGAAATAAGCAGCATGTTTTTTCCTGGCTTGTCTGAGATTATCATTTGCAAGTTTCCAGCTAGTTTTAGGACGAGTGGTCAGCTCGTTTACGTATTGATATGATGAGGTAACAGTCTCTTCTGCCTTCTCATCTGTCCATGTCCTCAAAAAGGTTACATATGGACCGTTTAATTTTTCTGACTTATTTTTCATGCCATTGGAAGCCTTATAGTGAGGACGTTTCTTTCTTGTATCTCCACTCACAAATCGTCCACTACCAATTCGTTTCTTGGGGTTTTCTTCCCTCTTTAATTTCCTTGTGAGAGATCTTCTCTCTCTTTTATCTTCCTCCAGTTCACATAATTCCGACCGAGGGATTGTCGGCTTTTTCTGGGGTAGAATCACTCTTTGTACTCGCCGCATAGTGGCCATCCTAACACATTCAATTGAAGACTGGGTGTGACAAGTGGGTTCCCTTTCATCCATGTCTACTTTATTACATTTATTTTTCTTCTTATGTTCAGGCCTAAGTTTTCCCCGTGGCGTTTCTAGGTCCTGAGTATTATTTTCCCTACTTGTGGGTGTTCCCTCATAAAATATGCTGCAGGCAGGCTTCTACAAAATTTTCAATAACTATCTTTACGTCTGGCCAATAATAATATTTAGAAACTTTTTGGCAGATGGTACCTATTTTCTCATGGTCACCATCTTTCCCAACATGTAAGCTCCTTATTACCTCTGGCCTATATGCCTTGGGAAGTACCAACTGTCCGTGACCATTGGATTCAGTTCCGGTCTTCCTATATAAAATTTGTTCTTCATATAATAATCCCCTTTGCTAGAAGGTGTACAGCTGATAGGATAGTCTGGCGCTCTCTCTTCCAAACCTCTACACCTCACGGTAGAAGGGGAACGACTAAGTAAGTAAGTAAGCTAGGAGGTGTGTGGAATTTAGGTAATTTTTTAAAACAAGGCTTGAGTGTCCTGTCCTCAGCCTGTGCCTTCCTCATCTCCTCTGGATGAGTATTTATAGGTTCATCTTCCTTCTTGGACTGTGATCTGGTCTGCACTGTTGCCATGACCACAGGTCTCTTGGGATTCCCCAAGAAGACATAACGACACTCCAATATCAGAGGGTTGTTGGGTGCGTCTATCACTGCTGCTCTGATTACTCCTTCCACATAGCGAGTTTTAACTGTTATCCTTGCAATGGGAAGTGTCATGAGTGGTATGTCCTTGGTCGCACCTTGTATCTCCACTGTTTCTTTGGTATACTGGTCTGGGTTCACCAAGTGCGAACTCACGACAGAATCAAAATCTAAACCTGTATCATAAAGGCACCTAATGGGGACCCCATTACAGACTACATCCTCACACACTGGGGGGTGATAAGGTTCCTGCTGTCCAGTAGGTTTGTCCTTTACTCCCTTGTTCCCCATCTTCATTGCAGCAAATCCAGAAGGTTTCTTAGTACAAACTTTGGTGTCATGTCCTTCCCTCTTACACCATTTACAATATAATCTACTTTGATGAAAAGGTTTTCTTTCATCATATCTTCTGTCATTGAACTGTGGATTTTTATTTCTATAGTCATTTCGGTGCCTATCAAAGTTCTGCTTACCTTTGTTGTCAAATTTATTAGAGTTTTGTGGGGCCTTTTAATTTTCTGCCTGTTTCTTTTTGGAGCCAGCTACCTCTGCCTGAGTCGCCTGATACCTCTCAGTGACATTAAGTAACTTACCCAGCCTCTCTGCACCTTGTTCCATTAGAAAATTTCTCAAGTCTGGATCCATGGACTCTCTCAATTGCTCAATAAGGATCATTTCTTTAAGATCTTTGGTTTTCCCCAGAGCAGTCCATTTCTCCAAGTAAGTCTCTAACCGTGCGGAGAACTGGTGATACGTCTCGCCCGTCAGTAGCTTGGCATTTCTAAACTTTTTCCTATAATATTCCCCATTCTTTTCATACCTTAGCAAAAGAGCCTGCTTTAACATGCCATAATTGTCTTGGTCATCTTTGCTCATCTTTGCAAACCCTTCATAAGATGTTCCCCTAAGACACTGGGATAACGTTAAACTCCACCTTTCTTTCTCTAACCCATAAATGGTGTCTAAAACCTCAAATCTGGATAAAAGTGACTCAATGTCATCATCCCTCTCAACATAATTGTCTAAATGGAACCCCATAGCTGAGGTTGAGGCTCCCTGACTAGCAGGGGCATCAGAGGTAGAAGGGCTGTTACCACCTTGTATGGCCTTGTAATTGCAACTTCCTTAGTCGTAACTCGTGCTCCCTCTGTAAACTCTTCTCCTCCTTTTCTGCTTCCCTTTCTGCAGCCTGTCTTCTTTCCTCAGCCTCCATCTGTAATCTCATCTCCTCCTTTTCAGCAGCCAGTCTTCTTTCCTCTGCTTCCAATTTCTTTGCCTCAGCCTCCAATGTCTTCTCTTCAAATTGGAGCCGCTTAATTTCAGCCTCCGTATCCGCCTCCAATGCCCTAGCCTCTTTGTCAGCCTCAGTCTGCAACCTTTTTATTTCTTTATCTTTTTCAGCCTCTATTTGCAATCTTTTATCTTCTTTGTCTTGTTGTAATTTAATAAATTTATCACACACTGATGCCACATATTGAACCAGAGCTTGCCCCTCCATAGCCATCTATTTTGCAGCCAGCACAGCAGCAGATCTGAATTTGGCCAAGTCTGCCATCTTATCAATTTTAAAATGTTATAAATGTACTACAATAATAATAAACTATCAACTCTAATTAAATTATTCTAGGCTCTGACACTTTATCCACTTCCCAACTCTTGGGTAATTTTAATACTGAGGATTCCCTGGGTTAATAATAATGGTGTTCCTAAGTATAATCCCGGGACAGGAGACACCAATTTATGTAGTATTGGGAGTTTACCTAATGAAAAGTTCAAATCCCGGACGAGCCACCAATTTATGTAGCAAAGTTAATTTGCTGGAGAGGTTATGATGGTAAATGATAAGAATGATAGATCTAGATGTGTTAACCGTGTGAGGTCAAGCTATGTAAGACCTTGAGTCTAGTGGGTGATGCAGATGAGTTCTCAGGGGACCTATCGCTACCTCTCTAGATCTCACACGGTGTTGTAAATTATTTCTAGTGTATGGTGTTTGATGTGGCTAATGTCTAGGGGAAGCAATGAAATAATGATACATCAAAAAGTACAGAATAACTCTCTAATAGATTCTTAATAACTCTGTTGTTTAGTTTTCAATTTGGAAATATTTTTTTTTATACAATTTCAATTTTATTGTGCCTGTCCTGCAATCTCTTTTGGACAATTCTTTAAAACTGAAGAAAATGTATGTTACACTAATAAGTGAACTGGAAATAAGGACTCTTGGTCCAACAATAATATTATTAATATTAAAATGTTCCGTAAGGTGTTTCACAGCCTGTTAAGTAATAATTAATAATGTGAGTCAGTTATTTGAGAGACTGTTTATGTCATCATTTCCCCGAGAGTTCCTGTTAATGGGTAGGGAAACAGTTTTCTCCAGATAAAATGTCAGATTGCCCAGATTGTCGCACATAACCTGAAATTTCCTTCGTGAAGATTCAATCGTTGATATGGCTCTTTAAAGAACATCAGCTCTCAGAGCTCCACATGACAATTATTTATACAGAATAAGCTGTACTGGAGACGTTACTGTCTTCACTCGTACTTCAGCTTTCCTGTCACCGGCTGGTAACAGGAAATAAAACCCTGCAACATGAAAGACACCCTGGCCTTTTCATATCTGTTATATTTTTCCCTCAACTCTCTACATGACATGATGGTGTTCAGCCTCGTGTGCATTACAAGTGCACCAGCCCCTAAGTTTTATGAACTCACATCATATAGTGACCACACCTCAGGTCCATATGGCAGATACGCCACTGTCATTTTACATAGTCTTCTTCAACACAATTTAATAGGAGTATGTACATCTCCTTATATGCATATGTGATTTGCTTCTATTACAAAATATAAACGCTCCAGGCAATCAATAGTGTTCAGCGAACACAGAGGCTTGCTATTCTACTTTAGTCTTACAATAATTTTTAATTACAATAATGCAATATTCAAACATAAATCAAATAGGTATACCTAAACTGTCTCTTTAGGCATGTCATACACTTTCCCACTTTTTGCCTTTGCAATTATTACATAATAATATAGATATTCTTCTTACCAGAATTCAATGAAATAAGCACAGGTGCGGACGCTTTTCCGTTTGAATTTGAAAATAAAGTCAAAATTACATCCCAATTTCAAATGTACGTCAGTTACATTTTGGCATTAAAAGTTAAAAACAGACTTGCTTTTTGACCTAACAATTTCTGCCTCTCACTCACTTCAAGATTTCCACTGCCAAAATATATTTAGTTTTAGGGCCATGCCATAATATATGTACCCTTGCTTGTCTCATTTCCCCTAACGCGTCCAAAAGTAACCGTTAGTGAATGCAAAATGAATGCAAAAACGTCAGTCTGTTAGTCTGTATGTACGAACGAATACAGTCTTTTGTCAATAACTTTCTTATTATCTGGGGAATTTTGTATTTTTAAACATATTATTTATCAGGAGATCTAAGCTATAAAACGAACCAACTTTTATGGCCATAGTATTGGAAATAAAGAATTCCATATATTTTCCATGTGAGTTTCAATTTCTAATATTATATACACACGCCATCTCTCCCGCTGTCCGTGTAGTTCAATCCGAAACAACAAGTCTGTGACGTCATAAAATGTAACTATTTGCAGACAAAGCGAGGCATGTGTGTTTCAACCACTTGTGTCAAATGTCTCATTCTAAAAATATACTTGCCTCTCTCCTCATTTTTCCCTCTGTTGGTCTGAAACAAGGCTAATTCCGTCAAATTTGTTACCGATATTTCTAAGAATATTTGCAAGCGATGGTACCCTTACACCACGCCCTGTCTTGCTAAAATCAAAGCGCTGACTGGCGTGGGGAAAGAAGACGCGTCACAACTTATTTTATTTCTACCTATCTTACTTGTTACTTACAAATAATAATTGTATCGGTGTATCAATGTAATTGTATCACAAATCCATCCATTTACCCTTCTATTCATCGTCCGTCCGTCCGTCTGTTGGTCAATCAGTCGATCAGTTTGTCCGTCTGTTAGTCCGTCCTTTATATTTCCCTACGTGTTTATGTACAGTTTTTACTTTTAAGAAAGTTGTTTTTGGTCGGCCTCTTTTTCGTTTTCCTTCTTGGGTCCGAAGCATAGCTTTTCTTGTGATGGCATCGGGGTCTCTTCTGGGGACATGGCCAACCCAACTCCAGCGTCTGCCAGCTATGATGGTGTGCATGTCATCTTGCTTGCTCCGAGTAAGCAGATCTTGGTTGGTGATGGTTATTCGGCCAAAAGATTCGGATAATTTGTCTTGGGCATGTTGTGTGAAAAGAGGGCAATTTCGACATTTCCTCCTCTGTTACTCTCCAGCATTCCGCACCATAGAGAAGCACAGAAAGCACACAGCTCGGATATAATCTTAATTTTGTGCTTGTGCGGTACTGAGATGACTTCCAGATGTGGTTTGGACTATAAAATGTTGTTCCTTCTTTGTTCATTCTGTTGTTCATGTCTTTGCGTGCTCCGCCATCTGGTGTTACTATGCATCCTAGGTATGTGAAGGTGTCTTTTTTTTCCAGTTGTTGATTCTTTACTGTTATGGGCTCGGGGTTGCTCACATTGATTGTCATGACCTCTGTCTTCTTTAGTTCCTAGTTTTAGCTTGTTAAATTGATGGTGTTTCACTCTGTTGTGGCATGTGCGGAGTAAGAAAGTACCCGCTTGTTCACTGCCGCTGAGCTGGTAATATGCGTCATTCTTCTGGTTGCCACGATGCTCTGCTTCCCGATTCCTTCAGTACTTGCTTCTGATAAAACTCTTAAGTTATGCTTTTGTAGTACTGAGGTAGTTTTTGACTTTCCTTTGCTTATCTACCAGCATCTTCATTGACAGAGATTGTGTAATGTGATGGGATTCACTGTATCACAACTCTATGAAATCGCTGACTTAGTTTGTAGAGTATTGCTCTTAGGTCGCTTAGGTCTGCGTTTTTTTTTTTACTCCTTAGTGCTTTTTAGTTAATTTGTTTATTTCAAGTAATACGTTTTTTTTCAAAAATAATTCACTGCATCATGAATAAATTTGAACAAGACAAAAGTGTGTACTATCTATCTATCTATCTATTCGACATCGATGAACTGGTATGTAAACATATATATGCCCATGAAGTTATTACATTTAGCAACAAGCAATCAACAATTAAAAAGAAACGTTTTTCGCCAGTTACACAACACACACTAAACTTGAACAGAAAAGGAAACAAATTAATAAAGCATTATATCTTTGTATCCATCACTCAATCAATTAATCAATCAGTCTATCTATCTATGTATCTATCTATGTATCTATCTATCTATCTATCTATCTATCTATCTATCTATCTATCTATCTATCTATCTATCTATCTATCTATCTATCTATCTATTTATCTATCTGAAGCCAGCCAGCTACCCACCTATCTTCCAATCTTCTTACCTATCTACATAACTACCTGTCTATTTGCCTGTCTTCTTGTCTCTCTATTTCTTTCCTTTTTGTGTCTGTCTCTCTGTTTATCTACACATGCATCTACCATCTGCCACTTGTATGAAAACGTTGACTTTATCATTTTAGGGCCACCATCTGTTTCCTTTTTTTCCGGATTTGCCCTCTTCTATTTGCCTTAATACTGGATGCCCGGGTGCCATTTTTCGAAAGTGCAATTTGTCCGATATTTTCCTCTTGAAGATTGAACAAATTCGAAAAAGTCTATCTTGTGCAAACATATTCTTTAAGAAATATTTTTCAAGTATATATTGAAATAATTGCAACGATTTGTAGTTCAGATTTTGAAGTTCTAAACTGTTAAATCTGTGATAGACATTCTTAAGCAGCGCTTATGTTAAGAATATGTGCCCCTGAACATTCCTAAAATGCTTGTTTAAAAAGTAAGAGGCAGACGTGGTAGTATGTGTGACAAATTTCATGAAGTTTTCATCACTTGGTCAGAAGACTGAGATCTTCTTTCTTTCTTTGGTCCTTGACTGCTGACTGATAAAGCAACCAATGGCTATCACGGGTCGTTGCGTCTTGTAGGGCAGCAAAAAAAACTGTCTCCATTTTGCTCGGTCGACAGACATTCTTCGTATAGTGCTCCAGCTCTGATTCATACTCAGCATCGCTGTCTCAACAGTTCTCCGCCAGGTGGCTTTTGGCCGTCCTTGCTGTCGCTTTCCTAATGGAGTCCATAGCATGGCAGTACTGGTGATGGTGTCAGGGTACCTTATGGTGATGTGGCCAACCGAAATCTAGCTTTTACCCGCTATGATGGTGCGTATGTTTTCTTGGTGGCTCTGAGTTAGCAGTTCGTGGATGATGATGGTGTTCAGCCAGAAAATTCAAAGAATTTTACCTACGCAGATTGTGTGGAAAGAGGACAATTTGGATATTTCCTTTTATGTTACTGTTCAGCATTATGCACCGTACAGAACTACATATATTGCTATGCCCTCACATATTTTTAATTTAGTGTTTGTACTGTACTGGGAGGATTTCTATATGTTGTTTAGGATGGCGAAGGCTCTTCTGGCTTTATTAATTCGGCTAATGTTTTCTTTACTTGTTGCGCCATCTGGTGTTACCATGGTTCCTAAGTGTGTAAACATTTATTACACATAAGGAAGGGAAACCCAAGGCCTGTAAACAGTAAATTAATATGAAACAAATATAAAGGTATGTTATCAGGCACTCGTAGGAAATAAAGAAGTAGAACACTAGACAACAGAAAAACAACAGACATGAGTGGCTTACCCAGGATTTGAACCCTGGACCTTCCGTGCGACAACCCCGCCTAGCCATGCAAGTGAATCACACTATACTCCCTGCCATCTACGCATCACCAATAAATGATGTTTCAATGACAGGTCATTAGTGCGAACCGCAATACACGACAACGGCCATCAACGACTTCTCATTCGAGCGGACATATCATAGACTCCCTTTGCCGCCAAACCGTTTCTTCCTGTTTCCCTTCTAGCAAAAACCGGCTCGACAGGTATTCAAAGATGAATATTAGTGTTGTCACACTACAGTGTAACCACTATAAAATTTAGTGAATAATTATGCTGTGACAATATACGACTCCTGTATACACACTGGGATCCTCGTGGGTGCTACGGAGTTCGAGCACTTTCCTGAGATCCCCCCCGTGTGTTCAAAGGGAGAAGATCGAAGCACTGATGAGTTATCCGCGTGCACTGAAAACGGCAATTAAAACCATACCATTTACAGTAAATAAATAAATGAAAAAAATTAATGCTTGCTTCGTTGGTTCGTTAGACATGATTGACTATTATAGTGAGCCGATGGTTACGTTTGGAAGGTCATGGCTCCTAGTCCCCGATGTTGTCGTTGTTGTCGATATCCCATAGCTGCTGAGCATATCTACTCTTTGCAGCCCAATGCCATTCTTAAAAAAGTGCAGGTTTTCTGCAGTTGTTTTAATGTTCCATATAGTGAGTTGGTGACTGTCAGAGGTGTCTGTAAAAGTTTTTTCCTGGCGTTTGTTAGTGATGGACACTCCATGAGGAGATGTCTGGTTGTTTCATAGGGATGAGAGCAGTGTCTACACATGGGTAGGTGCTGAGGGTGATACGGTTTAAATGGATATTGACTCTGGCGTATCCTGTTCGGAACTGAAAGATAAGACTTTGATTTCTCCTGCTGAGTCTGTTTATATTGTCGTTGTCTTTTAAGCAGGTCATTTCATTAAAGACATCTCGAGCAGTCGGCCCGTTTGCCCATCTGTTCAGCCAGATGTCCCTTGTGTTATTTCTGAGAATCTGTTTGACTGTTCTCATGCTGCAGGGTCTGTCCTTTTGTTGTTTAGAGGCTACTGTGTTAGCAAGTCTATCAGCTGTCTCATTTCCAGTTAGATCACTGTGTCCAGGGATCCACTGTTGGGTTACACTGATGGAATGGGCTGTGATAGTTACCACTATGTTTATGATTAAATTTTTGTGGTACATGTTATGTTCAGTTGATGTTGATGGTTGTGGAATGTTTCTGGTGGGTGGTGTGGTGCATCAAAGACTGACAAAGACAGAGTCAGTGAGGTCGGGCTTACGGATGGCCGACAGGTGTATGACTATGTAGATAACAACATACGCGAATGTTAAAGGGTTCTGGCATACCTGAACAGTCTGGAGCCACACACCATAACAAACATAGCAGTCAGGAACGTTGAAACTCCTGATAGCATTATACACTGTTTATTCACTACACAGTCACGTAGACATCATGATAATACAGTACACATCATGTCATGGAGCATCGACAGTTCATAATATACGCATACGGAATAAACAGTACATTAACAAGCCATAATATCCAAGGCTTTGGATCAATATGAATATAATATCTCTCAATCTTTAATTGAATACACAGTACATTAGTAAGTCATAATATCCAAGGCTTATGATCAATATGAATATAATATCTCTCAATCTTCACTTGAATACACAGTACATTAGTAAGCCATAATATCCAACGCTTTGAATCAATATGAATATAATATCTCTAAATCTTCACTTGAATACACAGTACATTAGTAAGCCATAATATCCAAGGGCTTTGAATCAATATGAATATAATATCTCTCAATCTTCACTTGAATACACAGTACATTAGTAAGCCATAATATCCAAGGCTTTGAATCAATATGAATATAAGATCTCTCAATCTTCAATAACGTACATTCTGGAATTATCAAATATTCCTTTCAAAAAATATATTCTGGAACACACTAGCGAAATGGTAAACGTCCATTTCCAAGCTCTGCCAGAAAACGTACTGTCACGAAAAATCAGCTGCTCAAAACAGCTCAGTAAAAATTCATTCAAGCGCGAACTCGCAGCTTGAGATGTGAGCTGAATTCATCCGCCTCTCCCCCCCCCCCCCCCCCAAAACTATTTCATAGAACATTCGACCAGTTTCTTTATCCTATCTTTAAACAAAGTAACAACTAGTCAGGTAACAGTTTAAACATTTCTGAGCATACAACCCCCCCAACTAAAAAAATTCTCTCATCACGCAGAGCGTGTTTATTAGCGTGTAAAAAATCCGACCCGTACATTCCAGTCTTTAACACTTAACTCCCCTTAATTAAAATATGACTTAACAGCGGTTAGGCTGATCATTATTGTTGGTTGGGTTTCTGTTTTTGTAGAATTTCGTTTTTTTGGGAGGGGAATTCTGGGGTACAGTTTCTCTTTGGTTTTGGTGGTAAGAATAATGGGAAGACTGCTCTAGAATATTTTTGCGAGAAAGCTCATTTGTCGGTTTTCGCTTTGTGCCTGGCAGTTTGGCCAGCGAATTGGTATATCGCTCCGACTTGCTCAAGATGTCTTCTAGCTTTACTGCGCCTTGTTCAGCAAGAAATTTACGGGTTTCATTTGACGATGTGCTTTTTATTTGCTCGGCAAGAACACACTCTTCAATCCCTTCATAGGTGCATGGGAGCTCTGAAAGCTCCAGACACTTTGTCAAATATCCCTTCAGGCGTAAAGAGAACTGGTGAAATGTCTCCGTGTCTTCCTTCCTGCTGTTTCGGAACAGTTGCAACAATTTGCGAGCATTTATTTCGAAACGCTTCAGTAAAGCCTTCTTTAACATGTCGTAGTTGTCTTGGTGACTGCTTCTCAGTTTCACAAAGACATCGTGTGCATTTCCTTTCATTGCCTGGAAAAGCTTAAAACACCAACGTGAACTTTCTAAACAGTACAGATTTGCCATTCTCTAAAATTTTTCTAGATAGGAGTCAATTTTCTCATTGGGTCTTGGGAAGGGTTCCAGGGCGAAAGACATAGCTACGAGTTGAGGAGATTAAGTACCGGATTGATCGGTTAGTAGTGACTGATGAGAAAACGGCTCTCTGTTGCTCGAGTTCGACGTGGCAACGCAACTATGGACTTCTAGAGTCTTAAGCGCCCTCTCGCGCTGTCTTCGTTGCTCATTTTTTCCGCTGCTCCCTAAAACCTGGTGATTGCTAAACAATCACGCGTACCAGCAGTTGTGTACAAAATTTCCATATAACATATAGCCGACAAAGATTACTATCAAAATCCAACTGTACATAACTCTATGATGCTGTGGAAAGAAATTTTTTTTATGTGAGTCAAAACCCAGTAAAAGAACGTTAGTCTAGAGGATAATTATTATTAGTATTCCTTAACACACGAGACAAGACTCTCAGCACACTCTATTTAGATGAAACGTCTGAATCAATATCAGACGTTAGACATTTATCTAGACTTAAACTTAGATCTCAATCCTGGAGCGAGCACTCCATTAAGTCGTAATTTTTACAAGATAGGTATATGGATTTCTTTGGTCCTTTCTGAGTAGAATATTACTCTAGTCACTTCTCTGCTTTCACACAATGAAAATATAATGCGAATTCTGGTGGGTTACTGATCTGTCACACTAAATAATTTTAATCAGATAAACCGTATCTTCATGTGTAGAAAAATTAGAGTATAAGAAATTACATTACTCTGAAACTAGCAAGAATATTTATGCGTTTGGTTAATTCTCTAGTTTTATACGCTAAGGGATTATTTAGAATAAAATGGTAAACCTATCACATTTTAACACTTAGCACAATTTCTATTACAACAAATCAGAAATTAAATCCTCCAAGGGACAATTTAACACATTTATCGAAGAAAAGGTTCTAGTACGTCGAGTTCTAGATTATTCGAGAATTTCTGAGTGCTGACTGATACTGAGTTTGGGAGAGCGTTTATATATATAGATTTGAGTGCAATATCGCTAAAAGATAATACAAGTCACACCTTCGGCCTTACGGGGAAATCGGAAATCTAGTTTCCCGAGATAAAAGATTTCTCGTTCAGTCTACTCAGCGATGCTGGTCTACATCAAAACGTGCCGTGCGAACAGGCCTCGTCTCAGATCCTCCATCCGTTTCCTCAGACCAAAGCTTCCACGGTCACTGTGTTTGCCGTTGCCGCGATTTCTGTTCGCTTCTGATATCACGATTATCTCCCTTTATGTATAATATCAAACATGTAGTCGGGAAGTATTTCCACCCTTGAATGGTTTTTCCGTTGCTTCCACGTGTTGCGACTAAGGGCCGATAATTGGCAGCTCAGCTTTACGTGAGAAATCTCAGATAGGCGAACGTGATTCGCTCTCCTTGTTAAGATTGCCGTGTGTGAAATGTTTGTAAACACTCATATGCTCAGGAAGAGAGATAAAAATAGGCGTGGCTTCAGAAGTTAATCAATCAGACAGCTATTAATGAGAAGCAAAGGTGGACAGATTTATGTAGTCTATTTACTTATACACGTCAGAAAGATAAGTAATTTAATGATTCTGCAGTTTGGCTTCGTATTAATCATTTAGGCACAGTTCTTGATGTCTGCATTTTGTGATTCGGTGCGACTACATGTTTAATCGTTAGTGGGCGGTTGGATCAGGGAACCATGAATTCACATTACCACTTTCATGGTCGTGGATTCTTGGTCGTTCTTTAGCGACTGCATGTAGTTATCTCAGCTAGCGGGGCCAGCAGATTCAAAGCTCAGTGTTACTGCTGCTACTGAGTTCACCATATTCTATTTCTGTCTAGTTGTTTTGACCTGTTAATTATCAGTTTGTGATCGTTGTCAAGTTCATTGTAATTTTCATTTGCTTTATTCATCATTATTGTTTGTAAATTTGATTCACAATAGTAATTAAATATGGTTTCCCTTAAGTATTTCATTAAGATGGGTAAGGAACTCTCATTGGAGGGAGAAACTTTAAGAACCGTTGCTCCGACTGAACATGCAAAGGAAGTTAAAAGGTTAGACGACATAGTGAGGGAAGAAAGAGCCTTCACCGTGGAACAAAATAAAAGAGAAGGAGGCATGGAACATTAGGAAAAGATAAAAAAATGAAGAGGTGACGAAGGTGCCAAGAAAGATCATGGACTATTTTCAAGTTAGTGTTGCCCAAATTTAACCCTAATCTTGACGATATATCTTATTTTTCATAAACGTTTCAAACGGTTTGCCAAGAGTACAGAGTTGATAAGGCGACATATACCAGTAGCTTATTGCTTTTACTTACAGGTGAAGCTCTCACGGCTCTCTCCACCATGGATGATCCATCCAGGAATGATTATACGGCTGTAAAAGCGTTATTGTTAAAAAGTACCAACTTGAGGAAGATGGTTATAGGTTGAAATTTAACTCACTTTTACCAGATTCAACCAACGATTTTGCTGAGTATATTTCAGCTATCAAACTTTGTTTTACTAGATGGGTCGAGATGTCTGGCATTGATAAGACCGCTAATTAGCTTGCTGACTTGGTTTTGAGAGACAAAGTGTTTTTCTCAGGCAGTAAGATCATTTTAGCCTTTATCCATGAGAGAAAACCGGATTCATTGGGGTCATTTGAAATTCTTGGTCGACAATTTCAAACTGCACACCCTGTAAAAACCGACGTAATTCAAATATTAAGGATCCATTGCTAGTGTCATCAACAAGGACAATGAATTTTAACACTACAGATCACGATCTAATAGTGTTGATAGAAATTTTCAACTGAACGGAGATCACAATACAGGATCTTTTCGTGGGAGATATAATTTTGGTAATAGGTCACCACAACCTCAAAGAAATGTCCATTCAAATGATGATGATTATGTACCTCAACAGTGCTTTTCTAGACCCAATAGAGATTGGAATAGAGGAGAATCCAATTTACAATCCAATAGAGGGGGATGCAATTTTAAGTCCAACAGAGGACATAGACCATTTTATGAAAACAATGGTAATCATGACAACAAAAACTTTCAGTGAAACAATACGTATCGTCGTTCCAGAAATACTGAACGATTAAACTCAAGTATGCATCAGGGTAACAATAATACTGCTGATAATATCCAAAATAACAATGTTACATCTCATGCAAATGCTTATAGCGCTGACTAGTCCAATAAAACTATTTGTACTGAATGTAACGCTTTATTTCAGCTTGAAATACAAGCTCAGTGATGCCGAATTAACTCTTTTATTATCTGATTACCGGCTGGTAAATTCAAAGACAACACACAATACTTTTAGTTAACACAGCACTCGGCGGATACAACAACAAAACATCAGTAAAATAACTCAACATTGCTCGTTTAATTAAAATGTCTCAATTGTGTTTATAACATAAAACTGAACAAAAGAACACAAAACGAATTGAAATTAACATATGTAATTGTCTGATGATTGAAAACATCAGAAGTTTATTTTACTAGAGTGAACTGATGCGTTAATGTGAACCTTAGTAAGGATAACTGATTATTCAAAATATTTAAGCTATGTTTAAACGCGAGAAGTATGTCTTTGTTTCATCTCGAGCATTGACAGATGTTATTGTGATCCGGCTTTTGTCTGCTGAAGCTGTGTTTTGACTGTAAAATGCCCACTGTGATAAGCATTACGGTGTTTTGAACAGCAAACAAAGCTATTAAAAAATGCAAAATACAGGGTGATCGAGAAGTCTCTCCGCAGTGGGTTCAGTGCTTTAATAATATGATTGTAACATTTTATGTCAATTAAAATAATACTGTTTACTGTATCATAAAATGTTACAATCATATTATTAAAGCACTGAACCCACTGCGGAGAGACTTCTCGATCACCCTGTATTATCTCTTCCGGTTTAAACTTCCAGACCACACCTCACGGCAACAAGGAGCGGGGCTGATGGGCGACAAAATATAAAGTATGATCTCTTCAGTTAGGACTTTAACCAGAATGTGATCAACAGTGTTGCCAAAGCTAGGTATGTTTTTACTAGATCTGGGTTTTATGGCTTCCGTCTGTGTATCTGGCTATTTTTTTTTCAAATCTGCATTAATCTGGGTATATTTGACAATTGGCATTTACAATGTATATATATTCTGTGCACTGAGCATTATACATTATATTTATATTATAATTAAATGTAAACAATTATGTGCTATATATTTATCATTCCATTTGAATTTAATTCTCGTTTTTAATCACATCAGTGACGTTGTTTTTTACTCGTTTACATCAACTATCTATTTCCTGTTATTCTGTTAAACAGTGTTATGGCGCAAATGCAGCAGTTGGATCCAAAGCAAGCTTTCGAGATCAACAAACATTCTGTCATTCCATTAGCAGCGCAGTTTTCAACAGTTGTTTCAGAAGAGAGCCTTGATCGTCTGTCTGATCAATGGAGAGAACTGGTATCGTACCGAAAAGATCTTGGACATCTGATGGATGAGGGTTATCCCGCACTCTGGCCGGGACTGCAACAAGTAACAGATGCTAATAACCAGAAGACATTTGATGTTTTGGCTGACCACATGTGCACGCTTATGGCACTTCCTCACTCCTCAGCATGCGTCGAAATAGTCTTTTCGAAGGTTAACTTAGTTAAAACTAAACAAACCAAACTTTTGTGTGAAACAGTTTCCAATCGAATACTAGCCAAGCAAGCAGTTGCCAAAGATGGAGTTTGCCATAAGTTTAATCCTAGTAAAAGCGTGGTTGAAGATGTGCGGGAAGGTCATTGTCGGCAGCGATATGCAAAGATTTTGGAACTTCACAATCACGATTCCACATTGTCAATTCATGCATATGATCTTGACGAAGGAGAAGTTGTTGACGTGGATGCTGAGTTGCTGACAAGAGACAATTTTCAACAGTAACAAGTTACAACTAATATTTTATATTTGATTTGAGGAACATTTTGTAAATGTAACTACTGTAAGTATGTTACTGTTAAAACATCTCATTTTCAAGAGTTCGTGTATTGGGGTGTTAATAAAATCCTTTCTATATAATTGTAAATTTTTTGTAATAAAAAAAAAAAAAAAAAAATGAAGAAATAAATAAAAATTGGTAGCACACAGCTTATTTGTGCTAAGGTTGCACTAAAAGATTGTGTAAGCATAGTCTATCCCGTGTATTGGAAGCATAAAATAATCTGGGTATTTCTGGGTTTACAAAAAAAAAAAAAAAAAAAAAAAATCTGGGTTTATCTCTAGAATTTGAGTGGCAACCTTGGTAATCAATTTTAATAAATATCTCCGCATCCTCCATTGATTTGAATGATTTACTGATAGAACAGCTTTGTCAGAAGTATAGTCCCTCCTTGCTATTCTGTGTTCCGTAATCGAAGATTCATTCATTCGAGCGAGACAGTGGCGTCACTAGGGTTGGTGTCACCCATTGCGGTAACTCATGATGTCACCCCCATGGACCTCCTCAAAAAACCAGACCATACAGAATCCTTAGTACTGTTTTTTGTACTAATGTTACTCATAAATCGTAATTCCAGTATATCACTGAATGTATTGGCAATAGCAGTTACATAAACAACTAGGAAAATTAAAAATACATCTTTAAATTAAATATCATACGCACAGCCTAAATGTATTTACATAGTTTCATGTGGTTAAAGTTTAAATTCGGTTTGAAAACAATAGAATTCGAAGTAAAAACGTGGTTATAACTAACTACAGGGATATTTTTTAATAAAAAATAATAAATTTCTCCTGAAACACTGCACACATTGTATAGACAGTCATTGTAGTATCACCCGGTGCGGTCCGCTCCCCTCGAACCCCCTAGTGAGGCCACTGGCGCGACATAAAGTGTAACCCATTTTTTGTCATTCCTGGGCACCTCGCTTGTATTCGCGGCCATGCGCTCTAGGCAAAACATTTCAGCAAGGAGAGGCTGCTTCCTTGTTCTCGACAGCTTTCGTTGTCTTTACGCGTGTCTTTAAGCATCTTTTCATCCACGTTTGTGCAGTTTTACGCTGTTTTTAATTATTTTTGTAATTAATAATGGCATCAAAGCGAAATGCGAGTATGTTGGCGGATATGCCTAAGCGCAAGAAGGCTATGATGAGCTTCAGTGATAAAGTTTGTGTGATACATAAACTTCGTCTGTGTTCAGTGTTGGTGCAGTTTTCTTTATTTCTTTATTTTAAGCGTCTTCTTGACATTCTTTCAACGCGAATACAATTGTCTTTATTTCTTAATTGTAAATGTTCTGTGTAAATATGTTAATTTTTTTGTTTTCCAGAGATTTGTAATAATGGATTTGTGTGAGTGTTTGAGTGTGAATGAGTGAATGAATAGTGACAGTGTCACTGAATGGGTGAGGGAGTGAGTATTTGTACACCAAAAGGTTGTACATACTGTACTATTACGAAGAAAACAGTGTATACAAAACACTTATAAAATGAACAGTATTATAAAATATAAGCTGTTTTTATACAAGAAAGGTGCACGGATTGATGACGTTACTGTGACCAGTAGTAATAGGGGTTGGACACCCCCAGGTGTTCCCTTAGAAACCTAACCATCTTTTTCCGATAGATCAATGGTTCCGTATTCGCTGATTCCGTATTCGCGGGGTTTTCAATGAACCTAAGCCCCTCGAATAGTGCGGATTGACTGCATTTAGTCTATTCCAGCCTTTTTCGTTCACAAACTTTTAATGTTTCCTAGATTTCAGTCCTTCAGAAGCATTTATTGTTATTATTTATAAACTTTTTTTGATTACTGACACCACAAGTGTTTCTTCTGCACACTGTTGAGATAATAAAGTTACATTTTTCACAACTTCCTTTGTTTGTTCTTGTCCTGCTATAAGACTAAACTGATTTCACATCTTGCTGCATTTTTGTCCAATTAAAACAAAACGATTTAATTGTAATTACTGCGTGTGATTTTGGTTTGTTTATTTGTCGTCGACAGAATTACACGGACATGGTAGATGGCTAACTATGCCCTACCGTGTGGGTAATTTTTCTTGTGAATCTTTGTGATATCTAACTTGTCATTTATACAAACTGTAACCGCTTTATGACCTTTGAATCACCGTGTAGCATATTTAATAAATAAAAAATGTAGAGTTTATGCATCGGACTTTCATGTATTTATCATGTAATATTTAGCCGGGTCATCCTTAATTTTTCTTAAGTGGTACGTGAGAGTTAGATGTTGTAACTAGCTTATAGCCTGCCAGATATATTGATTATCTCACTCTAAATTTAGGAGTGTAGGTTCTTCCTTAAGTCCCTCTACTGCAGATATTGTTATTGTAATGAGAGCGGTAGATCACTTAAAGTTGTAGTACAATCATACATTCTTCTAAATAGACAATCAGTGTAAAGTAGAACTTCTCAAAACAGCCTGTAAGTTTACTGTGTATTTAATTGGTTTCTTTTTCAACGGTAATTGAAAAATGTCAAAACAACCAAATCTCCAACAAAATGCAAGGTCAAATATGTACAGTTTGAAAAGGGCCATCTTTTTGGCATAATATACATGGTTCGTAGATAAATGTTTCATTGTTATGTCTTTCATTTTGTTTTCTTTCTATTTACTTATTTATATAGGTGCATCCCATATCGTATGCTCCTTTCCTCCATTGGTTTCATTTGGTTAAATGTTTTCTATTTTCTTCAATTCTTTTCCAGTCCATGTTGCACTTAGGGGGGGGGGGGGGGGGTGGGGGGGGGGGGGGGGGGGGGGGGGGGGGGGGGGGGGGGGGGGGGGGGGGCGGCGTGGGGTGGGATACCAAGGATTCATACTTCTGGGTCCGTCAGTAGAAAACCTCTTACTGCCTTAAACAGAACTAGCTAGATAAAAAAAAAACTACTGCTTGAACCACATGTTCAAGACTTTATCACAATCACACTTCTGCTTGCCTCTCAGGACATAGCTCTAACTGATTCTCTCCGGGGAATCTTGGCGGCAGCAAACGTTAGCTAGCTCAACTCAGCAATCTTATTGGGTTAAGGTAGCTGTGCCCCAGAATTTCATCACATTTCATGAAATACTGCATTTTTGTTTTTTAATGTTTTTATGAAGCCAAACCATTTCTCTCCACAATACATAGGTTTATATTGTCCAGTGATGCATAGTTCTTTACTTTTTAAAGGATAAGTGACCAGAGGGTGATCTTAATTTTCCTTGACAACGCATTGTTTACCTCTGGTTACTAACCACTTTTTTAAAACATTATGATGCGCACACTAAAAAGGTGAAATGATAATAATTCCATAACTCTTCTGTACCAGAAAAACACCAAAGAACCATTTAAGAGAAGGGAAATTACTCTCCTTAAGTCAGTTCTTTATGTTCTAATGTAAAAAACGTGGGCTGAAAATTCCGAAAGATCTTGAGTTCAACCATTCATATTTCACCTGTTTGAGTGAAAAAGTTACGTTTTTGTGGTAAGCTTTACAAATCAATTAAATAAGAACAATATGGGTGACACGAAAAGAAGTAGGAAGTTAAGAAAAGGAAAGTTTTTTGGCAACCAGCGCCCTGTTAGCACAACCAAAAATAATGAAGCAGCTGTTATTGATAACGAAGTTAAACCTTCTTTTGTGAAGAAATTGAGGAAAAGCACCCTCTCAACCAAAACAAAAGATGGACAAACAAATAATGCTTTTATTCTTATGAGTATGGAGCACTTGAATAACTTCATAACGGCAAACATGAGATGTGTAGAATGTTGTGGGTTTATGGTGTCGTGTAGGGTCAGTGAAGATTCAATGCAAGGTTTCTGTCACACAATCATTGTCAAATGTAGCAACTGCTTGTGGGAAACATCTTTCACAACATCAGGATATACAGAAAATGTAGAGGAGACAGGAATAAACACAAAAAAGAACAAGGAAATCAATGTAAGGATGGTAATGTTTGTACGATCACTTGGCCGAGGACATGCAGCGCTTGAAAAATTTAGCTTGCACACTGGTGCCCCACCACCAATGACAAGACATAATTATAGAGACATTTTTATGCATGTGCATGCTGCTAGCAAAGCAGTGGCTGAAGAAAGTATGTCTGAGGTTGCTAAAGAAATTAAAATGCAAAAACAAGCAACTAACAATGGAACAGTCATGTGTGGTGTCTCAATGGACGGAACTTGGCAACGACGGGGTCATGCCAGTCATCATGGTGTAGTAACTTCCATTTCAATAGACAGCGGGATGTGTCTGGATGTGGAGACACTGTCGAACATTGTGACGGATGCAAACGATGGGACAAAAGGAAAGATGGAGAGCCAGAGAAGTACCCTTCAAAACTATTATGGGCTAGCAATTCGACAGAACAGTATAAACCTTGAGGATATGAAAGCTGCCGTCAAAGCAGTTTTGCCTCATGTCGCTTCCACAAAGGATAAGCCGATGCATGAAAAATGCCCAGAAGGACATAATTCTTGGTGTGGCTATAAGAAGTACCCACTGTCTTATAAGCACAAGAATGGCCTACCGCAGGCAGTGGTAGAATGTATTCAACCAGTGTTTGATGATCTGTCGAATGAGTCCCTACTGTCAAAATGTCTCCACGGAAGGACACAAAACAACAATGAAAGTCTCAACAAATTAATATGGGATAGATGTGCAAAAGAACATTTTGTGGATAGATTCACAGTAGAAGAGGCTGTGTGGAATGCAGTATCTTATTTTAATGATGGCTACTCATCAGTTCTCAAGATCATGACAAAACTTGGAGTACCAGTGAGTAGATTTAGTGTGAATATGTGCAAAGCTGGAGAACAACACAGAATTACCAACTCCATCAAAAAGTCTTCTGACAAAGTAAAAGCAAGAAGAAAGACTTTGAGAGGCATCAGAAAAGGGTTTACTGACAAGGCAGAAGAAAAGGAAGGGGATATATATACTCCAGGAGGTCATTAAGATAAGGTAAGTGCACAAAATACTGTTTGTTAAAAAAAATTTCTGCTTTTTTTCTTCTTTTTCTCACTTTCCCTATTTAGCATGACAGGTACATTTTGAGACGCGATATCTCAAGAATGAATTGTTTGAATGCTCTGAAACTTTGCAGAGTGTTTTTTAATATCTTAAACCTTGTCCTGAACCAAACTTTGATTTGCTTTCTCAATATGTTTTATTTGAAGAGATGTTTTGCATACTAATGAGGTTCGATAAATTTCCAGTTCTACTTTTTGTACAAATGGTCACACATAGGACATGCTATATCCCAAATATTTTTGGTTTAGGACATAATGCCCTCACATTTGGACTTGTATGCAGAATTTCAACTCTATATATGTTGAGAAATAATTATGTTATGTGGGTTTAAGATAACCCTGCATTTTTTATACTGCGGCGGCCATTTTGAATAGCTAATTAGCATAATTATGCAATCACTCAAATGGTTTGATTTTTCTCTGACCAAGAAACATTTTGACATATATAGGCAAAATGTAAAGTTATAAATAAGAAAAATTCATGTTTCTACAACGTTAGCTAGCTCAACTCAGCAATCTCATTGGGTTAAAACATCACGTGACCCCGGCTAAGCATTGGCCTGCATTTCTTTATTAACGCTGCCCCGTATTAATTTCCTCCCTTCAATGTTAATTGCTCTGGGTTAAATTTTTTTTGTTTTTATTTTATTTTAATTACAAATCTATTGTCTGTTTCAACCAAAATGGTGGTTACTTTATGTAATACTTGGGTGTTAGTTACAAAGCTATTGTCTGTTTCAAACAAACTGCTAATTTACTTTATGTTATATTTGGGCCTTAGCATGAATGAATGCTAGTGGTGACTGTCATACGGCCACAAATGTCGCTCGTATGAAACACAATTACCCATTGTTTTATCACTTACATTTTGCTCCAACATGCACAACAAAACTGTGAGTTCCACATTTCATCGCTGGGCTGGAAACTTGTATGGCCCGTCGCTTCCAACATACAGTGGTCTTAATTATTGTTCTTGTGTTTTGTTGTTGTTGGAGTTTGCTACGGGTCAGCGTAGCTAGACCCTTCCATATGCAATAAAGTCTCGGTTACATCAGAACGCCTTCTTTTAGTGTTATATTTTTCCTTATTGTAAATCTTTTTGTACTGCTATGTGTTGTTTCTCAGTGATGATACTTTGTTAGTTTTGTTGGTGTTATTTCATGGAAATTACAAGTCTACGTGTCGAATTCTGTTTTTTTTTATCCTGTCTTTTAAATTGTGTTTTAATGATGTCTAGACATATTTTATATCAGTTCTGATTATGGTTGTTAAAATGTGTTTTCTTGTCAAACAAAATATTAAAAACGGAAACTGAGAGAACAAAAAGACAAAGCTTAAGCCACAGTGCTGGTCCATCGAACTTGCATAGTAAAAATTATGGTATTCTATCAAGTAATGCAGGCAATTTTAAATCCTGAAATTGTTTCATTTCTTATTTCAATCGAATATCTGAGGTTTGAGTATGTTCTACGTCCATTTGTACAACGGCAACGTTTATAACAGGTACCTCTTGGAATGGTTCCTTGAACCTCACATCATTGACGCGTTCTCTTGCCTGCATTGGTGGCCCCCCAGTCTTCAGAGTTCCCACATGTCATATTGTCGTGTTCATAATGTGGTGCACTAATTCTTCTTTCCAAGGCTCTAATGTCTCTTTCAGCTTGCAGCACAATCGCTATTAAATCTTGGGAGTTAGATTCATAAACGAAATCAGTGTTTGCTCTAACCTATTCCCTACGCAAGATCTTTTAAAAGACGCAATGTCCAACCATTGTGTCCGCAAGATCTTTTAAAAGACTCTGATTTATTTCGTTGTTTCTTTCCACTCTGATATTTTATACTGACCTGAATTTATCTCGAACGGAAGTAAACTCAAATTTGCGCAAATTTTAACAAGCTTCAACTTCCTTTGTTTGAGTTTGAAGGGAATTTTTCACATTTATCTTCATTTTTTTCGTTGTGCTTTGCCGTTTCACTATAATGGCGGAAAACACGCAGGATATGTTACTAATATGTGAACAGTGAACAAACTGTGTGATCAAGCACAACTTTCTTACTTTTTCTGTGTTTCTAAATAGATTACCTTCACAAAGAGAGCAGTGACACTGTATTGTGATATCATATTGTGTTACAAGCCTTAGGTAAGTGGAATATTTATGTTCAAAATTTCAAGTTATCTTTTGTTCTGTGTACATATTATCTGTCATAACATAAATTTATAATATCCTACCGCTACCTCTCTAGATCTCACACGGTGTTGCAAATTATTTCTAGTGTACGGTGTTTGATGTGGCTAGTGTCTAGGGGATGCAATGAAATGATGATACATCAAAACAACACAGTATAACTCTCTAATAGATTCTTAATAACTCTGTTGTTTAGTTTTCAATTTGGAAATATTTTTTAAATACAATTTTATTGTGTCTGTCCTGAAATCTCTTTTGGACACGTCTTTAAAACTGAAGAAAATGTATGTTACACTAATAAGTTAGTTGCTTATCCTTTACAGGACGTGGCAATCAACCCCAGCTTTTATTGGCTGTTTGTGATTTTTTCTAGGCAATTTTTTTATTCAGTAGTTTGCCATTGCTTTCTGAATGGTACGGCGCTTATACCATTGTTAAAAATCCACACAAAGCGATCTGCTACCAAACCGCCTGCAGCAGGTTTCGAACCTGGTATATCTGGATTATGAAACTGCGTTCATATCCATTAGGCCACAGACGCCGACATGTTACACTAATAAGTGAACTGAAAATAAGGACTCCTCGTCCAACAATAATACTATTAATATTAAAATGTTCTGTAAGGTGTTTCACAGCCTGTTAAGTAATAATTAAAAATGTGAGTCAGTTATTTGAGAGACTGTTTATGTCATCACTTCCCCGAGAGTTCCTGTTAATGGGTAGGGAAACAGTTTTCTGCAGATAAAGTGTCAGATTGCCCAGATTGTGGCACATAACCTGAAATTTCCTTCGTGAAGATTCAATCGTTGATATGGCTCTGTAAAGATTACAGAGGGAGCACGAGTTACGACTAAGGGAGTTGCAATTAGAAGGCAATGCTCCTGAAGGTGGTAACAGCCCTTCTACCTCCGATGCCACTGCTAGTCAAGGAGACTCAACCTCAGTTATGGGGTTCCATTTAGACAATTTTGTTGAGAGGGATGATGACATTGAGTCATTTTTATCTAGATTTGAGGTTTTAGACACCACTTATGGGTCAGAGAAAGAAAGGTGGAGTTTAAAGTTATCCCAGGGTCTTAGGGGCACATCTTATGAAGTGTTTGCAAAGATGAGCAAAGATGACCAAGACAATTATGACATGTTAAAGCAGGCCCTTTTGCTAAGGTATGAAAAGAATGGGGTATTTTATAGGAAAAAGTTTAGAAATGCCAGGCTACTGACGTTTAGAGACTTACTTGGAGAAATGGACTGCTCTGGGGAAAACCAAAGATCTTAAAGAAATGATCCTTATTGAGCAATTGAGAGAGTCCATGGATCCAGACTTGAGATAGTTTCTCATGGAACAAGGTGCAGAGAGGCTGGGTGAGTTACTTAATGTCGCTGAGAGGTATCAGGCGACTCAGGCAGAGGTAGCTGGCTCCAAAAAGAAACAGACAGAAAATTATAAGGCCCCACAAAACTCTAATAAAGTTGACAACAAAGGTAAGCTGAACTTTGATAGGCACCGAAATGACTATAGAAATAAAATCCACAGTTCAATGGCAGAAAATATGATGAAAGAAAACCTTTTCATCAAGGTAGATTATATTGTAAATGGTTTAAGAGGGAAGGACATGACACCAAAGTTTGTACTAAGAAACCTTCTGGATTTGCTGCAATGAAGATGGGGAACAAGGGAGTAAAGGACAAACCTACTGGACAGCAGGAACCTTATCACCCCCCAGTGTGTGAGGATGTAGTCTGTAATGGGGTCCCCATTAGGTGCCTTTATGATACAGGTTTAGATTTTGATTCTGTCGTAAGTTCGCACTTGGTGAACCCAGATCAGTATACCACAGAAACAGTGGAGATACAAGGTGCGACCAAGGACATACCACTCATGACACTTCCCATTGCAAGGATAACAGTTAAAACTCGCTATGTGGAAGGAGTAATCAGAGCAGCAGTGATAGACGCACCTATCAACCCTCTGATATTGGGGTGTCGTTATGTCTTTTTGGGGAATCCCAAGAGACCTATGGTCATGGCAACAGTGCAGACCAGATCACAGTCCAAGAAGGAAGATGAACCTATAAATACTCATCCAGAGGAGATGAGGAAGGCATAGGCTGAGGACAGGACACTCAAGCCTTGTTTTAAAAAATTACCTTAATTCCACACACCTCCTAGCAAAGAGGATTATTATATGAAAAACAAATTGTTATATAGGAAGACCGGAACTGGATCCAATGGTCACGGACAGTTGGTACTTCCCAAGGCATATAGGCCAGATGTAATAAGGAGCTTACATATTGGGAAAGATGGTGATCATGAGAAAATAGGTACCATCTGCCAAAAAGTTTCTAAATATTATTATTGGCCAGACGTAAAGATAGTTATTGAAAATTGTGTAGAAGCCTGCGGCATATTTCATGATTGAACACCCACAAGTGGGGAAAATAATACTCAGGACCTAGAAAAGCCACGGGGAAAACTTAGGCCTGAACATACGGAGAAAAATAAATGTAATAAAGTAGACATAGTGGAATGGGAACCCCCTTTTCACACCCAGTCTTCAATTGAATGTGTTAGGATGGCCACTATGCGGCGAGTACAAAGAGTGATTCTACCCCAGAAAAAGCCGACAATCCCTCGGTCGGAATTATGTGAACTGGAGGAAGATAAAAGAGAGAGGAGATCTCTCACAAGGAAATTAAAGAGGGAAGAAAACCCCAAGAAACGAATTGGTAGTCGACGATTTGTGAGTGGAGATACAAGGAAGAAACGTCCTCACTATAAGGCTTCCAATGGCATGAAAAATAAGTCAGAAAAATTAACGGTCCATATGTAACCTTGTTGAGGACATGGACAGATGAGAAGGCAGAAGAGACTGTTACCTCATCATATCAATACGTAAACGAGCTGACCACTCGTCCTAAAACTGGCTGGAAACTTGCAAATGATAATCTCAGACAAGCCAGGAAAAAATATGCTCCTTATTTCAATAAGAAAGCGAAGATTAGAGAACTAAATGTGGGAGAGAAGGTACTACTTCTACTACCCGGCAGCTGTAACAAATTACAAATTGGATGGCAAGGTCCATATACAGTTCTAGAGAAGGTGTCTAGAACAAATTATAAAATCGACAAGAAGGGGAAGGAGAAAATATATCATGTGAACCTTCTAAAGAAGTATCTGGACAGGCAAATCCAGGAAGACACACATTTAATGACCTTGTCGATAGCAACGGGAATGAAAAATGAACCACTCGCCTCTCATGAGTACCCCCTAAAAACATGTGAGACCCCTCCACATGTAATAGTCAGTAAACACTTGACGAAAAAACAGAGGGAACAGGTTCAAAAGGTTCTGACTGATCATACGGATGTGTTAACGGACAAACCGGGGCACACGAATTTGTTGGAATATGATATGAAACTAGTAGACCAAACACCGATCTGTATGAGAGCCTATACTATCCCGTTTGCAAAGGAGAAAGCTTTGAAGGAGGAGATTGATTATTTGCTGAAAGAAGGGATTATTTCTCAGAGTGAATCTCCGTATAGTTCTAGTGTGGTTTTGCTGAGGAAACCCTCTGGAGAACATCGACTGTGCACAGATTACAGGAAACTGAATGCTGTCACAGAAAATCAGGTAGATCCATTACCGGACACAAAGCAGCTATTTTCCAGGCTGAACAAGGCAAAATATTTTTCTAAGGTGGATCTTAGCAAAGGCTATTATCAAATTCCAGTAAAGACTGAGGTTCAACCTTATTTGGCGTTTAGCACTTCGGAAGGACATTATGAATTCAACATGTTGCCGTTTGGGTTGAAAATGATAAGAGTGTGTTTTCTAGGATAATGCGAAAATTGTTAGATCCACTGAATAACCCATGCATCACGAATTTTATGAATGATATCCTCATTGCTACGGAAACATTCGAGGAACACATTAACTCTTTGACTATGCTGTTTGATAGACTAAGCGAGGCTAACTTGACGGCTAGACCAACAAAATGTTGTATAGGATGTAAAGAGATGGAATTCTTGGGACATACTGTATATCAAGGTAACATGACCCCTGACCCCAAGAACCTTGGGAAATTGCAGAGAGCACCTAGGCCCCAAACCAAAAAAGACGTGAGATAGTTTGTGTCGTTGTGTGGTTTTTACCAGAAATATATCAAAAATTGTAACTGTGTTTGTGCTCCTCTGACGGAGTTAACTCGCAAGGGAAATTCTGATAGAATTGTTTGGTCAGCCCAGTGTGAATTAGCATACCAGGAAATAAAAGAGAAACTCACGAGCAAGCCTATCCTAAAACTGCCTGATTTGACGCAGGAATTCGTGATAAGAACGGACGCAAGCAATGTGGGCCTGGGAGCCACGTTGTTACAAAGGTCCTCTTCACAAGATGGGGAACTGAACCCAATCGCTTATGCTAGCCGCAAGTTGAACAGAGCGGAACAAAACTATTCAACAAGCGAAAAAGAATGTTTGGCTTTGATCTGGGTGATACGAAAGTTCCAGATCTATCTCTATGGTAGAACATTCGTGGTCCAAACGGATCATTAGCCTCTCGTATTCTTATCACAGGCAAAGCACGAAAATGCTCGTTTATTACGATGGTCGTTGCTCCTACAGCCATATTCATTCACGATTGAATACATCCCGGGGTCACATAATGTGGGTGCAGATTTCCTCAGTAGGCACCCCTGTGATCAAAACCAGAGTATTAACAAGGCCTAAGGAGAAAATTTGATCTATGTGTATCACTGTTTTTTGGAACTTGCTTCAGTGCATGTTCTCAAGTGGGGAGATGTGTGATAAAACTACATTGATACACCGATAAAATTATTATTTGTAAGTAAAAAGTAAGATAGGTAGAAATAAAAATAAGTCGTGACGCGTCTTCTTTCCCCACTCCAGTCAGCGCTTTGATTTTAGCAAGACAGGGCGTGGTGTAAGGGTACCATCGTTTGCAAATGACCTTGGAAATATCGGTAACAAATTTGACGGAATTAGCCTTGTTTCAGACCAACAAAGGGACAAATGAGGAGAGAGGCAAGTGTATTTTTAGAATGAGACTTTTGACACAAGTGGTTGAAACACACATGCCTCGTTTTGTCTGCAAATTGGTACATTTTATGACGTCACAGACTTGTTGTTTCGGATTGAACTACACGGACAGCGGGGAGAGAGATGGCGTGTTTATATAATATTAGAAATTGAAACTCACATTGAAAATATATGGAATTCTTTATTTCCAATGCTAGGGCCATAAAAGTTGGTTAGTTTTATAGCTTATGATCTCCTGATAAATAATATGTTTAAAAATACAAAATTCCCCAGATAATAGGAAAGTTATTGACAAAAGACTGTTTTCGTTCGTACATACAGACAAACAGACTGACGTTTTTGCATTCATTTTGCATTCACTAACGGTTACTTTTGGACGCGTTAGGGGAAATGAGACAAGCAAGGGTACAGATATTATGTGATGGCCCTAAAACTAAATATATTTTAGCAGTGTAAATCTTGAAGTGAGTGAGAGGCAGAACTTGTTAGGTCAAAAAGCAAGTCTGTTTTTAACTTTTAATGCCAAAATGTAACTGACGTACATTTGGAATTGGGATGTAATTTTGACTTTATTTACAAATTTGAATTGAAAAGCTTGGTCTTCTGATGTGATTGGCCAACGCATTTTATATTATGGGAAACTTAGATAGGCTATTCGCCATTTGTAGAAAATCTGTCCCTGAAGCAGGTCGATGTGATCCTAGAAGTGTGACTTTTATTTGTAACTAAAACTAAAATGTATTTGTCATAGTCTAGCCAGCAGCAAAGCTGAATTTGTGCCATCCATCGCACCTGTGCTTATTTCATTGAATTCTGGTAAGAAGAATATCTATATTATTATGTAATATTTGCAAAGGCAAAAAGTGGGAAAGTGTATGACATGCCTAAAGAGACAGTTTGGGTAAACCTATTTGATTTATGTTTGAATATTGCACTATTGTAATTAAAAGTTATTGTAATTCAGCCTCCGTATGCGCCTCCAATGCCCTAGCCTCTTTGTCAGCCTCAGTCTGCAACCTTTTTATTTCTTTATCTTTTTCAGCCTCTATTTGCAATCTTTTATCTTCTTTGTCTTGTTCTAATTTAATAAATTTATCACACTCTGATGCCACATATCAAACCAGAGCTTGCCCCTCCATAGTCATCTCTTTTGCAGCCAGCACAGCAGCAGATCTGAATTTGGCCAAGTCTGCCATCTTATCAATTTTAAAATGTTATAAATGTACTACAATAATAATAAACTATCAACTCTAATTAAATTATTCTAGGCTCTGACACTTTATCCACTTCCCAACTCTTGGGTAATTTTAATACTGGGGATTCCCTGGGTTAATAATAATGGTGTTCCTAAGTATAATCCCGGGACCGGAGACCCCAATTTATGTAGTATTGGGAGTTTACCTAATGAAAAGTTCAAATCCAGGACGAGCCACCAATTTATGTAGCAAAGTTAATTTGCTGGAGAGGTTATGATGGTAAATGATAAGAATGATAGATTTAGATGTGTTAACCGTGTGAGGTCAAGCTATGTAAGACCTTGAGTCTAGTGGGTGATGCAGATGAGTTCTCAAGGGACCTAACACTACCTCTCTAGATCTCACATGGTGTTGTAAATTATTTCTAGTGTATGGTGTTTGATGTGGCTAATGTCTAGGGGAAGCAATGAAATGATGATACATCAAAACAACACAGTATAACTCTCTAATAGAGTCTTAATAACTCTGTTGTTTAGTTTTTAATTTGGAAATATTTTTTATAATACAATTTTATTGTGCCTGTCCTGCAATCTCTTTTGGACAGGTCTTTAAAACTGAAGAAAATGTATGTTACACTAATAAGTGAACTGAAAATAAGGACTCTTGGTCCAACAATAATACTATTAATATTAAAATGTTCCGTAAGGTGTTTCACAGCCTGTTAAGTAATAATTAAAAATGTGAGTCAGTTATTTGAGAGACTGTTTATGTCATCATTTCCCCGAGAGTACCTGTTAATGGGTAGGGAAACAGTTTTCTGCAGATAAAGTGTCAGATTGCCCAGATTGTGGCACATAACCTGAAATTTCCTTCGTGAAGATTCAATCGTTGATATAGCTCTGTAAAGAACATCAGCTCTCAGAGCTCCACTTGACAATTATTTATACAGAATAAGCTGTACTGGAGACGTTACTGTCTTCACTCGTACTTCAGCTTTCCTGTCACCGGCTGGTAACAGGAAATAAAACCCTGCAACATAAAAGACACCCTGGCCTTTTCATATCTGTTATATTTTTCCCTCAACTCTCTAAATGACATGATGGTGTTCAGCCTCGATCACATCTACCTGCTTCAGGGACACATTTTCTACAAATAGCGAATAGCCTATCTAAGTTTCCCATAATATAAAATGCGTTGGTCAATCAGATCGGAAGACCAAGCTTTTCAATTTGAATTTGAAAATAAAGTCAAAATTACATCCCAATTTCAAATGTACGTCAGTTACATTTTGGCATTAAAAGTTAAAAACAGACTTGCTTTTTGACCTAACAATTTCTGCCTCTCACTCACTTCAAGATTTCCACTGCCAAAATATATTTAGTTTTAGGGCCATTCCATAATATATGTACCCTTGCTTGTCTCATTTGCCCTAACGCGTCCAAAAGTAACCGTTAGTGAATGCAAAATGAATGCAAAATCGTCAGTCTGTTTGTCTGTATGTACGAACGAATACAGTCTTTTGTCAATAACTTTCTTATTATCTGGGGAATTTTGTATTTTTAAACATATTATTTATCAGGAGATCATAAGCTATAAAACTAACCAACTTTTATGGCCCTAGTATTGGAAATAACGAATTCCATATATTTTCCATGTGAGTTTCAATTTCTAATATTATATAAACACGCCATCTCTCTCCCCGCTGTCCGTGTAGTTCAATCCGAAACAACAAGGCTGTGACGTCATTAAATGTAACTATTTGCAGACAAAGCGAGGCGTGTGTGTTTCAACCACTTGTGTCAAAAGTCTCATTCTAAAAATGCACTTGCCTCTCTCCTCATTTTTCCCTCTGTTGGTCTGAAACAAGGCTAATTCCGTCAAATTTGTTACCGATATTTCCAAGGTCATTTGCAAGCGATGGTACCCTTACACCACGCCCTGTCTTGCTAAAATCAAAGCGCTGACTGGCGTGGAGAAAGAAGACGCGTCACAACTTATTTTTATTTCTACCTATCTTACTTTTTACTTACAAATAATAATTGTATCGGTGTATCAATGTAATTTTATCACACATCCATCCATTTACCCTTCTATTCATCGTCCGTCCGTCCGTCTGTCGGTCTATCAGTCGATCGGTTTGTCCGTCTGTTAGTCCGTCCTTTATATTTCCCTACGTGTTTATGTACAGTTTTTACTTTTAAGAAAGTTATTTTTGGTCAACCTCTTTTTCGTTTTCCTTCTTGGGTCCAAAGCATAGCTTTTCTTGTGATTTCATCGGGGTCTCTTCTGAGGCCATGGCCAACCCAACTCCAGCGTCTGCCAGCTATGATGGTGTGCATGTCCTCTTGCTTGCTCCGAGTAAGCAGATCTTGGTTGGTGATGGTTATTCGGCCAAAAGATTCGGATAATTTGTCTTAGGCAGGTTGTGTGAAAAGATGGCAATTTCGACATTTCCTTCTCTGTTACTCTCCAGCATTCCGCACCATAGAGAAGCACAGAAAGCACACAGCTCAGATATAATCTTAATTTTGTGCTTGTGCGGAACTGAGATGACTTCCAGATGTGGTTTGGACTATAAAATGTTGTTCCTTCTTTGTTCATTCTGTTGTTCATGTCTTTGCGTGCTCCGCCATCTGGTGTTACTATGCATCCTAGGTATGTGAAGGTGTCTTTTTTTTCCAGTTGTTGATTCTTTACTGTTATGGGCTCGGGGTTGCTCACATTGATTGTCATGACCTCTGTCTTCTTTAGTTCCTAGTTTTAGCTTGTTAAATTGGGGGTGTTTCACTCTGTTGTGGCATGTGCGGAGTAAGAAAGTACCCGCTTGTTCACTGCCGCTGAGCTGGTAATATGCGTCATTCTTCTGGTTGCCATGATGCCCTGCTTCCCGATTCCTTCAGTACTTGCTTCTGATAAAACTCTTAAGTTATGCTTTTGTAGTACTGAGGTAGTTTTTGACTTTCCTTTGCTTATCTACCAGCATCTTCATTGACAGAGATTTTGTAATGTGATGGGATTCACTGTATCACAACTCTATGGAATCGCTGACTTAGTTTGTAGAGTATTGCTCTTAGGTCGCTTAGGTCTGCGTTTTTTTACTGCTTAGTGCTTTTTAGTTAATTTGTTTATTTCAAGTAATAGGTTCTTTTTAAAAATAATTCACTGCATAAATTTGGACAAGAGAAAAATGTGTACTATCTATCTATCTATCTATTCGACATCGATGAACTGGTATGTAAACAAATATATGCCCATGAAGTTATTACATTTAGCAACAAGCAATCAACAATTAAAAAGAAACGTTTTTCGCCAGTTACACAACACACACTAAACTTGAACAGACAAGGAAACAAATTAATAAAGCATTATATCTTTGTATCCATCACTCAATCAATCAATCAATCAATCAATCAATCAGTCTATCTATCTATCTATCTATCTATCTATCTATCTATCTATCTATCTATCTATCTATCTATCTATCTATCTATCTATCTATCTATCCAACTGAAGCCAGCCAGCTACCCACCTATCTTCCAATCTTCTTACCTACCTACATAACTACCTGTCTATTTGCCTGTCTTCTTGTCTCTCTATTTCTTTCCTTTTTGTGTCTGTCTCTCCGTTTATCTACACATGCATCTACCATCTGCCACTTGTATGAAAACGTTGACTTTATCATTTTGGGGCCACCATCTGTTTCCTTTTTTTTCCGGATTTGCCTTAATACTGGATGCCCGGGTGCCATTTTTCGATTTTGCAAACCTATTCTTTCAAGTAAATATTGAAAAATGCAAAGATGTAGTTCAGATATTTTGAATCACTTGTTCAGAAGACTGAGATATTCTTTTTTTCTTTCGTCCTTGACCGCTGACTGATAAAACAACCAGTGGCTATCACGAGTCGTGGCGTCGTGTAGGGCAGCAACAAAGTGTCTCCACTTTGCTCGGTCGACAGACATCCTTCCTATAGTGCTCCATCATCTCTGCCTCCACAGTTCTCCGCCAGGTGGCTTTTGGCCGTCCTTGCTTTCGCTTTCCTAATGGAGTCCATAGCAAGGCAGTACTGGTGATGGTGTCAGGATACCTTCTGGTGATGTGGCCAACCGAAATCCAGCGTCTACCCGCTATGATGTTGCGTATGTTTTCTTGGTGGCACTGAGTTAGCAGTTCGTGGATGATGATGGTGTTCAGCCAGAAAATTCACAGAATTTTACCTACGCAGGTTGTGTGGAAAGAGGACAATTTGGATATTTCCTTTTATATTACTCTTCAGCATTATGCACCGTACAGAAGTACATATTTTACTCTGCCCTCATATTTTTTTTAAATTTAGTGTTTGTACTGTACTGGGAGGATTTCTGTATGTTGTTTAGGATGGCGAAGGTTATTCTGGCTTTATTAATTCGGCTACTGATGTCTTTGCTTGTTGCGCCATCTGCTGTTACTATGGTTCCTATGTGTGTAAATGTGTTTGTATTTTCTAGCTCTTGCTCCATTATTGTCATGGGTGCAGGATTTCATACATTTAGTGTCACAACATCTGTTTTCTTGAGATTAATGATTAGTCCCACCTGTTGGCTGTGTTTAGTCAGTCCGTCTGTTTCTGTTTTGTTGTGTTGATGTCAGTGTGCGAATAAAGCAATGTCACCTGCGTAATCTAGATCCGCCAGTTTAGAGAATGCAGTCCATTTTATTACTGCAAGGGAATCTGCTGTTGTCTGGCGTATCACCCAGTTTATGACAGTTTAAAATAGAGTGGTTGATAATGGGCACCGTGTTGCACTCATGTTTTCACCTCAAAAGTTATGTTGCTCTGTCCACCAGTGCTTGTTAAATGAGCATACAGGCTGTTAATGATGGAGACTATGCACTAAGTGATTCCATAAGCCCTTAGTATTTTCCATAGGCTAGGGTATGAGTGGAGATGCTATCATGCAGTATGACACGGCTGAAATCAACAAGCATCTTGACAGAGAAACTAAGAGACTAAAGGAAGAGGGTAAGGTTGAAATAGAGGCCAAGAGACTAGATTCTTCCACAAGGGACCTCCAATCTTTTCCCCTTTATCCAAGAAGGCTATGACATTACTTGGAACCACTGGGTCTAAGAAAAATTTGCATCAATTATATTCCCCGCACACGGAGCGAACACGAACTTTTAGAATTAGAGGCTGACGCTATACGTTTTAGCCACTCCAATCCTCTTCCCCCCCCCCCCCCCCCATCCCGCGACTAATTAATTGGAGAGTTCACAATATTTCTCATCTAATGCATTTTGATCCCAGGAGTTCTATAGCCACATTACTTATATTTTTATATATCGCAAAAGTACATTGGAAGTTATAGCTAGAATGATAAACATGTTTTCTAGGCAATGGGCAGGAATGCCCCCAGATCTATCAGATGTTGCACAGTAGGACGATAATGCAAACAATAAACAAACAGTTCGCTTGCTGGGTGTGTGGCTAGTCACTTTTCACTCCTGTACCGACGCGATGGTGCCGGTCTTATTGTCCTGGCTTCAATGTCCTTATAATCTTATCTTACTTTCTCTAGCGTCAAGATTTCGACTTCTTTATTTCTCACATGTTTTTAACTCAGTTGTGGAATAAGACAAAACAGGACGATGCTGTGTAGACGTGTCAGATGAGGTAGTTCTGACTGTTTAGTCTTCATGCTAGTGGGTCTGTTCCATCCTAAGTTTTAAGTGGGTAATAGAGTCGAACCACGTACGACTATTTCCGATATTTGGATTACGTATTGTTATAATAAACTGTACAAAATTTAAATTTCAATCAATCAATCAATACCTCCCTAAGAGCATAAGTCTTCAAAAAAACACCTGCCTAGTCCACCTGTTTACGTGCCATCAGCTCAAGTTCTTTCCACGTTTACCTCGCCATTTTCTCTTTTATTGTACTATCAAACTAAGTAAACACTTACCTATTCTTAAAGCTATCGTGGAACCAAGAAGGTAGACCAGATGAAAGACAAAACAATGAGCCATGGTTTGACTTCCTGCAAATATGCGTGTCACGAGGTTAATAATAAGGCGAACATTTCTGTCATTTTTTTTTATGTTTTACAGATATTTTGTGAAATGTGAACATTTATTTCGGTATAAAAATCAGAGCGCGATTTGCTTTGAGTTAGCATATGTAAGGAATATAACGAAAGAACAGTGTGACAAATTAAAACTTAACGGACAAAAATGGATAAACCAGGCTAGCAAACGATAAAAATATTACGCTTCAGGTTTTAATCTGGGGGAGCCACGGTAGCATAGTGGTTAGTGCACTGGCTTCCTTGATCAGTGGTCTATGGTTCGATCCCCAGATGAGGTGAATTTTTTTAGGCCGCAAACGGCTCCTGGGTTGACCCAGCCCCAAATGGGTACCAGAGCAACTCTGGGAAGGTTAAGGCGGCTAGCGTGATGCTGACCACATCAAACCTAGTGTGCCGACGGTCAAGAAAATATGGGCCTAACACCATATTCCCAATATGCCTCAATTGGCGTGTAACGGGATCCTCATTTTAATCTGGACTTGTAACAACTATTTATTATTTTTACTCACCAGAATTCACAACAGACAATACATAAAGCAAGAGGTGAACAGAGAAACGTTATATACACTAAGTTTGCTCTTTGACTTTCTTTCATCTCCTGTTTATTAATTAAATCACCGGAGCAGCAATTGTCAATGCTGGTATTCACTTTAGAAACACTGTAGGTAGCAGGATGAAAAATAAATTGTTTATTTCAGTACCAAGCAAAACAAATGTGGGCTGTGGCCAAATCAAAATGGTCGCGCAAGTGAAGGTTATAGTTGTATTTACTGTTATCAAGATCATGTACATACATGTATATGTTATTAAATATGAAAATTAATGTTAATATATGTAGATCACTGATATGCACAATGAGTAAACACTTTCATTTAAAAAGATTTACAGTTTTGCAAAGTAAATAGCAAGTCAATACAAGATGGTGAATTAATAATATAAATTTTTTTTTTTTAAACTATGCTGACCAGTTTGAGACACTGCTCACAGAGTAAAGTTCCGAAAAGAACCCACTGAAATACAACTAGCATGAATATTATATTAACCTAAATCAGTTTTTTGTTTTGAAATCCTAAGAAAATAATAAATTTCAAAGAATATAGAAAAAAGATAAATGGCCAATTAAAAACATCAAATTTCCAAACAAATCCCTGAAAGGAAAAAGGTAACATTAATTTCAATAAAAGGAGATTGGAGAAGCTAAAGATACTGGTTTTGGTTCTCAGCACAGGGAATATATTTGAAGGAAGTTTATTTCAGAACCAGCGGGTCCTAAGAAAGTCATACTCCTCTCTCATCTCCTGGATACTGAGATAGCATACCTAGCATTCTCGGATAAGGGAGAACAAATAGGAGAGATAGCTGTTTCAGTCTTCTTGTTTGTTTTCAAGTGTCAATAAGTAATTTGTTTGGGTGATCTTTCTCTTTTCTCCTGTATCTCTCTACAGTTTCATTCAGTGCTCTTTTACGCCTGATATCCAGCGGCTCTATATTGGCATCTATCTCACACACGGCTGTGGGTGTTGATCTCATCCCTCCACAAATTAACCTGAGAGCTTGGTTCTGCACACGGTCCAGTGATGAGATGGTATTAGTACTCACAATGGTCTGAAGGGGGAGGTTATAGTTCATCACTGATCTCACATAGCCGAGATGTAGTTGACGAAGGGTCTGTTTATCCGCTCCCCAATTTGTACTAGCTAGACGTTTGATGAACTTTAGGCTTTTACTTGCTTTTTTCCTGAGGTTTTAGATGTGTCCATTTAGTTTCAGTTGTCTGTCCAGATTTACTCCTAGATAGACTGGATGCTCCTCTTTTGTTAGTGTTTCCCCACTCAGTTTGATGTTGATAGGTCTTTTTGCTATTTTGTGGCTGCGGGAAAAAGTGGTGTATATAGTTTTCTGCGTATTAATTTTAAGTTTCCACTGTTTACAATATACTGACATTGTAAGAAGCGTTCTGTTGATCTTGGCTTTTGCCAGAATGGGATATTTATCAGTAGTCCAGATGGCAAGGTCATCAGCAAACAGCGCCTTCGTCACATTCAGATGTTTGGCAAGGTCATTAATGAAGATGAGGAAATGAGTGCAACTTAAAAGAGAGCCGTGAGGCAGTCCTTCTTCCAGCGTTCTTTTCCGTGAAATTGCACCAGCATAGTTGGTAGCTATGGTTGTATTTGTTAGGAAGGCCTGTATCCATCTAATTATTTTCCCTCCTATTCCAATTCATCTCATCTTTAGCAAAAGTCCCTTTCTCCAAACTCTGTCGTAGGCTTGCTCAAGGTGGATGAACATAGCTATCGTGCTTTTTCCCTCTTGAAAGCCATCCATCACATTCTGTGTGAACCTGAAGAGGGAGTCAATTATGCGGCACTTACGTCTGAAGCCTGCCTGGTTGTTGTCAAGAAGGTTCCGGCTTTCCAACCACCAGTATAGTCTGTTGTTTACCATTCTCTCGACCAGCTTACTGTTACGACATGTTTCAACGATGTTGTCTGCTACAGTTGGCAGTGCGTCTGGAGTACGCATTTTTGAGGTTGCGAGAACTTTAGTATAGAATACTTTTATGCTTCATGGTTTTTTAGCGAACACAAATCGCATTGTTCGATTGTGACGTGGTAGCGTTGATATGGTCACGCTTGGTGACTATAGTAGTTCACCCTTTTTATTCTGACCGTCAAGCCATGAAGACGTGTTTTATTTCCTTCCAGTATTAGGCTTCATATTTGCCGAATTTTATATTGAGTTTAGGACAGAGGGTCAGTCCATATTATTATAATGAATTGATGGAATTTTATGGTTGTTGGATAACCATTATGGAAGGATTGTTGGTCATTTTTATGAGCTATATTCGCCAAACTAATGGGTATAATTTCTGACTGTCTGCATAGCAGCAGTGCATGTATACAGCCCATGATGTTCTGATGACAACTAATTAATTGGAACTGACGGTATTATTTTAAATGAACTATAATGAATTGCCTGGAATGCTTTAACTATGCTATCTTCGTATATTGTATTAAAACTTGTATTCATTGGACTCAAAACCCAAGGACTTTATCTACTCTATCAAGTTGAAGTTGGCGCAGATATTTAGCCATATATTTCATAATTTAATTGCACGATTTTTGCTCTTCTATAAAGAACATTAATATAACCACTAATCAATTGAAGTTCACAAGGAACCAAGACGAGGTCACCCATTATGCTAACCGATTTTTGAAGACAACCTAAATCAGTGACCTTCAATAATAATCGACCAAGAACCCGCTTCAACAACTGGCGGCCAAATGTGGTTGTGAAACTGTATCACTTTAAAGAATTTTTCAACTATCAAGAATTTCTTGTTTTCAAATTCTCCTTTCGATCGGCTTGACAATTCGATACGCATGCGCAAATGACGTCACGCCCTTGGCAACAAATATTGTAGGACTAACGGCTGAAAAACTAGTTCAAGAAGTCTGCGACATGGAATTCGATTCAAAAATGCCTCAACAAAATATATCAAGGACTTATCATTACTGTATTCCATTCACGAATATCCGTTGGCGCATGTTGACACTGCCGGAGTTAGTCGCTACTCAAAAGATAAGTACCTTTTTGGGCATTATGCAAAATTAGTCCATGTTGTCTATTCAAAGGCGTGTCTTGATGCCATTTTTAAATGTTAAATGTTTCTTATATATGCATATATGTTGTTTTGTTTAATTCAGCGGGCCTTTCAGATCGACCAAATACCTCTTATAGACGGTCGGTCGATCTGAAACTGTTTTAATAGGGATTTGTTGAGTAATTCCATTCGCAAAGCATCTGCTAAATTTGCTAGCAGCATACTGTGTTTGCGTCTGTATTTATTCGACATTAGGTGTAAGTTGTATAGTTACGTAATATGTGGTGTATTTTTCTGTACTAATTTTCAGTTTTATTTATTTTTCGACAGTGGATGACTGCCTAGATGAAATTATCATGGTCGGAGATTTCAATGCCAGAGTTGGAAATGACCATGCTAGATGGGGTGGAGTTATCGGAAGATATGGAGAAGATACTCTCAATGACAATGGAAAGCGACTCCTCAGATTCTGCAGTGAGCAGAATCGGATCATTACCAACACAAAGTTCCCCCATAAGCGCATACATGCATACACTAGGTGTGAACCAACAAAGAATGAGAAGTCAGTGATTGACTATGCCATTGTTAGGAGGAGCTTATTCAAATATGTCCGGGTCTAGAGTCTGGAGGGGGCCAGAGATTGGAAGTGATCACTACCTGCTTACAATCAAAAGAACAACTGAAAGAGTTGCTCAGCCTAGGAACTGCCCAGCACCACGCAAGAAACCAAGTAAATGAACGGAAGAAATGAGCATTAAGACCTACAAGCTGAAAGAGCCAGAAATTAAGACCAGATATCCGGGGCTTATTGCTACAGCGGTGAGAAACACAGAAGAACAACCTGATGACTTGAAAACCCTGTGGCTTAAATTCAAGGACATCATAAAGACAGCTGCTGCAGAAACATGTGGTGAAGTCCGACTTGGGAACAAGTGAAAGAGGACACCTTGGTGGACAGAGGAAGTCAAAGAGAAAATAAGAGAGAAGAAAATGGCATGGAAACAATACTTAGGAGCTAAAAATACAGCAGCACAAATAGAGAAATATAGACAATATGTGATACTCAAAACAGAAGCAAAGAACAAGATGCTAGCAGCAAAACAGAAGTCCTGGGAAGAATTTGGAGAAAAGCTAGAAAATGATGCGCAAAAAAACCAGAAATTGTTCTATAAGACCTTAAAGAGCATGAGGAAGGAAAAACGATGCCCTCTTAAATTTATAAAGGACAAGCAAGGCAAATTGCTTACTGCCCTGAAGGAAGTAATGGAAAGATGGAAAGAATATTTCTCAGAACTCCTTGATGGTGAGCAAGATCAAGCATCAGAAATGATAACCACTAACACAGAAGAGAAAACCAATGGTGGTGAAGATGACATGAAGATGGAAGAACTGAAGGCAGCACTGGAGAAAATCAAGATGGGCAAAGCAGCAGGGCATGATGGTATAACACCAGAAATGGTTAAGTACATGGGAGCATCAGGCGACCTATTACTCCTAAGGGTCCTACAGGCAGCGTGGTGCAACAAGGCCATACCAAAGGACTGAGAGACTGCCATCATAACACCGATTTTCAAAAAGGGTGACAATCGACAATGTGGAACCCACAGAGGCATATCGCTTCTCAGTGTCCCTGGTAAAATCTACTCTAGAATCCTAGAGCAGAGACTCCGATGCCTAGCTGAGCCACAATTGGATAAAGCCCAGTGCGGATTTCGAGCAAACCGAAGTACTCAAAACCTAATCTTCACACTCAGGGAGCTGAGTGAAAAGGCCCTTGAGTACAAGAGTGAGATCCATCTTTGTTTCATAGATCTGGAAAAGGCGCTTGACAGGGTCTCCTGGAGCAAACTTTGGGACTGTTTGGCAAGGAAGAACATTCCAGCACCTCTGATTAATGCTATACAGAGCTTCTACAAGTGTTGCAGAAATTATGTGAGGACAGCAAACTATAAGTCAGAAGAGTTCAGGACCACCACTGGTGTAAGACAAGGCGATATCCTGTCGCCTTGTCTTTTCATACTCCTCATGGACGATGTCATCAAGGCATGTAAGGAGAGAACAAGAAAGTATTCAGTTTGGTACTGGAAGATGAGACAGGTCTGTATTTCAGAGCTAGCATTTGCTGATGATGTTGTCCTGTTTGCTAAATCAGAGACACATCTCCAATCCAACCTGCAAGTCTGGAAGGAAGAGCTGGAGAAGAGAGGGATGGTCATAAGCAGCTCTAAAACAAATTCCATGGTGATATCACGACAAGAAAGAAAACATCAGATTAAGTTGGGAGAACAGGTTCTGGAGCAGGTCGACCACTTTATCTCGGAGCTATTATAGACCGAAAGGGAGGCATCAAAGAAGAGTTGGCCACTCGAAAAGCAGTGGGTGGGAGACTTTTTCAGGCCATAAATCGAGGATTCCTCAGCAAGAAAGAGGTTGGTAAGAAAACAAAGATGGCTGTATACCGCTCCACCTATGTCCCAGTCTTCACATATGGATGCGAGTCATGGGCAATGACTACAACCCACAAAAGCCAGATCCAAACCTCAGAAATGAGGTATCGAGGAAAGTGGTTGAAGTAACAAGAAGAGACATGGTCCGCAACCAGACGATACGTCAAGGCCTAAAATCCCACCCCCTGCAGACCCAAATAGAACAGTCCCAACTAAGATTGTTTGGCCATGCCTGCAGAATGGGAGAAGATCGGCTACCACGACAAGCATGGGAAACAAAGAGCCAGGGATCCAGACCTCCAGGACGACCCAGAGACCGCTGGGAGGACAACATTAGACAATCTTTGAAGGACCGAGGACTAGAATGGAACCAGGCCAGGAAGAAGACGGCTGATAGAATAGTCTGGCGCTCTCTCTTCCAAACCTCTACACCTCACGGTAGAAGGGAAACGACTAAGTAAGTAAGTTTATTTATCGTCGTTCGTTTTTAAGCTATTACGTCTATTCTCAACCTTTCTATCATTTAGTTTATAATTATTAAATGTTTGTCAGTTATAGAGTCCTGTGACGTCACTGTTTTCAGTGTACATGCTTTAACCTAGCTTTGGTTTAACCTTGACCCTACTTCCGATTTTCTCCTTGTTTCATATAATCATGTTTATGTTTGCATTTGTCAATTGTGTCGTAAAATAGTGTCGTAACACTTTTGTTTATTGTATTTTCTGTATTTATTCATTTATAATTTATACTGTGATTATAATAAGAATATAATATTAATATAAAACATTTAATTAATTTTCACAAGAAAATTACTTAATGAATAGGGTGATTGCATTAATTTGCACTTGTAGTCTATGTCACTACTGTTTTACCATGGTGCATAGGCCATGATGTCGTAATATATTGATAAAATATTATAAATTTATATCTTACCTTGAATTTATTAAGAATATTGAGGATAAATTTATTGATTGGTCTAGTTAAGGTACTATATTATCCATAGGGTATATATTATTAAATAATATAATAAGGGTTAGATGATACCCACAATTATTAAGTGAAGATATTGAATGCATTATATATTTTCAGCATCATAAACAAAAAGGTTTATAACTAATTGTTACCAACAGATTACTGGTGACAATGTATATAGTTAATATATAATTTATCTGTCTGAGGGAAGGTATTTGTTTTTAGAATCAGGATGCTTTCCTGGCCAAAGATATATCACCCATGATTGATTGATACTTTTGTTATATGGGTTATCTCCCCTGGAGATCGAATTTGGCGTATGAATCTGGATTTCGTTAGTCTGTCCCTTGTTGGGCCAGAAAACAGATTGTTCTTGCTTAGGTTTATGCAGGAATGTTTATGGTCCGAGTCTATGTTTACTCTGTGTCTATTTCAGACGATTCGGTCTTATATCGTGATATCTTGGTATGTCTAAATGGAACTATTTTTCCTTGTACTGAACTTTGGGGTCAGGGAGTTTCTGCGCATGCCGAGAGGTAAGAGGGTCTTCCGTGATGAGGGAATGCCTGGCGAAAGCCATGTCGAAGACGAGTCCTCAGTCTGTTGATCTCTGTGATTTGTTATGGGGAAGACGATAATCTCTGATATGATTATTAAGTCTATTAGTCCCCAGTGTTTATTCTATAACGCCAGGAGAGGGGCGTATGTGTTATGCTGGTGTATTTCCCATGCCCAGGTAAAAGAACTTTTTGCTGAACTTTACCGTCCTAGGCTTAGCTAGGCAGACGTCTACATTATGATTATCCATATCAATATGTCGGGATGACATGTTACCTAGCAGCACTGAATATGATTGTATGCAGCAGTTATAATGAAAGAATATGCTGATTCTTGTAGAAACATTCGTGTTTATGAACAAAGTTTATATTGAAGATTTACTATACATCTGTATAGTGAGCGATGCTCAAAGGGAACCAGAAGCCATTTTGGATCCTAACTTTTTGTCGATCATCGATCAGAGAACGGGGATGCCCCTTATTATCAGGTGATGATTAAGAGATCACAGTTATAAAGAAAACCCAATACTGGTGGGTTAACATTGTCTTCAGATAGATTTGCTGAACTTTACCTAAAGGAATCTTTGCTAGAAAAGAGGTTCTGTCTAGGAGTCATGCTTGAACAGTATTTATTAACTGACACGCTCGGTCAGTAAGGCCTGATGATTATATTGATAAACAGTGGAAATCTAAGTGCTTGTTTACGGATGTTCCATTGTAATGTTCTTCAACATGAAATGTTGATCATCACTTTTCAAGGGATGAAGATTCTCTAACAATATAGTCCTCTTATTCAAGTGTCTAAGGATCCCTTCCTTTGCCATAGTATATGTATTGTAATAACGTCCGTTAACCTTCTCTCAAGGACGTATCTTATGACCAACGGATTCATACTCAATGAGTAATATTTCTTATCAGACTTGCCATGATTCCAGGCTTCCTTCCTACAATACTTAGGCAGTTTCTATATATATAAATATCCAAATAAAGTCATCTCCAACAATACGACCAGGTTAGAGTTCTATGTTGACTAACCTCTCTATATCCCTGCCATGACTTTGGCATTTACTAACATACGGCATATAAAACATGAGAAGCATATAATTCAATCAACTTTGTGTACTCGTAGGTATTCTTCCTCTACGGTAATTCAAAAGGCTACCGACTCCGTCTGTCCATTCTAGAAAATATCATACAGCGATGGATTTCCCGCTAGATCAGAACTATGAGCGGCCTTACACTTTAATTTACTCAATAAACATTTAATGACATGGGGCGACACTTACTTGATCCTACTACTGTTGGCTTCAACATGAACCAGTAGAGATCATACAACATAATGGCTTCTTCCACACTTGCCAGCAAAATTCCAAGGAAATATATATCGGACATAAACATGGTCCGTACAGCCCCGACAAAACATGACGTCACAAACTACTCAACTAGGTTACCCGTGCGTCCCAAAGCAACACTCACTGCTTTGTGCACGTCAGTGCGCGAATCATTCGACCGCACAAATAATATAACTATCTCAAGACTGGTGCGTACATTTGGCAGGACCGACGACTACCCCCTTAGGTAATAAATGTACGTAACAGTGACCTGTATGCCCAACACTGTGTCGGTTTTTGAGTTGACCATCTACACCTATACCAGCTATATTAACATTGTGCCTGGACAAGCTATATCCCAAAATAGCACTTATTAACGTGGTGATCGAAAATCAGACCTTATCACTAATTAGTGTTTTCTTAAGAATCTGTGGTTGTGATATAAAATATTAATTGAAAATAACTTGTTGACTTACAAATAGTAGCAAAGGAACATAGTAGAGGGTTGACTGGTTATATTGAGTAACCATACGTTATATATAAGTTGTTTGACTAAGGGAGTCACATATATAACTAATAGAGGGATTTTATTGTTGAATAAGATTAATATTACACTAAATAGATATACTATTAGATTAAAATGTTTACTTTGGATTAGTTTCTTAAGATTGGAAAAGATTTTGGCTACAAAGGAACAGAACTCCGTGATTATGCGGATAAACAACTAGCTATGGCTAAACAAGAAGAAGCTGATAGAAAGGCAGAATTAAATTGAACTTAAAAGATTTCCTTTTTACAGAAGCGCAAACCACTCATTATAGAGGAATTGGAGAAAATTGCGATAAATTATTGCACTGCCCACCCTAATGTTAACATATCCAATTCACAATTAAGAGAACCATTACCGGTTGCGTCTAATGTTGCATATCATGGGTATGACAGATCAAGAGCTCGAAGCCTTGATAAAAAATTTTTTAAAAAAGGTATAATAATAATTATTATTATCAGGGACAAAACCATTATAACTTACTTACTTAGTCGTTCCCCTTCTACCGTGAGGTGTAGAGGTTTGGAAGAGAGAGAGCGCCAGACTATCCTATCGGCTGTCTTCCTCCTGGCCTGGTTCCATTCTAGTCCTCGGTCCTTCAAAGATTGTCTAATGTTGTCGTCCCAGCGGACTGTCGGTGTCCTCGGGGTCTGGACCTTTGGCTCTTTGTTTCCCATGCTTTTCGTGGTAGCCGATCTTCTCCCATTCTGCAGACATGGCCAAACCATCTTAATTGGGACTGTTCTACTTGGATCTACAGGGGGTAGGATTTAAGGCCTTGACGTATCGTCTGGTTGCGTACCATGTCTCTTCTGGTTACTTCAGCCACCTACCTCAGATACCTCATTTCTGAGGTTTGGATCTGGCTTTTATGTGTTGTAGTCATTGCCCATGACTCGCACCCATATGTCAAGACTGGGACATGGATGGAGCGGTATACAGCCATCTTCGTTTTCGTACCAACCTCTCTCTTGCTGAGGAATCCTCGATTTATGGCCTGAAAAAGTCTCCCTGCTGCTGCTTTTCGAGTGGCCAACTCTTCTTTGATGCCTCTCTTTCGGTCTATAATAGCTCCGAGGTATTTAAAGTGGTCGACCTGCTCCAGGACCTGTTCTCCCAGCTTAATCTGATGTCTTCTTTCTTTTCGGGATATCACCATAGATTTTGTTTTAGATTTCATAACATTAAAAGGAATTCCAACAGAGGTAGGCAGCAATTTAGAAATCAGTCACCTCAGTTCAGGCATAACAATAACTTTCAACAAAGGTCAAATTGGAACAGACAATTTAATAGTAATACCAGTAACAATGGTACCAATTGGCAAAATAATAATCATAATTCTAGATCTCAAAACAATAACTGTAATAGTAGACAACGAAATAATTCTGTTGACCATCCCCGACATCGGTCTCAGTCACGTAGACCATTACAATTTGAGCACAGTATAGGGGCGGCACTCACAGATGGTACAACCTCTAGTCTTTCTGATAATAATAATCAGTCACACTCTTCGTCTACATGTTGTGCTGTTAATTTTAATGTGGCAAATAGTTGTCACTATTGTAATCTTATTTTTCAGAAGGCCAAAGAGACAGTGCTGAATTGTAGACACCTTCAGCCAGCAGTTGGTCTTTCGGCTAATGATGGAACAGGCTCTCTAATATTCAACAGAAGGATACTTATTGGTTCAGTAGTCTCAGTTTTGAGAGATTCTGGATCAACTACCAATGGAGTCAGACAGTCACTGATACACCCAAGCTGTGCTACTAATGAACACGTCAGGTGTATTACTTTTGGGGGTACTGTTGAGTACTACCCCACTGCAATAATTTATGTTAACCCACCATTTTTTGCTGGTGACGTTAAGGTCTGCATGTTGAAGATCCATTAGCCGATTTGATAGTTGGACGCATCCATGGCAGTAAGGAGTGCACCCCGGAAGAAATTAATGAATGGGAAAGGAAGAATTTGCAATGTCATGGCAATGCTAACGCCGTCGTTGCTATGGCTCAATTACGTGCCAATAAGTTGAATATGTGCGTCACAACAGTTTCTAATGTTGGTCTTTGTACCATTTTTGAAACAGAGAAGAAAGATGAAACTCTCCAACAAAATAATAAATATATTAATAGCAAAGGGGATATTCCAAGTTGTGACATTGACACTATATGCACATCAATTGTCACTCCAGTTGACATGGTGATGCGTACATCTTATGATGTATCTTTAAAGACTTCCACCGATGTCAACTGTACATCTCCAATGCAGATTGGGAAATCATTTCGAGGCAAGTACACCTTCCCTCGACAGATCAATACTGCCAATTCAGGGAACAAGTCTTGGCAACATGATCAGCCATCAACTGGTCTTAATAAAACTGTTGACGTTGTCAACAGGGGAAAGGAGTGTACTAAGAAATGTAACATGTTGAAACATGGGGTTAGTGTTAAGAGTGATAGGAAGATGCTCAATAAAATTAATACCAGTACATTGAAACAAAAGAATGTACTTAGTTCTTCTGATCCGTCTACTACTACATGTTCTACAAATGTACCATTACAGGGTAGGAGTCAGCATAATTATGTCCAACAGGATAATCCAGGTTGTAGAAATATTAATACATACATCATTGACTAACATTGCAATTTGTCTCATGCAACTAAGGTTACACATCACTCGTGTTCCCATGTTAGTGACAATGGTCCTACATATATTGGGAAATGTGCATATTCTCGCACGGTGTTAGTGCGTAATCTGCAACAAGGTACTACATGGAAGGAACTGGGTAATTTTCTTCAGTATACAGCAAACATTAAGTTTTTTCGTCTTCTGCCATCATTCAATGATCAGAATAGTGAGGCGTTGGTTACCTTATGTAACAATAGGGATGCTCGTATGGTTGTCGAGCGTGACAATTTTGTAGGGTTTCATCACCATTCACTCTATTTACAGTTAGTACTTGATTCTGCGTCACGCAGATAATATGTTGCAGTAACACTGTTTGTCACATTCTTGATGACTCAGCATGTCAGTCATCATTTCTTGTCTTTCTTTTTCATCTATCCTGATATAGATTGATTTAGTGATTTTTTTCTTCTAGAAAAACATTTTTTGTGACATCTTTAATTTTGTACACATGTGTTCTGTATTTATTTGTTTTACCATGCCTACAATAGACAGTAACGTGGTTGAATGTTCTAACTATGCTCAGCCAATGCAGCATCAGTTCGTATATCGTCTATTTGTCTGGAAAAAGGACATACCTATGAAATTGACAGGGACTGCATAAGCTAACATCGCGTCCACTAAATTTCTAGGGAATCTTTTTATTAAATACCTTCTAAATTTGAGGTCAATATGTGCTGCTAAATTCTACGCAAATTTGTCTCTCCGTCAGATGTAGACAATTTTCAACGTCAGTAATGTTCGCATTCAAGTACAAGTAATCATTTGATGGAATTCAAGTTCTACTATCATGAAAGTTTCACTTCAAACGTAGAACGATGTTTCGAGTTTCCTTGATTGTACTATCAAATACTCCACAAGCGTACTGCATTTCGAGTCAAGCACGTCAATATTGTATGACTACAATCAATACCTACTATCAAATCAATACCTGGAATGGTATCATACCCGATACAATCTCTCGTAACTCTGCTTATTCAAATGCAAATTAATGACATTTCAAGCGTTATTGGACATATACTCTCAAATATTTAACTACGTTCGTGTCCATGAATATCTACTATCAAGGAGCGAAATTGAACTATACTTCATATTACACGGCTGATGGTTTATGAACTTGAGTCATACTAATAACACGTCGACGAATCTTGTATTGAACTAACGAATATTTCCCTTCGAATCAAAAACGTTACGATGTTCCACGAAACTGATTTCATGTTGGTAATTATTAACTTTTGGACTTTGGTTTGTGTCCATCCGTTCTCCTCATCGTTCTGACACAGGCGAATAAGAACGTTCGAGTCATTTTTGGACTTATAGTTCGGAATCAGATTGACGGAATGAACTCTGTGAAATTCTTGATCCAGTCTTACACGAAATACAGATTGAAACTATTAACTCAGTCTTCATTAGGAACAATGTATATCAAGATTGTCAAATGCAAATCATTCTTCATATGGAGTAAACTCGTAGATCCACACATGGAAATAACGACGTTTGGATCTTCATCACGAACACTAGTTATTTAAATACGTATTTTATTAATAAAATAAAAATATAATGTGAGAAAATAAAGAAAAACATAAAAAAAGAAAAGAGAAAACAAAATAATCTCACACAGTTGAATAATATAAGTAAAGGTATTCATAAATGTGATAATTACTATATGAAGTTAGCAAATGAGTTTACGCAATACTGTATGTATTATTATTTTGTTACCTTAGACATTCAGTAAGATAGATAGTAGTGAGTCTACACATATTTATTTTTTAAATTTATTAACATCTCACTAGTTAACTTATGCTTTATTCTCTTCTCTACTTTACTTGTCTTTACTTTTCATTATTTTCTTTACTATGACACGATACTTTAGTTTAGGTAATTAAATTTTAATTATACTATTTAATACACCTATTATACTGATTAATTAGTTAATTTTTAATTATTTATGATAATTTTAGCACACAACACATTATTATTTTGGTGAAAACATACTGTTAGTTAATTATTTAATGACAGTAGACATTATCTTTAGTTTCTTTAATATAATGTCTATGTATTACATGACTGATATTATATCGATATGACTTACGACAATGTTCTATACAGAACATCGTAGACCATATGTTGGTTTTTGTTAAATTTTTCAGATGATTAATACGGATTTTTCAAAAGGAAAAAAAAAATCTATAGAATAGATTTTTTTCCACCGTCGGGCAGGGAATTGTTACGACATGTTTCAACGATGTGGATTGCTACAGTTGGCAGCGCGTCTGGAGTACGCATTTTTGAGGTTACGAGATTTTTAATATAGAATACTTTTATGCTTCATGGTTTTTTAGCGAACACAAATCGCATTGTTCGATTGTGACGTGGTAGCGTTGATATGGTCACGCTTGGTGACTATAGTAGTTCACCCTTTTTATTCTGACCGTCAAGCCATGAAGACGTGTTTTATTTCCTTCCAGTATTAGGCTTCATATTTGCCGAATTTTATATTGAGTTGAGGACAGAGGGTCAGTCCATATTATTATAATGAATTGATGGAATTTTATGGTTGTTGGATAACCATTATGGAAGGATTGTTGGCCATTTTTATGAGCTATATTCGCCAAACTAATGGGCATCATTTCTGACTGTCTGCATAGCAGCAGTGCATGTATACAGCCCACGATGTTCTGACGACAACTAATTAATTGAAACTGACGGTAATATTTTGATTGAACTATGATGAAATGTCTGGAATGCTTTAACTATGCTGTCTTCGTATATTGTATTAAAACTTGTATTCATTGGACTCAAAACCCAAGGACTTTATCTGCTCGATCAAGTTGAAGTTGGCGCAGATATTTAGCCATATATTTCATAATTTAATTGCACGATTTTCGCTCTTCTATAAAGAACATTAAATAACCACTAATCAATTGAAGTTCACAAGGAACCAAGACGAGGTCACCCATTATGTTGACCGATTTTTGAAGACAACCTATATCAGTGACCTTCAATAATAATCGACCAAGAACCCGCTTCAACACTTACCCAAGCATGAAGTAAGGGATATAGGCCTATAGCTTCTTGGTGTTCCCTGTGGTTTCCCTTTTATCAAAATAGGTATGATGGTTGCTGTCAGCCATGCTGATAGAAACTGTCCCTCGTTCCACGTTCTATTGATGAACCATAGAAGTGTCTCTTTTGCCTTTGGCCCTAGTTGACAAATCATCTCATTTTTAATTTTATCTGGTCCTGGAGCTTTATTTTTGGCCAATTTCCGTGGTGCCATTCTCAGTTCTTGTGGGCGAAACAGATCATCGAACGCAGCCATATTGGTCTGATCTATGTTACGCGTGGATGTGTTCTTTCGGAGCACTTTGTCTAGTTTCTTTCTCTGTTGTGTTTTATTTGCACTGGCATAAAAATTGTTGAAGACATCGGCTTTCTTGCTGCTTGATGTTACTTCATCACCACTTCCATCCACCATAGGTGTTGGGTTTTACTTTTTCTTGCTTCCCTCGAGAGTACTGAGAAGTCTCCAAACTTTGTTCCCTTCTCTTTTTAGATCTAGTTTGCTGCAATTTTCTTTCCAAGTCTCCCGTTTATTCTTCTTGGTGACATACCTTACTGTTGCTGTCCACCTGTTGTACTCTGTTTTATTTAGTGTGGTAGGGTATTTTTCAGCCTTCTTTCTAGCCTCTCTCCTCTCTTTGACTGCTTCAGCTAGTTCGGATGTCCAGTAAGGTTTATACTTCTTATGCTTCCCCCTTGGGGTGCACTTTTTGGCAGCTGTTAGGATTTTGGTACATATGTTGTTGTATGTAGTATTAATGTTATCAGTTCTAGTAATTTGACTAAACCCAGCGTCAGTTTATCGGCCGTAACGGTCCCAGTCTGCTTTCCAGAAGTTCCAGGATGGTTTACCCAGGGACTTCTGTGTCATCTGTGGTGTTAAAATAGTTGTTAAAACAGGCTTCCCACATCTTCTAAGACTTTGATGATACTATTTTCTGCTATGTCAGCTGAAACAAATGTCAGATCTGGCCGGCTGGTCGAGCCGTGTGCCCTGTGTAGAGGTGTTGGTGGAGTTTCCAAGTTCTGCAGTAGCATTAAGTTGGTACTGCTGCACAGCTCCCCGACCTCTAGGCCTCTACTGTTAAACCACCATTATCCTAGAGCAGGAATGTGAGCATTAAAATCACCAGCTACGACAGTTTTCTTTATTATGGGTTCAAACTCAGTCAGACCTTTCGATGATGTCGGGGGACAGTAAATGTTGTGTAGTGTGTACTTGGCGTTATCTTTGCCCCATAGCTTTATTATTTGGTGGTCGATATCCGCCGCAGGGTTGTTGGTTACTGTGGCTTGGGTATCATTTCTAATTAAGGTCATGATGCCTTGGCACTTCAGCCATTCACAGTTGTACTGTGTATAACCCATGATGTTAATATGTCTCCGTGGGAGTATTGTTTCCTGGAGAAGGGCTACATGTACTTAATGTTCGTTTAGTATTTTTGTAAGCTCGATTGTCGTGTTCTGTAGTCCAGCTATATTTAGCTGTAAAATGTTAAGGTTCCCCTTCGCTGACTTTTTACAAGGAGCAGGGGATTTATCTCTCTTGCGCGGGCCTTGGTAACCGATGCGACGCCCGAGCTCGTATGGAATATGTTGTTTGACTGCCATTAGAGGTATTAGGTGTTTGCTGCAGACATCTTCCTCCCAAAGAGTGCAATGGGTATGTCTTCCTCCATGAGTACTGGGTTGATTTGCTTGGTCACTCACCTTTTTGACTCTAAAGATCACTTCGCTTTGGGGGTTCAGGTGGGGTTCACAGAGATTCATTTCCCGCTAGTCACAAGCGTTCGTGATGCAGGCCTCATTTCTTCATTCTGTGGCTGAGCTTTTGCCTTCACGATTTTCCCCAGCACAGTGGTTCTAAATTTCCATTGAGTTTTAGTGGCTTTGCTTCCCGTGTCTCAGGAGTTGGACAAAATCTGACGATGGATGCAATGTCAGGTCGCATGGCACTCTTGCTCCAGCTGGGACCTTGGGCAGGGCCCGGATCCCTTCTAGGTAAAGACCTGTATTTTACCATCACCATTTCAGGATCCTTGGCGAGGTGTATCGTGGATTGGACAGAGAAAGTTTTGTAGGCAAGTAGAGAAGAGAGAAAGTAGCATTTAACCCATGAGTGGGGTTTGGGTTGGTGTTGACTAGAGCATGATCCACTCGTCGGTGGGTATTGCGCCTGAACCTTAGAAGGGGTCCCAAACAACTACCGACCCAGTTATACCGCCAGGCACTCGGTCGCCCCCATAGAAAACTCTGTGAGAACGGGGTCACCACGTGAAGGTGCTGCTATAGATACGTTTGTGCAGTAGAGGCCATATGCTAGAAGCTTACTACAAGACAGTAGCTTGTAATATTAATAAATCCGTGGAAACTCTGAAGTCACGAACATAACATCCTTTAATAACGATTTCCACTTTTCCATATACATATTCCGTGGACGATCGCTATCACTTAATCATAGTAATTCTGAATCATGGTTAGACTGAGCATATAGCTAAACACATTATTTGCATTTTCCACGACAAGCGCGCACATTAACAAGTACTGTTATCACAAGAATGATCTGGTCTCAGACAAGACATATTCCATAAAATCTTAATGAGTACTTCAACTGATCTCTCAAATATACATATACTCATGTCATAAGACGCTGAGCACTGTCCTTTCAAATATATATACACACGCCGAAATAATCATACACAAGCTTGACCACAGTGGTAATGATAAACACAGCCGGTCTCAAAGGAGACAACACACCAAACAATTATCACATTTCTACGCCAAACAAATGCACGTCATAAGTTGCTACGCATGGTAACACGCGTTTCCAATTATAAAACCCTTCGTGGTGTGCAAAAAGAGTCTTACAATTATTATCCTCCTCCTCCCCCATCTAAAAACAAACGATTTTTAAAGGAAAAGTGAGTCAAATAATCATGCACATTTCAAGCATGACATAGTCTACACACAAATAAATCTCAATTATCTTAATAAAAGTAATTAATATGCAGTAATTAATATCAATCATTACTAACTTAAGTACTAATGAACAAAGTTATTGCCAAAGAATTGTCACCGGGCTAAAAGAGTCTCATGTGTTCAATGTTCATAACTAGTATGTATAACTCTATCTAAAATAAACGACCATAGTTATCAATGTTCAGCTACACAGGTTGTCACTTAGTGCAAAATATGGATAAAACATCAGTAAACACGTTTTTATCATCTTCAGTAGGTAGAACCGTGAAGATGTACAGTTGAAGTAAAAGGGCGCAGCGTTTAACCTTTGCGTTGGGGTACTTTGCAGCATGTAAGAATGTGAGTGCCTTCAGGTCTGTCCGTATGACAAAATGAGCTCCCAACAGGTAATGTTCGAGTTTAGTTACGCTCAGCTGTTAGGGCTAGCAATTCCCGTTCAATAATAGGGTGTTTAGGCAGTGGTTCAGTTTGCAAGGTCCTGGGTTCTATTCTCCGGTAAGACACTCACTTCTGTTGTTTTCTGTTCATGGTTTTCTACTTCTTTATTTCTCACGAGCGCCTGAAACATTGTCGTAAATTGAATGTGAATCGCTGTCACTTTTAACCGAGTGGTCTGCCTCTGGCTAATTCTTTGTCCCCTCCCATTTTTTTCTTCGTAATAGCTCCTACAGCTTTATTTCTGGATTTAGCTGTGTCACTCTTTCGTTGGAAATCCACCATTTGCAAGCACGTGGGCATCGGCACCCAGCTAAAGATCTTTTTAGTCTCCTTTCTTATGAGTGACGGCAAAGTTCCCTGATTCTTTGATTCAGAAAGAAACTGGACACACAGCAGAAGTGTCCATCGCCTTTCATGTGTCTGAGGGCGTCTAGAATCGCGAACTCCGGCCGTTCGAATGACCTCCACTGTCGCAACTTTCTTTTATCAAGAGATGCCAGGTAGACAACTCCCAATAACCGTTCGCCATGGTGTCTCTGCCATCAATGCACGCACAAATCCACGCTTGAACACGTGTACACTGTATCTAACAAAATAAGCTAGGCGACTCTAACACGCCTTACCATTATCTCCAGATAATTCAGCTACCTTACAAAGTGATATTCTGCGCCAGATCAAATAACAATTGTATTTCGTTTAGAAATATTCTTTATTCAATACGCACAATTACTTATTTCATGGAGTAGTATAGGCCGCCAGGTGTTTTAACTTAATTATATAGAAAAGGGGTGCCTCGTTACATTGTTTCATCTTAAACATACCCTATACATTTTTTCTTAAGAAATATTTTTCCGTGACAAGGAGTTTTTTTAAGTGCGCAACCATTAAAAATCGCTAAGGTGTTAATGTCAGAGTGTTTTTCTTAAGAAGGAATGTGCGAGTCGGTGTATAATATTACATTAGTGACTGCCGAGGCGGTACATGTTACTACAATTTTTCGCTTGGTCGGTGTAGTAAATATTGTAAAGATTTTTGCAATTTTGTAAATACTGAGGATAATAGCATTGCTATTTTTATAACTAATTTGGTTTTATTTCTTACTTGAATACTTATCAATTGGGCAACTTTAAGTTACCTTGGGATGTGTATAGTAGCTTACTTTTTTCAAAGCTTACTATCTTGTTCGTAACATGTGTATGTGTGGAATAATTTGTACAAAAGCCGTGACCTCAAATAAGAAATAATCTGTTCACGATCAACCAGCTAACACCGTGCGACATAAAAGAAATTGTAATCGATAAGAAGATGGAACTTGTGACGTGGAAATGTAAATATAGCCTCAGAAATCCGAACACCTTGGCTTCCCTAGTTAGTGGTTCAATTTGCTACGCAAAAAACACGAACTTCGCTGTCTGTCTGACTCATATTTTAAAGCCAAGACTATCTTTCCTGTTTACGTGCGCTGATAAGTGTTTACCAATTTTTGCACCAGGAAGTCCTACCAGGGGAGCGAATCACGTTTGTTTACCTGAGTATCTCACGCGAGCCGAATTGCAAATTATCGGCAATTAGACAGACGCGCGTAGAAATATAACTATTTGTTTGTTTGATCAATTCAAGGGAGATAATAATACGTCCCGATCACCTTTGATGTCCAACATTTTCAGGGGACTTAAGTATTTGATCTACGGCAGGGGGAGATAATCTAAGAAGGCCCGTTCGAATGGGATGTCTTCTGATGTCGTTTCGGCATCGCGAGTGAGCGAACCGTAGATTCATTTAACACGGAAGCCAAGCTCGTTGATTTTCCCTGATACGTCAAAGGTGTGAATTTTCACATCTTTTAGAGATATTACCCTAAATTTGTATATACAGCCTTCTCTCCCAGTCAGTTATCAAGTCTCTCATGAAATTTTGGATAGTCTGAACGCGTACGCTAGAACCTATGTGAAATAATGTGTTAATAGCCTTCGTGGTGATTATTCTCTTTTTCTGGTAATAATATAAGTTGTGCTTAAGTGTTAAATGTGTAAAGTTTTACCATTTTATTCACTGTGAGTCCCTAGCGTTAAGACTAGCGAAATAGCAAACGCGTAGATATTTTCTTACCAGTGGTTCAGTAATGAAAAATCCATCAACCATTTTTTTCACAAGAAGATACGGTTTAGCTGACTAAATAATGCTAGGAGTAACGGATAAAGTGACAGAGTAGAATGCGCATTATATTTTCATTGTATGTAATTATATAGTGACTAGCATTTAATATCATGTGTAAAAACACTTTTTCAGGCCATAAATCGAGGATTCCTCAGCAAGAGAGAGGTTGGTAAGAAAGCGAAGATGGCTGTATACCGCTCCAACTATGTCCCAGTCTTGACATATGGATGCGAGTCATGGGCAATGACTACAACCCACAAAAGCCAGATCCAAACCTCAGAAATGAGGTATCTGAGGAAGGTGGTTGAAGTAACAAGAAGAGACATGGTACGCAACCGGACGATACGTCAAGGCCTTAAATCCCACCCCCTGCAGACCCAAGTAGAACAGTCCCAACTAAGATGGTTTGGCCATGTCTGCAGAATGGGAGAAGACCGGCTACCACGACAAGCATGGGAAACAAAGAGCTAAGGATCCAGACCCCCAGGACGATCCAGAGTCCGCTGGGAGGACAACATTAGACAATCTTTGAAGGACCGAGGACTAGAATGGAACCAGGCCAGGAGGAAGACAGCCGATAGGATAGTCTGGTGCTCTCTCTTCCAAACCTCTACACCTCACGGTAGAAGGGGAACGACTAAGTAAGTAAGTAAGTAAAAACAATAGTTGTTAAGGAAGTGTAGTCATAATTAAATTATAATTGACTATTGTGCGCTGAGTGTTTTACCGGGTCGGAGGGGGAAAGGCGGCATGCTTTTACCAAACTCGTACTCGTTAAAGCGACGCGCGATAGTACAGGCTTAAGATACTGTGTGCCTTTTAATTTAATTAGTTGACGTAGAGGATAAGAGATCATACCGTACGCTTGATAGCCTAGGATTAGTCACTTTAGAAATGATTTGTTTTTCTTCCTAATACAGTGCTTGATTAAACCCAGCGGCCAGCGGTTTTCTATTATGGTCTTTTCCTCAGTTACTGAAGGAATATTAGTTGTCGTTTTCCTTGGCGTTCGTCCCCGTACCGGTGTAAACAGGAATTGCCAGGGCGAGACACTAACATTTTTTAACTGTAAATTTGAGTAACGGGACTTACAAAAATACCCAGATTTTTCCATTCAATGTTATCAGCCCGCTGTGGCAATACATGACATTTTTCCCGACTTCTGACAGTTGTTTACCCAAGTGAATTTTATCCAGGAGTATACACTGTTTCATAATCGGCACCCACCCCAGAGAAAAGCCGATAGGATTTATCATCATCAGTTTTTTTATAACGTAACTGTTGTATTAGCACCCAGAGGCTAGACACTACAGGAACTATTTTTCTCTTCTGTTATAACTGTGAACGCCCCGAGAACGTTTTGCTTCAGTAACTATATGCGGTGATATAGGGCTCATCCAGGAAAAATTAACCCACCTGGAAATTATTATTTCATACCAAGGCTGGTATTGGGCCAGATTTGGGCAACCCACTTGACACTCTAGGTACATACTATTGTAATTTTTCAAGGGATACCTTCACCAGTTATTAGGTAAGCAAGATTGTTTGTGGCCACAGATGACAGAGTGAGTGACAGAATGAGAGATAGAAAATAGAAAATATTTTCCTTTGTTACAATCATTGTACTCATTTCTTTTTTTTAAATTTCGCTAACGTAAATATTTTACTGGATAGCTTAAGTAGGAACTTTGTTCCTTTCTTTACTGTTTATTCTCTATACCCTAGTGTTAATCTTTGACCTTTGGGTTATTAACTTCTTTGGGGATCTTTTCTTAACAGTGGGGAGGGCACTTATTGGGTTATTTTCCTATGTCTGTAAACATGATTATATTATATATATATATATAAAAAAGTTAGTTGCTTATCCTTTACAGGACGTGGCAATCAACCCCAGCTTTTATTGGCTGTTTGTGATTTTTCTAGGCAATTTTTTTCATTCAGTAGTTTGCCATTGCTTTCTGAACGGTACGGCGCTTATACCATTGTTAAAAATTAACACAAAGCGATCTGCTACCAAACCGCCTGCAGCAGGTTTCGAACCTGGTATATCTGGATTATGAAACTGCGTTCATATCCATTAGGCCACAGACGCCGACATATATATATATATATATATATATATATATATATATATATATATATATATATATATATATATATATATATATATATATATATATATATATATATATAGATATATATATATATATATATATATATATATATATATATATATATATATATATATATACACTACAAAATCAGGCTCGTTCAACTGGTTAACTCATGAATTTATTTCCTCTCCTATTGAATATGGGAGTGAGAGATGGTTAAAAAAAAGTGTTTGAGAACTTCTGGTCTAGATGTTTATAAGTTGCTAACCAGTTGAACGAGCCTGATTTTGTAGTGATTTATCACATGTTGACAAGTGTCTGTAAGAGTGAAAAAAAGATAGTGGAGTGGTTTAAGAAATTTACAGTGTGTGTGTTGGGACAAGAAACTTTACAATGGAAAGCAAAGTTTACTATATATATATATATATATATATATATATATATATATATATATATATATATATATATATATATATATATATATATATATATATATATATATATATATATATATATATATGTTTGATGTTGTAAAGTTTAAGCAATAATAAACTAAACAAAACTTAACTTAGTGTGTCGGTCAGACCCATACCCACTTACCCATAGTTTCCTCACGTTTGTGCGTATTGTTGTCACATATTTGTGTGTGCGTGGGCGTGTGTAATGTAATTTATATTTCATATAGGGAGAGAGAGGTCGTCTGATATTAAAATATAGTCGTATAGATAGGCTGGACTAGAGAAACTCGTCACTCCAGAGACTAATCTTCCTCTTACACTATTTCCTCGTGAAAATCTATTTCTTACACCTTTATTCTCACATATTTTACCACTATCACCTCTGCTCAGACGGGACCATAAATTACGTTTGGCTTATCTTTAAAAAATTTACGAAAGGGAGCCTGATACCTGAGGGCACCCAAAGCAAGTAGAAGGGGGAAGCAAAAAGAGGGTGAGAGTCTGTTTATGTTTCTTGTGTCAGTGAGTAAAATAGGTGTGTTTGATATTGGTTATTAATAGGATATTGATTACCTGTTTATTTTCAGGGGTAATCGGACATCCATTGTACCTGCTTCCAGCATTATCTACCACCACAGCAACTACTGCAGCTACCTGCACTTACCCACTACAACTTCATATACGGCAGCTTACTGCCTAAATTATTACTACATCATAAACCATAGCAGATTGCTACCTCTACACATCAGTGCAGAACGCCAGAGGGTAGTGGTTTGCCTGTTGTAACCCTGCAAAGTCATCTCCTTACATCTCTACTATGCCTTGGGTAGTGCGTCATTGACCTCTACTATAGGTATTCGTTTTTTTGTGTCCTTGTACAAGTCACAGTTACTTCGAGCAGCTGAAGTCACTTAATCGGGACTTAACCTCGTCGATCTCAACTGTTTTGGTTTTGTCAACTTCACGCCTACGGCACTAGTAATACATCAATAGGCTTCAAATTGCTCTACACTGAGAGCGGTAATATTTACTGCTATAACAGTAGCGGCCTTTAGGATACTTTTTTTTCTTTCCGCAGGTTACAGATAGACCGTATAGTGAAGGAATTTAATTTTTCCCTAAGCGTTGGGAGCATCTACGCTGAAATGTGGTATAACCGCTTAAAGCCTTGGCCCCCCCCCCCCCCCAGCCCATAAAACCCCATTACTCTGGGTTCCTGAGCCAAAAAATTCACAAAAAAGACAAATAAGAAAAACTGGTTACAGTGACAAAACTATGTGGTCAGGTTTAATTATTCTATCTCAAATTGACTTACCTGATCATCTCCAATATTCCTGCTTATTGTGTCAGTCCTCCCAGCATGTAGATCCTTCCTTAAGGCACATATAACTTTCACAATATTTGCACCAGAATTTAGTATTCGCTGTTTTTAATGGTCTGTCTTTGTAGGCCATGCTTGGGATGTCACTGACATGTTTGTTAAATGTATTTGCACACACAACACAAATGTTATTGCTTCTGGCACCGTTACATCTTTATCATTTGTAGCATAATAACTGGCTGGCTTTTTGCTTTTTACTTGCTCAGCACGTTTGATTGTCTGCTCACACAAATGTGTCCCAGAAATTACTGTCGAGGAAAAGTTTCAAAAATTTCGCGACAAATAGATTCTGGAATATTATTGGGAGAAAATACTCTCAATGACAATGGAAAGCGACTCCTTAGATTCTGCAGTGAGCAGAATCTGATCATTACAAACACAAAGTCCCCCCATAAGCGCATACATACATACACTAGATGTGAACCAACAAAGAATGAGAAGTCAGTGATCGACTATGCCATTGTTCGGAGAAGCTCATTCAAATATGTCCGAGATGCTAGAGTCTGGAGGGGACCAGAGATTGGAAGTGATCACTACCTGCTAACAATCAAAAGAACAACTGAAAGAGTTGCTCAGCCTAGGAACTGCCCAACATCACGCAAGAAATGAAGTAAACGAGCGGGAGAAATGAGCATTAGGACCTACAAGCTGAGAGAGCCAGAAATTAAGACCAGATATCAGGGGCTTATTGCTGCAGCGGTGAGCAACACAGAAGAACGACCTGATGACTTGGAAACCCTCTGGATTAAATTCAAGGATATCGTAAAGACAGCTGCTGCAGAAGCATGCGGTGAAGTCCGACTTGGGAACAAGAGAAAGAGGACACCTTGGTGGACAGAGGAAGTCAAAGAGAAAATAAGAGAGATGAAAATGGCATGGAAACAATACTTAGGAGCTAAAAACACAACAGGACAAATGGAAAAATATAGAGAATATGTGACACTCAGAACAGAAGCAAAGAACAAAGTGCTAGCAGCAAAACAGAAGTCCTGGGAAGAATTTGGAGAAAAGCTAGAAAAAGATGCACAAGAAAACCAGAAATTGTTCTATAAGACCCTAAAGAACATGAGGAAGGAAAAACAATGCCCTCTCAAACTTATAAAGGACAAGCAAGGAAAATTGCTTACTGCGCCGAAGGAAGTAATGGAAAGATGGAAAGAATATTTCTCAGAACTCCTTGATGGTGAGCATGGTGAAGCATCAGAAATGATAGCCACTAGCACAGAAGAGAAAACCAATGGTGGTGAAGATGACATAAAGATGGAAGAACTGAAGGCAGCACTGGAGAAAATCAAGATGAGCAAAGCAGCAGGGCATGATGGTATAACACCAGAAATGGTTAAGTACAATGGAGCATCAGGCGACCTATTACTCTTAAGGGTTTTACAGGCAGCGTGGTACAACAAGACCATACCAAAGGATTAGGAGATTGCCATCATAACACCAATTTTCAAAAAGGGTGACAATCGACAGTGTGGAAACCATAGAGGCATATTCCTTCTCAGTGTCCCTGGTAAAATCTATTCTAGAATCCTAGAGCAGAGACTCCGACGCCTAGCTGAGCCACAATTGGATAAAGCCCAGTGCGGATTCCGAGCAAACTGAAGTACTCAAGACCTAATCTTCACACTCAGACAGCTGAGTGAAAAGGCCCTTGAGTATAAGAGTGAGATCCATCTTTGTTTCATAGATCTGGAAAAGGCGTTTGACAGGGTCCCCTGGAGCAAACTTTCAGACTGTTTGGCAAGGAAGAACATTCCAGCACCTATGATTCATGCTATACAGAGCTTCTACAAGTCTTGCAGAAATTATATGAGGACAGCAAACCATAAGTCAGAAGAGTTCAGGACCACCACTGGTGTAAGACAAGGTGATATCCTATCACCTTACCTCTTCATACTCCTTATGGACGATGTCATCAAGGCATGTAAGGAGAGAACAAGAAAGTATTTAGTGGGGTACTGGAAGATGAGACAGGTCTATATTTCAGAGTTCGCATTTGCTGATGATGTTGCCCTGATTGCTAAATCAGAGGCACATCTCCAATCCAACCTGCGAGTCTGGAAGGAAGAGCTGGAGAAGAGAGGGATGGTCATAAGCAGCTCTAAAACAAAATCCATGGTGATATTACGAGAAGAAAGAAGACATCAGATTAAGCTGGGAGAACAGGTCCTGGAGCAGGTCGACCACTTTAAATACCTCGGAGCTATCATAGACCGAAATGGAGGCATCAAAGAAGAGTTGGCCACTCGAAAAGCAGCAGCTGGGAGACTTTTTCAGGCAATAAATCGAGGATTCCTCAGCAAGAGAGAGGTTGGTAAGAAAACGAAGATGGCTGTATACCGCTCCACTTATGTCCCAGTCTTGACATATGGATGCGAGTCATGGGCAATGACTACAACCCATAAAAGCCAGATCCAAACCTTAGAAATGAGGTATCTGAGGAAGGTGGTTGAAGTAACAAGAAGAGACATGGTACGCAACCAGACGATACGTCAAGGCCTTAAATCCTACCCCCTGCAGACACAAGTAGAACAGTCCGAATTAAGATGGTTTGGCCATGTCTGCAAAATGGGAGACGATCGGCTACCACGACAAGCATGGGAAACAAAGAGCTAAGGATCCAGACCCCGAGGACGACCCAGAGTTCGCTGGGAGGACAACATTAGACAATCTTTGAAGGACCGAGGACTAGAATGGAACCAGGCCAGGAGGAAGACAGCCGATAGGATAGTCTGGCGCTCTCTCTTCCAAATCTCTACACCTCACGGTAGAAGGGGAATGACTAAGTAAGTAAGTAAGTAATATTATTGGGGCCTGTCTGTTCCACAAATGTTGTGTCTACTGTAGACGTAGGTCTGAATACATTTGCGGCAGACCAACCTGTATCAATTTTACTTGATACATTATGTGGGGTACGCCCCTTTCTACGCCCCTGTACCGAAGCCTGACTCTCTGGGGGCCCAGGAACAGGACAAGAACTAGCTTGATCATAATCCGATTTACACATTTCGTCATTCGATTCAATTTTCATGTCACTTTCAGAATAATCACCATCTAAATCTAATTGATCAGTCTCAAAATCACTGAGCACAAGTTTAACAGCTTGGTCCGTTGTTAGCCTTTTAGAACGACTATTTCCTGGACTTTCAACACGCCATTCATTATGAAAACAATTAAAAAATTGCAAAATAGTATCACTTTGTGGGCGCCGCCATTTTAGTGTAACATTCTACAAGACATGTGTACTTCCAGAAATAGTGTAATCTCGCTGGACTATGGAGAAAGTCGCGACCCGGGCAAATCAGCGGAAATCAGCGGGGTTTTCTTCCAAGATAAAGAACTTCCTTCGTTCGCTCTGTTTGCCGGTGTCAATCGACAACAAAGGTTTCTGATCTCGGCGATCGTCTTCGCTGTATATACGACATTACAGGATTCGCTCGAGCTTTTGGGGAACTTCAAAGCCAATACCTTCCGCGTGTTTTGGGCCCGTGTATTCTGTCAGATGACGTAATTCTAACAGCTCTGCTCGCATCGAGCTTCAGGTAAACGCACTTGCTTCGTCCCATTGAAAGCGATGACAGTTGCGAATCTAATTAGACGCTCATCAGCGCGCGAAACAAGAAAAATAGGCGTGGCTAAAATATGAGTTAGACAGAGAAGAATTCCTGGGTTTGGCATAACAAAACGAGCATACTAATGAGGAAACAAGGTGGGAAACAAGGTTGAACAGAATGAGGGGCAAAGCTGGGAAGCAAGCGTACGGATTCCTGTAGTCTATTTTACATAACATGTCACAGGGTGCTAGAGGAATATATATATATATATATATATATATATATATATATATATATATATATATATATATATATATATATATATATATATATATATATATATATATATATATATATATATATATATATATATATATATATATATATATATATATATATATATATATATATATATATATATATATATATATATATATATATATATATATATATATATATATATATATGTGTGTGTGTGTGACGGGGGCATAAAAAACGCCCCAAAATCTCCCTGAAGTTCATATTTGTGTTTTCGCTTCTTCAAGAGGGTCCTGAGCGATTACGACTGAAGCGCCTAGCTTATTGCAGTTGTCGGAACGACAACAAAATCAGGCATAGAATATGTGACAGCGTCATCTTGTCATCGCCATTTTGTCTGTCGTTTTCTACCCTTTTACTACAACATAGCGATTTGGCAGCCATTTTAGCATTACTCAGTCAGGATCTAGAAATAGAACATTAGTCATATCGCTTACGGATAGCAGCCAATCAGAAGAGAGGAGCGCCGAAGCTGCCCGGCGATTAAAATCCTCTGTTATTTCCACGCTAGACGCTGGAGCAAGTCGCTGTTAAAGTCTAGTTCAAGAACATGCCTAGGACTTGTGAGTAGATATAATATTATTCTCCAACATTCTAAAGTCTTTATAGTGTTAGAAAGGATATAGGATCACCATCTTTGTGCCGCAGTACTTTAAATAATTATATACTTAATTCAATGTTATTTATATTTCGCGTGCGGTTGGTTTCAGATCTAAATTTATTCAGACAGCGTGGCTGGAGCAGATTGTCCATGTTCATGAAGTATAACACGTGGCCGGTACTAGAATTGACGTATTCGGTTATTACATTTGTGTAAATGAAATTAATGGTTAAATATTTCCATATTGTTTGGGTTTAAGGAAACCTTCAATGATCTTATGTAAATCCAACACATCGGTTTGAATAATATTTAATTGTATCGCGATTTAGATTGTTATATTTATTAACTACGGTGCTGATGCCGAAATAGTTTATTTTAGTGTGGTGAGTGCTGCAATTTATTAATATGTTACAGCTTATTAGAGTAAAGTCCTGTGCTTCTTCAGAAATGTTAGACTGATAACGTGGTGTAAGTATTAGTAAGATCGGCAATAGCTAATTGGTGTTAGCTTTCTTAGTTTCATAGTCCTTTATACAGGGTAAAATCTCTATGTGTTATCTGTACTGCTTTAAATAGCTTTGCAAAGCCATTATTTCAATAATATTTAGTATTATAATGTAAGGTTAATATAGAATGTACAATCACGCAGCTTAGCTGGGTTGTTAGCATGGCTGTATGCTGTCCTCGCAAGATGGCAGCCAACTGTTATAGGACTAGTGATGTATTTAGTTCTAGTCATTAATATGCCCTGTAAATATGATACACCTACTGTTGGTACGTGGAGCACATTTGAGACATAAACGTTCCTGTTTGCTCCTTGCGGTGCAGGGCAACACCAGTGTGGCTGAATCCAACGGAAGCCTGCACGAAGCATTTATATGCTATGGCAGTGGTTTGTTTCTGTAGCAATGTGTTTTATATGATGAGTTCCCAATCTCATCAGTCGGCAGATACGATATGCTTCAGAGTGCAGAAACGGATATTGAGACGGATCAGTTGCGAGGTGGCGGTTTATGCTCATTAATGAGAGTATTCGTTGTACATATTGTTTAATATTATAGGCCTACCGTTCAAAAAAAGAAACGCAACTTTTTTGGTGTCACTTTTATAAAAGATATTCGCTGATTCGACATCAGTCAACCTATCGACGGTGTCCACCTGGTCATTAACTTCTCGTGGTTACCTGAATTGTACTCACCTCATGATTCGTGAGGGCATGAAAGAGGTCAAGGTCAAAATAACATTTTTGTCAATATCTCGTGACAGATTCCTGAGAATCCCGTGAAACTTACTGAACAAAACTCTCTGACCATATTATTGAATACCTATAAAAGATTATCTAACATTTGGAAATTACGATCATTGAATATACATACCAAGCTTCGTCTGTTTAATTCAAATGTTATCTCAGTGTTAACATACGGCTGTGAGAGTTGGAAAATAACAAAATCATTGGAGAACAAGCTGAATTCTTCGATAACGAATGTCTTAGAAAACTCATGAACATCAGTTGGAAAGAATTCAAGACTAATCGACAAATAAGAGAAGACTCTAGGCAGAAATATGTCTCCAACTATATAATCCAGACGTAGTTGTCAGACAATTTAATGTGGTTAGAAGCACCATTAGTCGCTTTTGGAGGTGATTTCAAGAAACTGGCTCAGTGGCAGACCGGCTGCGCAGTGGAAGACCCAGAGTCACAACTCCTGCCGAAGACCGCTTCATACGGCTGCGTCACCTCAGGAATCGACTTGCATCTGCGTCCTCCACAGTCCAGTCATTACAAGCAGCTCGTCGAATTTCAGATCAAACGGTCAGGAACTGGCTGTACAACTCAGGTCTTTGGGCTAGAAGACCCTACAGAGGTCCTGTTCTTACGGACCGGCATCGCCAGAACCGACAGCAGTGGGCAAACCAGCATCGTCAATGGACCGTTGGGAATGGCTGGAGACGGGTTTGGTTTAGTGATGAATCATTATTTTGTGCTCCAGCGACACGATAGACGGAGAAGAGTTTACCGCAGAGTCCATGAGCGTTGCGCCCAGAACAGCGTTGATGAGGCTCCTCCACATAGTGGTGGAGGTGTACTGATGAGGGGGGCGATCAACTTCATGGGAAGAAGTGACCTGGTGCAAATTGAAGGACGCCTGAATGTTCAACGATACGTCGCTAAAATTCTTCGTCCTCACGTCCTTCCACTACTTTCTGCACGAGGGTCGATTTTTCAGCAGGATAACGCTCGACCTCATGTGGCACAACTCACCACCCAGTTCCTCGCTGACAACAACGTCCAGACCATTCCGTGGCCAGCCATGTCATCAGACATGAACCCCATAGAACACTTATGGGATGAACTCGACAGACGACTCCACCCGCAAGACTTGGCTCCAGCCAATCTCCGACAGTTGTCTCTTGCACTGCGGGAAGAGTGGGCAGCCATCCCACCACAACAGATCCAACGGCTAATCGGATCCATGTCAAGGAGATGTCGTTCTCTGGTAGAGGCCAGAGGAGGCCATACACTTTTCTGAAACGGAGACCTCAGTCGCAAAGAATAAAAGTCCAAACCAAATTTAATGAACATCATTTTATTGTTAAAGTTTTCTTCTTCGTTCACCCTCAGATGTCAACTTGAATAAGTTCAAAGAAAGCAGGGGTCAGCCTGAGGCTGTTGATATCTCCGTAGATTTTCTCCAGGAATGGTACTGGTGATGACCATATGCGTTTTCTCTGTTCCTCATATGTTGGGCACCTTTGAAGCAGATGTTCGGCAGTAATTTTATCGGTGCCACAGTCACACTCATCAGTAGTTCCTATCTTTAGTTTGTTGAATAGATGGTATCTCAATCTGTTATGACCTGTGCGAAGTCTGAAGATTACCACTTGTTCTATTCTGCTGGGCTGGTAATAAGGATCATTTTGTGTGTGGCCTGGATGCTCTTCTTCCCACTTGTGCCTGTATCTGCGCTTGATAAAACTCTTGGACTCCTCATAGATTCAATTTGTGTCAAGTTGATTAAGTTTTCCCCCTTCCTTTGCCAATCTGTCAGCCTCTTCATTTCCAGGGATGTTGCAGTGAGAAGAGATCCACTGTATCACAACTCTTTTGTACTGCTGACATAGTCTGTGAAGTGCTACTCTCAGGTCATCCAGTTCAGCATTACTTTGACTTTTCAATGTTGTAATCACTGACAGCGCTTCTGAGAAGATAGCTACTGGTCTCTCTGAGCTTTCTTCTGTCATTAGAGTTTCTGATGCAGTTTGTAAGGCCTCTGCCTCTGCTCTGAAGTTAGTTGAAAATTTCCCAGTTGCTACTGCTATCTTCTTTTGTGTGCCATCGCTTAAGGTCAGGAAGACTCCTCCACCCCAATCATCTGTTGCATTAGTTGCTGATCCATCTGTGTACGCATGGATCCAGGTGTTGCTTGGGTAATGTTTCTCTATATATTTTGTGGTTAGGACTCTCCTTTATGTTTCATTTTGGCTGTTCTTTTTCTCAATACCAGGAATGTTTTCTATCATTTCGGGGAAGCAATGTTGTTTCCAAATTGGTAGCTTGTGTGCAGTACAGATTGGTGTAGCTGTTGACATTGCATTAATTGGGTCTGCTCTCATCTTTGTTTTGACTGTCTCTACAACGTTGCTTCGCTTCAGTCTTCCCCTTCCAAGTCCATTTATTCACTGGTGCATTGGGTTGTCTATCAGCCTCCTGAATTTCTCGGCTTGTTGCTGGGCTCTGCTATCTCTTGTATCCTCCATTGTTTGGAGGTGAGTAATCTTTTCCAACTCTTTTATGGGCGTTGACTTTATGCCTCCTGTTATGATTCTCAATGCTTGGTTTTGGGTTCTGTTTATTTTGTCAAAGTTCGACTTTGCTGCTGTTGACCATGCTGCAATGCCATATTCTAGGACTGGTCTCACTCGCCCAGTATGTAGCTTCTTTAGTACTCTCTCATCTGCTCCCCAACTCGTGCCAGCAAGTTTTTTCATGATTGCCATTCTCTTTCTTGCTCTTGTCCTGTTTTTCTCAATCTGGGTTTTCCAAGTCAAGCGGCGATCAAAGGTAATTCCTACGTAGTTTGGGTTGTCATCCAGATGTAGATTTGTCCCATTTAGCACCAATTTGGAGATCTGTGGTTTGTTAGAGAGAGAAAACACTGTGAATGATGTTTTCCCTTCATTTATCTTTACTAGCCATGCCTTGGCCCACTCCTCCAATGATGTTAGGGCTTGCTGCATCCGAATGCTTGCCGTAGTGATATATTCCTTCCGAGATCCACAGGGCTAAGTTGTCTGCAAAGGAGGCATTGTGTGTTCTTCTTGGAATATTTTCTGATATGTCATTTATATATGTGAGGAACAACGTGGGTGACAGGACTCCCCCTTGGGGAACACCCTGCTCCAATACCATCTTCCTACTGGTCTGTCCTTGTAGCTGGACTATGGCAGTTCTATTCTCAAGATAGTGGCTGATCCATTTGAACATTCTCCCACACACTTCGCTTCTTTGCAGCTTGACTTTCAGTCCGTCTTTCCACACTTTGTCAAATGCTTTTTCTAAGTCCACCCAAACCACCAGTGTGTGCTTTTTTTCTTGAAAAGCGTCCTCAATTTTCTGAGTTATGTAAGTGATCTGGTCTTCAGTGGATCTGTGTTTTCTGAATCCTGCTTGCTGTGGGGCTAAGAGATGTTTTTCCTCTAGATGCCACATTAGTCGAGTATTTATTACGCGCTCCATCAATTTTCCAACACAACTAAGTAGACTGATAGGTATGTAGTGGGTTTGATGGTATTGTATGATGGTGATATTACTAAGTGTGATGCATGAGGTCAGCTGTGAAGGCTCCTGAGATAAAATGTAGCTGTGAATTGTCAGAAGGCCCTTCTTGCTACCACTACGACCTCACACCTGTCTTTTTTTACTAATGAATGTGGCTACGTTAAATGTCTAGGGTAATGATATGTAATGTGTTGTGGTAGTTTACAGACACACACACAGATATTTACTAAGTCTAATAATATTAATAAATGTTATAATACACTGAACTAACTCAAGGGTGAAAAATGTGGATAGTAATTTTCTTTACATTTATTTGTTCTGGATGTTACTAGACTAGTTAATATTATTACTGTTTATAGTAGTAATCTATTTTGGGAGAACATTTAATGGATGTGCTGTTGGGGTGGCCTCATCACTCCCTGTCTATGGTGACTACACATTGTCCAGTTATTTGATGGAAATTTTATGGATGTGTTAGGAAATAAGTTGAGTTGGTGAATTCTCAGCAGACCAGGCGCTCACGTAGCTTGAATGTGTAGCTCTGGTGCTTAGATCTGGTGGCCCCACCTCTCCGTGCTTGGGGGCAATATCAGAAGTCTGGTGGCCCCACCTCTCCGTGCTTGGGGGCAATATCAGAAGTATGGTGGCCCCACCTCTCCGTGCTTGGGGGCTATAATAGGCTGCTCTGACAAAATGTTACTGCACGGGTCCACTCTGGTAAAATTCAACAACTCATTTGACACCGCACTGGTGCCAACTGAAACTCACAGCTCTGCAATCAAAGTATTAGTCATGTGTCAGAATTCCATCCGCTAACCATTTCTGGACACAACACTACACAACAACAACACCACACAGACGGGTCAGATCTTTCTGACCAAACAACACATCTTACCAAGTTGGTTTCACATAGGCTAAGTTCTCCCAGACTACAGATTCTGAAATATGTTCATTTGTTTCCTGCCATAGAATAGGATAGGTGATATGTTTCACTGATCTCAACCTTTGATCTGTCCTTCCTAATCCTTGCTGGAGTTTATGTATTTTATTTGTCTCTAGACCCTGAACTAGGGCGGGGGGTCTAGAGCGAACCCTTACTTGTTGTAAGGAACAGATTATGCTATTGCAGTATCAAATCACTCGAACCTTAAACAAATATTAAAATGTACAAAGAAATAATTTCAGTCTTACCAGAAATATGAATATAGAACACAGTTAAATAAATGCTAGCAAAACTCAGCTGAGCTGCTGGCCTTATGATGGCGTCCCTCTAAATATTTCAATAGCTTCTGGGAATTACACCACTTAATAATTCACTGTGTCTACTAGGACAACTTATACTGAATGGCACAAAATGCGCGTCTGAGCGCCGATAATATATTCATCTAGGGCCAATCACTGCCTTTTCTTTTTCAAATTCAAATATCCTACCACAAAGTCATTTCAGTCATACCTCAGTCAAGTATGCCTTATTGTCTGTTGGTCTGTCCGTCTCTACTTGCGTTTCACAAAAAAACACACTTGTTTTTTTGAACCAACCCTGCCTTCCCCTACACAATTTTGCCTTTAAAGTTATTTTTAGCCACAATTCACCATCCCACCCCGTCTCTTCATTCCAACTAGATTTTAGCACTTGCGTCTTCAAGGCCACAATTTTTTGAAAATTAGTGACATGTTTTATTTCAATGCAGACGTTCGCTGATATGAACAACACAGTCTTTTGTCAATATCTTTCTTATTATCTGTCCATCTGTATAAATGAAAGCATATTATTTCACTGCTCAAGATGGGCCATCCGGCCAGCTAGGTTTTATATTCCTAACATTATTATTAAGAAAAGTTACTTTTCAAATATTTCTAGAATCTTCTGCAATGCGTTCATCACCCCATTCAAATAAACGGACTAAGTTATAGCAAAAGGTCCAAGAAATGACTGTGGCGTATAATATCCAAGGTCCCTTTTGTCGATTTCTTTACTTTATGTCAACTTGGGGAACGTGACTTTTTCCTCCTTTCCCCACCAATTTGCGTCCTTTAACCTTGCTAGTTTCAAGCACGCGTTCAGTCAGATTTTTCCTTTTGATCTCCGTTCTCATCCCGTTCCGTTTTGCCTTCAAGTCTAACAATTTAATTTCCATGGCGGGTGATGACCCGCGGCGTGGGCGATCATGTATTCTAGCAGCTTACTCATTAATTTTTATCCCTACGTTGTATCATTAGAGATATTTTAACGTTGTATCACGGTTAATTTTGTGACAAGGTCTGTAGCCATTTGGTTCTGTCTGAACTTTGTCTTTCTTAGGTATTGGAGTCAGTATGGCGTCTTTAGATGCCTGTGGTACTATTCCTCTTTTCCAGCTGCAGTTTAGGATGGCCAGAAGCTTCTTTTTTGCCTTTTGTTCCTAGACCTGTTAGCATTTCATTTGTTATCCCATTTTTTCAAGGTGACTTCTTTTTCTTTAGCGCCCTCATTGCCTCTTCCATTTCTTGCATTGTTAACTTTGCCATAATGTGTTCTTCTGGTGCAAGCTTTTTGTTATCATGACTCCTTTGTTCATCAGTGATGGTCTTTCTTCTGTTTACAGGGACAGCAATGTGGTTTGCACTAGCATAGTGTTCGATGAGTGCATTTGCAGCTTTTTTTCCCGAGAGCATATTTTCACCTTGTTTGATTGTGATGTGATTTTTGTAAGGTTCTTCGTTGTTCAAAGCTCTAACTAGTTTCCACAGCTTGTTCCCTTCTTTATCTAGGTTGAGATTTTCTGTTGTTTGCCTCCAGCAGTCTCTTGTTGTTTGATTTAAAGTTCTTCTGTACTTTACTGTGGTTGCTTTGAGCAAGATGTTTGCCTCAGTTGTTTGTTCTGTTTCTGCCGTATCTCTGGCTTGTGCTACCTCATCTTCAAGTTTTTGCAGTTCTTCATTCCAGTATGGTTTATAGTTCTTTCTTGCCCCTCTCGGAATAGTCTCAATAGCGGCTTGAAGTATTGCTCTATTAAAGCTTTCAACCATATATTTCATTCTGTTGTTTCGTGTGTTGATGGTCTCGCAAAGGCTGTCAGTCAGCACTGCAAAACTGTCCCAGTCAGCTCTTTTGTAATTCCATCGGGGCAATGGTTTCACTTCATTAGGAACATACTCCATATTAACCACTAGTTTTATTGGTCTGTGGTCGCTGCCTGCTAGTTGGCCAAGTACCTGTCGGCCAATTTGTGAAGGATGTCCCCTGTGGCAAAAGCTAGGTCTGGAAAGTCTGAAAGTTTTTTCATGCCAAGATTGAAACATTAATTCCGTAAAATAAAATGTTGGTACAAGTTTGAAATTTGGTGTCCATTACCACTGCAATAATGTTGCGTTTCTTTTTTTGAACAGTATAATTTTCCTTCTGTTTAAACCTAATTTCTTGCATTTTTCTTGTCTTTTAATTTATTGATGGGTTCTGCTTTCATTTATACTTTGTGCTGCCGTTCTCTTATTCCCAGTACTTCTTCACATGTCTCATTTATAAAACTTTTATCTGTTGCCAGTGGTCTTCTGTATTTGCTACATCGTCCAGCTCTTGGTATATGTTGGATATTTGTTGCGAGTTGGATGTTAGATAATAATATAGTCCAAAGAAATGGAGAACAAAACTGGTGAACTAGAGGTATGGATGGTACGTGACATATCAGGTGGACAATAACAAAGTGCGAGATGGTAGCTTGTAGAATAGTACATCATCTTCTCCCTAGACCTATTATATGTTCCAAAAGTGTCTCTATTAATAGTTGATGTGAGTACCGATTTTAACAGTATATATCCCTTTATAACTCTCTCACACACACACACACACACACACAAAAGACAATTTTAAATTATGACTGCATTTAAATCAATAACTATAATTGATTAACTACATCAATCAGCTTTAATAATTTAATATATCTCTGGTAACAATTGCAGATGCAGATTTACAAATCACAAGATGGAAATGAAACAATTGTCAATGAATTTTTTCATCATGTGGAACACAGCATGGCCGTTAGTGACGTCTAGTTTTGTTTCTCGTTATGTAAGTACTTATGTGTGTGGCGTGAGGTTTTTATTTGGCTCTTGGATCAGTATAGTACTGACAATTACATAAATAGAATTTCTGCAGAAAATGGTGAAGTCCCAGTGTCTGAGAGAACTACTGGTATCACAAATTAGTTACGGCTGTGACTGATCTGATCTCGAAAAATTAGTAGAGAGGAGACCGACATAACTTGCCACCTCCGCTGTGTAACTAACTGTGATAGTAAGACAAGGAAACAGATTTTACTTAACAATGATAAAATTGACAAGTCTTCAAATACAATTTCCTTATTATTTATTTAGTATATACACCATCTACTCTTGTGCTGAAGGGTGAATGTTGAAAAATGGAATGTAATGGATTTGTAAGTTTACCTATGATTTACAAATATTTATATAGATATATAAATATATTACAACAAGTTTTTAAATTATAGGAACAAAATTTATATCAGCTGTGCTGTTATTCAATTATAGTACATGTATCAGCTATGCTGTTAATTACGTCTATAACATTTATTAGCTGTGCTGTTAATCTTGTCTATTTCTACGCTAAATCACTTTCTCGTCACTGACACTAACTTTTGCTCACAATTGCCGACGGAAATGGTACTAATGTGTACTCATCTCTCAAAAGATCTGTCCTTCTTAGTTTGGTTGATACAAAACCGGCTGAGGATCGTTCCTTTAGCCCACCCAAGACTGAGGGGACCAAAGATGTAGATTCTGTGCAACCTATATGCTCCTGCGGAGTTCCAGGCAGCTGGATTGACGACCCACGATCTCAGTTTTGATGACACGAATAAAACCCTCTAAGATTTTTTAAACCGGCCAGGTTTTGACTCGACTTAGTGAAGCAGGCTGCAGGTCAATGCACTCCAGGTAAGCTATAAATCAAAGTTGACAGCTCCTCTTCTTCAGTCGGTCATGTCTCTGGCTTCGTGTCGGTGATGTGTGCTTATGCATAAAATCTCGCCCGATTATATAGGCAGGTGAGGTAACTTCTACTTGTAAGGAAGGCGTTTGGTTGGTTCCTGGCGGGGCAAGCTGATTGGTTGTCTGCAGTTTGGTCTCATGCCTCGTACAGGCTAATTTTATTCTGTTTTTTCCGACATCTTGCGTGAACAAGATGGTCGCGACACACATCCGAAAAAAACAGGGCTTAAGTTTTTTTCATGGCGTAACTTCTTGTAATTTATTCCGGCTCAGCAACTGTGCGTTGATTGGCTGGGGCAAATTTAATCCCGACATAATGATTTAACAAAGTAGTTGGGTTACACACACTCGTTTCACGACATAGCCCCATCATTTCCTAGCTGTGACCTGTCGTAGCTGAAGTGTAAACACCTGCTGTAGTTAATCATTTAGCGTCTGTCCTTCCAGAGTAATAGGGTGTCGACTTAAAAAATCAGCTCCTACATTGTCTCTTCCCGGAATGTAATTCACGGTAAAGGAATAAGGCGCCAGAAGCAGACTCCACCTTAACAATCTCGATTTTAACTTTTTAGATGCAGCCAAGAATGTTAAAGGTTGGTGATCGCTTTGGACAATGAAGTGTGTTCCGTACAGGTAAGGTGAAAATTTGTCGATGGACCAAATTAGAGCCAAACATTCTTTCTCTATTGTCGAGTAATTCAACTCAGCTGCATTCAGCTTCCTACTGGCGTAGGCGACGGGTAAAAGTTTCTCTGGCTGGGCTTTTGATTTCTGCAAGAGAGTTGCACCAATACCTATACTGCTAGCGTCCGTCCTTAATACAAATTCCTGTGTGATATCGGGTAGCGTAAGGATGGGTTTGCTGGTGAGTTTTTCTTTTAGCTCTGTGTAAGCTTTTTCACAATCAGCATTCCATTGGATTTTGTCAGGCTGTCCTTTCTTCGTTAAGTTAGTTAATGGTGCACACAGAGAGTTAAAGTGGGGTATGTACTTCTGATGGAACCCACATAATGACACGAATGATCTCACATCTTTCTTCGTTTGAGGTCTGGGTGCCTTTTTTAACTTCTCTATATTCTTTGGGTCAGGAGACATATGACCTGTAGAAATAGTGTGAACTAGGAATTCCAAATCCTTACAACCGATATAGCACTTGGTTGGACGTGCAGTCAATCCAGTTTCTCTCAGTCTGTCAAACAACATGGAGAGCGCTACTATATGCTCTTCAAATGTGTTTGTAGCAACAAGAATGTCATCCATAAAGTTAGTGATATGGGGATTTTGTAGAGGTTCCAATAATTTCCTCATCATTCTTGAAAAGATACTGGGAGCATTTTTCAGCCCAAAGGGTAGTACATTAAACTCGTAGTGTCCGTCTGATGTACTAAATGCCAGCATTTTCCTACCTTCTGGTTTCACTGGTATTTGGTAGTATCCCTTGCTTAGATCTACCTTCGATAAATACCTAGCCTTACTCAGTGTAGAGAACAGCTGGTTGGTGTCAGGTAATGGGTCCACCTGAGATTCTGAGATCGCACTAAGCTTCCGGTAGTCAATACATAACCTGTGTTCACCACTCGGTTTTCTCAATAGCACCACACTTGAGCTATAGGGAGAGTCTGACTTCGAGATAATTTTGTCCTTCAACAGATAATCAACTTCCTCCCTTAGTGCTTGGGCTTTCGCATAGGGTATAGGGTATGTTCTCATGCATACTGCGGTAGGGTCGGTAACCTTCATGTCGTACTCTAACAGATTCGTACGACCTGGCTTATCTGTGAGCACATCAGCATGGGTTTCCAACACTTTCTGAACCCCCTTCTTCTGCTCTGGAGTTAAATGTTCACTAATATTTACTTGAACATAATCCTCTGTAGTTGTGAGTGGATACTCCATAGAGTGAAGTGGTTCACCATGCATTTCTGTAGCAATGGCTAGGGTCATGATATGTGTAACTTCTGATGATTCCTTGTCATATATTTTTTAAGAAGATTGACATGATATACCTTCTCCTTTCCTTTCTTGTCAATCTTATAATTGGTCCTGGAAAGTTTCTCCAGTATGACATAGGGTCCCTGCCATCCAATCTGCAATTTATTATAGCTGCTCGGCAACAGTAATAACACCTTTTCACTCACCTCCAGTTCCCTATCCTTTGCTTTTTTGTTGTAGTACGAAGCATGCTTCCTCCTGGCCTGTCTTAAGTTATCATTGGCCAGTTTCCAACCTGCTTTCACTCGAGATGTCAACTCGTTGACGTACTGGTATGAGGAAGTCACTGTTTCCTCTGCCTTTTCATCAGTCCATGTCTGCAGCAATGCTTCCAGTGGACCTTTTATTGGTCTTCCAAACAACAATGTAGCTGAAGCCAATCCAGTTGAGTTGTGGGGTACTTCCCTATATGCAAATAGTGCCGCGGGTAAGTATGTATCCCAAGTATCAGGTTTTTCACTCGCCAGCTTTCTAAGGATTGAAATTAGCGTACCATTGAACCGCTCTACTTGACCGTTCCCTTGGGCATGGTAGGGACTACAATGATAGTGCCTTGCTTGAAATATCCTGAATACTTCTTGTGTTAGCTTTCCCTTAAACTGAGACCCATTGTAAGTCAATATCTGATGCGTGAAACCTAATCGGGTAAATATTGTCAACAGGGCCTCTGCCACGTGCTTTGAATCTATAGCTGACATGGCCACTGCTTCTCCCCACATAGAGCAAGTATCAACCAAAGTTAAGATGTAAGCATTTCTCTTCTTGGTCCTCTTGAGGGGTCCAACAATATCTACTGCAACACGTTCAAAAGGGGTTCCCATAATAGGCATTTCTCCCAGTGTTGCTGGTGCAGTCCTATGCTTAGGAGCTACTCTTTGGCATTCTGGACAGGATCTTACATATCTTTTTATGTCCTCTGTAATTCCTGGCCAAAAGTAGTGACAGGCTATCCTTTGTCAAGTGGCCCTATTCGCATATGTCCACTGAAGGGTATAGCATGTCCTAGCGTCATAACCTTCTCCCTGTAAGATTTTGGCCCTACAAGCTGTCCGTGCCCTTTAGGTCCTGTTCCAGCTTTTTTGTATAGTAGGCCATTCTTCATATGCAAGTCTCCTTTCTCTGGAGGGTTATGTACTTTAGGCAATTTGCCAAAACAAGGCTTCAATGTGCTATCTGCTGCTTGAGCCTTTTTCATCTCTTCTGGATGAGTATTGATAGGATTCTCCTCCATTTTCCTGGAGCTTTCCATGGTCTGGACTGTTGCCATAACTACAGGTTTTATAGGTTCTCCAAGGAAAACATACCTATATCCCAAAATCAAAGGGTAAATAGGGTCGTCCATCACTGCTGCTTTGATTTCTCCTTCCACATAGCGAGATCTTATGTTGATTCGAGCTATGGGTAGTGTCATGGTTCTTGCTCCCTTGATCGGTCCTCTGATTTCCACTGTTTCTGTGGTTATCTGGTCAGGACTCACTAGAGAAGAGCACACAGCTGAATCAAAGTCCAATCCTGTGTCATATAAACACAGTACTTGAGTCCCATTCACGGTCGTTTCCTCACAGACAGGGGGATGATGGAAGTCTTTCTGACTTACTGCCATTTCCTTCCTTCCCTGATTCCCTGTTGTAAGCCATGCATCATGATGAGGAGGATTCTTCCTTCTGCAGTTCGCAGTATTGTGGTTACTCATTAGACAAGTTTTACACCACTTTCCTTCCTTCCGGTAAGGTGTCTTATCTGATCTTAGAGGGTTTTGGTCCTTTTGGTCAAATCTTTGTTTGTTCCTTGTGGTATGGTCCTTTTGTTCATATTTGGTATAATTTTATGATGATTTGAAGTTTTCACCCTGCTTCTTCTTATTTCCTAATAATTCTGCCTGAGCTGCTTGATATCTCTCAGCAACAGTTACAATATCTTCCAATCTCTCTGCTCCTTGTTCCATGATAAACTTCCTCATTTCTTGAGGCATGGACTCTTTCACTTGCTCCATCATTATCATTTCTTTCAGATCCTGACACTTTCCTAAGCTACTCCATTTTCACAAATAGGTTTCCAACCTAGCAGAGAATTGGTGGTAGTTTTCTCCTGGAAGAAGTTTAGCTGTTCGGAATTTCTTTCTATATGATTCTGAGTTCTTTTCATATCTCACAAGCAGTGCCTGCTTCAGGATTTCATAATCTTCCTGGTCATCTCTTGAGAGCTTCAAATATACATCGTAGGCCACACCTCTCAATCCCTGAGATAGTTTAAGACTCCACTTTTCTTTCCCTAAGCCATAGGTAGTGGCAAGTCTTTCGTATCTATCCAGGTACAACTCAATGGCGTCTTCTTTCTAAAAAAATGGGTCCAGATGAAAATTCATGGTCCCACTTGAGGTGCTCTGCCTGGAGCTACTGTCAGAGTGAGGTGAGCTACCACCATTATTGCCAGTAGTTGCCTGAATGTCGAGCTCTTTCAACCTCAATTGATGGTCTCTCTCTGCTTGTAATTTCCTTTCCTCAGAGTCAATTTTCTTTGCCTCATTTTTAGCCTCCAATTTTTTGGCTTCAACTTCTAATCTTTTGGTTTCTCTCTCAGCATCCAGTCTTTTGGCTTCTTGATATGAGTAACTATCATATCATGTTTTGTATTCGATCACTTCCTGATATATATTGTTTACACACGGTATCCCGTGGTTGCAGGAAGTGACGTCTTGACTCCTGCTTTGAATTGACAGCAGACGTGAGTTTCGATTTGGGACAAGCTAGCGTCTCTAACCGGCAGTCTGCTTGTGTCGTTTGACCAGTATGCAAGGAATGTGTCCAGTAGGACCTGCTTTTGAAATGTGTTAATTGCCTTTGGGCATCTTTATATTTCACCTGCAAGATCGATTACCATCACTGCCTTGTGCTTTCATCTAACAGTATAATGTCAGTTTAGTCTTAGCAGTGTGTATGGAATTCTTGGGCACGTAAGTTGACTGTACCATTAAAATGGAGAGTATCAGAATCAAGGACCGTAGAGACATGTGCTAGTAAAAGCTACGATGTCATATCATACTCAAATGGAGTAATGTGCTAATAAATATTTGTGAATCGTGCCAAGAAGTTAGGCCTTATTAATGAGTACCTGAGGTGCGGGCCAGGGAGACTGTGTGTGACTGGCCAAACTTAAATACATACACTATAATTCCTCAAACGGAATATTGCAAGGAGAACCCTGGAGGGTACTCAGCAGGCCACAGTAATACGGAGTGTCAAGCCTGAAGTCTAATGCACTCTTACCACAGGTCGTCGGGAGGACAGTTCCTGGAATAATAAACATTCTTAAGATTTACCCGTACCACTTCTCTTTCAGCTTCTACTTGCAATTTCCTTTCCTATCTATCCATGTGTTTGTCCACTTCTGTTGTGACATACTGAATAAGAGCTTCACCTGTCATATTTAATTCCTTACCCTCCTGCAGGATCGCAGTCCTGAACTTCACTAGATCAGCCATGGCGTTACTTAGAGAGGGTATGTAAATTTACTATAACCAAATTATTGTAGTTAAACTTAATTAATTTAATTGAACAAAAAAATTTCCGTGCAACCTTGAGAGCATCAACTATTTACTGAGTACTAAATGGTACTCCTCCTAAGAAAACAATAAAAAATCCTATTATAGAATTTTTTTCAAAAATTTGTTTCTTTTGTTATCTATTGGTGGCACAAGATAGAGTGTAGATAGATGAATAGACTATGTATGGCTCAAGATATACAAAAATATCCCAGGAACGAGCCCCCAGTGTTGCGTAAGGTTTTTATTTGGCTCTTGGATCAGTATAGTACTGACAATTACAGAAATTGAATTTCTGCAGGAAATGGTGAAGTCCCAGTGTCTGAGAGAACTACTGGTATCACAAATTAGTTACGGCTGTGACTGATCTGATCTCGAAAAATTAGTAGAGAGGAGACCGACATAACTTGCCACCTCCGCTGTGTAACTAACTGTGATAGTAAGACAAGGAAACAGATTTTACTTAACAATGATAAAATTGACAAGTCTTCAAATACAATTTCCTTATTATTTATTTAGTATATACACTATCTACTCTTGTGCTGAAGAGTGAATGTTGAAAAATGGAATGTAATGGATTTGTAAGTTAACCTATGATTTACAAATATTTATATCAGCTGTGCTGTCATTCAATTATAGTACATGTATCAGCTGTGCTGTTAATTACGTCTATAACATTTATTAGCTGTGCTGTTAATCTTGTCTCTTTCTACGCTAAATCACTTTCTCGTCACTGACACTAACTTTTGCTCACAATTGCAGACGGAAATGGTACTAATGTGTACTCATCTCTCAAAAGATCTGTCCTTCTTAGTTTGGTTGACACAAAACCGGCTGAGGATCGTTCCTTTAGCCCACCCAAGACTGAGGGGGACCAAAGATGTAGATTCTGTGCAACCTATATGCTCCTGCGGAGTTCCAGGCAGCTGGATTGACGACCCACGATCTCAGTTTTGATGACACGAATAAAACCCTCTAAGATTTTTTAAACCGGCCACGTTTTGACTCGACTTAGTGAAGCAGGCTGCAGGTCAATGCACTTCAGGTAAGCTATAAATCAAAGTTGACAGCTCCTCTTCTTCAGTCGGTCGTGTCTCTGGCTTCGTGTCGGTGATGTGTGCTTATGCATAAAATCTCGCCCGATTATATAGGCAGGTGAGGTAACTTCTACTGTGTAAGAAAGGCGTTTGGTTGGTTCCTGGCGGGGCAAGCTGATTGGTTGTCTGCAGTTTGGTCTCATGCCTCGTACAGGCTAATTTTATTCTGTTTTTTCCGCCATCTTGCGTGAACAAGATGGCCGCGACCCACATCCGAAAAAAACAGGGCTTAAGTTTTTTTCATGGCGTAACTTCTTGTAATTTATTCCGGCTCAGCAACTGTGCGTTGATTGGCTGGGGCAAATTTGTATCCCGACATAATGATTTAACAAAGTAGTGGGGTTACACACACTCGTTTCACGACATAGCCCCATCCTTTCCTAGCTGTGACCTGTCATAGCTGAAGTGTAAACACCTGCTGTAGTTAATCATTTTGCGTCTGTCCTTCCAGAGTAATAGGGTGTCGACTTAAAAAAATCAGCTCCTACATTGTCTCTTCCCGGAATGTAATTCACGGTAAAGGAATAAGGCGCCAGAAGCAGACTCCACCTTAACAATCTCGAATTTAACTTTTTAGATGCAGCCAAGAATGTTAAAGGTTGGTGATCGCTTTGGACAATGAAGTGTGTCCCATACAGGTAACCTAAAAATTTGTCGATGGACCAAATTAGAGCCACACATTCTTTCTCTATTGTCGAGTTATTCAACTCAGCTGCATTCAGCTTCCTACTGGCGTAGGCGACGGGTAAAAGTTCCTCTTGCTGGGGTTTTGATTTCTGCAAGAGAGTTACACCAATACCTATAATGCTAGCGTCCGTCCTTAATACAAATTCCTGTGTGATATCGGGTAGCGTAAGGATGGGTTTGCTTGTGAGTTTTTCTTTCAGCTCTGTGTAAGCTTTTTCACAATGAGCGTTCCATTGGATTTTGTCAGGCTGTCCTTTCTTCGTTAAGTTAGTTAATGGTGCACACAGAGAGTTAAAGTGGGGTATGTATTTCTGATAGAACCCACATAATGACACGAATGATCTCACATCTTTCTTCGTTTGAGGTCTGGGTGCCTTTTTTAACTTCCCTATATTCTTTGGGTCAGGAGACATATGACCTGTAGAAATAGTGTGAACTAGGAATTCCAACTCCTTACAACCGATATAGCACTTGGTTGGACGTGCAGTCAATCCAGTTTCACTGGTATTTGGCAGTATCCCTTGCTTAGATCTACCTTCGATAAATACCTAGCCTTACTCAGTGTAGAGAACAGCTGGTTGGTGTCAGGTAATGGGTCCACCTGAGATTCTGTGATCGCATAAAGCTTCCGGTAGTCAATACATAACCTGTGTTCACCACTCGGTTTTCTCAATAGCACCACACTTGAGCTACAGGGAGAGTCTGACTTCGAGATAAATTTCTCCTTCAACAGATAATCAACTCTTTCTCAGGCCTAATTACACACCAGCAATATACTATTACGTATGTTCTCTTTAAAACAAATACCAAACTGTTAATAACTCATATGCAATGTCCCTTTCCCATGCACAGGTGTTCATTACTCAAAATTAACATCACATTCATTTTCCTAAATACAACTTATCTCTATTTGTTTGTCATTCCCTTCTCTTATTAATAAATAAGCTGTCTGTCCAAATTATTTTACTTTGTCTTTGATTTGTGGTGTTATTGTCATAATTGTCGTTTTCATGTCCACTGTTTATAGTTACGTCCACGAGATGTCATCTGTTCATAGTTACGTCTCATAAATGCAACAAAGCAACTTTCCAAATACATTGTTTTGTTTTTGGGCTGTCAGTTCTAGAATGACCTTCACCAGTGCGAAAACCATGGTATAAAATTTAAAAACATGTCACTCGAATTATCAAGAACAATACAAAATTACCTGCACTTAACGCCTTATATTTTACCAGGGCGGCTTTGTTTAGTCTAACTAAATAACTTTGATTGACAGTTCGCGATCTCCAGGTCAACTGGGGGTGAGGCTGACCATTAGTTTCAGTTTTGCAACTATTAGACTGTAAGAAATAATTACTGGATCTTCTTGCTATACTTTAAGTTAGCATTACAATGTATTACGTTATCCTTTATAATGTCTGAAAACAATGCTTAAGACGGAGCATACGCCCTGTTGTATTATTCACCATTTCCTTATTATTTGTTAATGCTTTACTTTGTAACTCAGATGTTTGTTTTTGCATCTGAGCATTGCAAGGTCACACTTGTTGAAAAACGAAGAGACGGGCATGATAGTTTGTAGGACACGTTTCAAGATGATAATCAATTCCTGTAGATCAGTTGTTTAGATTACTTGGAGATACAGGTACAACCATTAGAAGATTTCACATATATTTCATGAATGACCTTAAACTGAGCACCAACATAGGAAGATGTACAAGCTTCTGGGCAAAAATTGGTAAAGATGTTGCGTACGACAATGCAAGTGTTGTGATAAACGTAACAATCCGACAACATTTGTAAATAGTAATATTATTGATGAAGGATTCGTGCAGAAATGAATCAAAATTTCTAAAACAATCAGTAAAAATTGAATTTCATTCTGAACCTATAATGATCGCACAAAATGTCTTTGCGGCATCTTGTCACAATACAAACGTGGACAATCTTATTTCATTGATAATATGTCGCTAGACAAAAGACAAATAGTTTCTAGGTGGATTCCATCACCTGAAATTTATTTCCGCAATATAATATAAACACTGTTGTGCTGTCAAATTCGATGACTATTTAAAAAAAAAAGACTGAACTGTTGAAGAAGATAATGTCCGCAAATAATAAAAATAAGCAAATAATATTAACATAAAAGTAATAATAAGAATAGCAATAATATAATAATAATAATAATTTTGTCAGTACTGATTTCGTCAAATTTATGTCTAGGGTATATATATGATGAAGTGTAAGTCACAACAACAACAGACAGATAAACAATTTAATTTATTCCACCACACTTGACAACACTGTGACACTCACACACATTTAACACTCTATAAGACTATCTTAAATGATTCACTGGTAAAGTTTCAAATATCCATGTATTAATTACTTTCACTAATATATATCCTGATTCAACTACAAAGTGAACCAGGAATCACAATTAATTGTAATCACAATTTATATATACATAATTTATAAACATGAACCTTGTAGTGACATATTTTATTAATATTATCATATGTGTGTCAGTTGTGTAGTAGTACTATGAGGTAATACTGGTTTAGTTTTTTCAAGCTATGTTATTATTTGTCATCATGACTTCAAGTGTTTGTTTATCTGGGAAATAGTATGGGGAAAAGTTCACAGTTCCTGTCAATTTAAACAAGATATTGTCCCTCTTTTTTTACTAAAATGTCAATTTTTGAGGGGACACATAATGTTGAGCTCCACTGGCCACAGAGGCTTAACTTTCGTGATGGCGGCAGGAAAAGACTCCTCTGCTCGATTGCTCCCCTGTGTTCTGGAGACACCTCACTAGTCACTATCTAGACCCAGGAGTATGCTGTCAGCCTCCAGATTCAGCAAAGCTCAGACCAGGTGCTGCTCAATAACTTTAGGACCACAGTCCCACAATTCATGGAATAATACACAGTTACGTTGACTGGCAATGAATATAGCACAATTTCGATCTGCCGATGTCCCAGGCTTTTATTTAGAAAAATATGCACTGGCGCTCAACGCACTGGTTCTTTAGTAAGTTTATTTGAAAATGTGGTGCTGAACTAACGCTTCTAAGTGACTATATTGGCGGGTCTAACCAATCGAGCCATGTTTACACAGCTTTTCAAAAAAGTACTCCTACTCACGTTTCCCTAACAACAAAGAATCAATATTTATAGCCCGACTAATCGTGTTTAGCCTTACATTTACTTTCCGCCAATCAAATAGGATTTAACATGGGGACCTATTTCCCGTACAATGGTGGTGTCAAAATCTGCCACTGAGCGATTCTGATTTTGGTGTTGTCTGACAGCACCACCATTTTATTTTGGCTATAATTTGTTAATTCCTAGACTATTTGCGTAACGTTTACCATATTATTTGTCAGCAAGTCCTAAGGAACCCAACTATATAAACTTTATGGGGCTAAGGGGCTGCGTTCAAAATATGCATTTTCTAGGATAGTCGTGTATTTGTTTTTTTATTTTTTATGTTTAGAACCGCCACCTGTCCTGCTGTACTGTCAGACTAATGTCAGGATTTTAGACATAAAACAGTAGAATGTCATGTTTCCTAATAAGCGTTTTGTAAGTTTTTAAACCTAACTCTCGTATAGGTAGTGTTTTTTTTTTCACTGTCTATCTGAAAAAAAGAAGTTAGTTAGTGCCTCATGCCTTTCGCGTGTTAGGGGTGGCATTAATTGTGTATCGTGAGACTGTGGTAGTATTGAATGTGTTCCTCCGATCCGCCCTCTCTCTCCCTAAGTTCATCTGTCTTCTCATCACGCAGTGTATAAAATGAAATGAATGGAATATTAAATATAGGTCAGCTTGTGTATCTCAAGGTTTTTCTTAGAAATGCAGTACACATTTTATGGTAGAAAGCGTGTATTGATGCAGTAGGCTTTTACTATCAACGTGAAACGTTACAATTTGCAGACGAAGTAGAAAACAAGGGGGATTTCGAGTACAGTCATTGTGACAGCACTGTTCTTTACCATTCTTCTTTCCTTTTATTGAATTTAGGTGTTAGGCTTTTCATTTACCTGATAATTTATATATGTGGATTAGAATCTCTCACGACACTGATTAACATGCAAATTGCCACCAACTCAACAGTTCACAAAAACCATTTCCCGCTTCCACCTCGCAGCGATGGTAAGAGAATAAAGCAGCATTTAACATGACAAATAATGAACGTTATTTAGTCCCACGAAGCTAATACGTTCGCCATGGAAATGGCGCGCTGAATGAACACCTGTAACTAATTAAATTATTGATCGTCCGCAAATGATCAAACAAGCCGAACTTTGTTGTCCATTCGGTCAGAACAAGCAATGTAAAATTAGCATAGCGGAAAAGAAATACAAATGACGAATTTTTTAATGACGGGGAAACAATCGATTTTGATAAAAAACGTCTAGGCTACTTAACATAAGAAGAGTTACAAACTGGTACCATAAATTGATGGTGAGATAAGCAGATATCAGAAACGAATAAATTGCTTTGAACTGAGGGCTTAATTATATACCTCAACTATAACAAATAAATATTGACAAATTCTTCAAAATGGTCACAGGTGGTATTATGTCGTAGATTTTTGGATAGGAGAATTAAGACTAGGGGTTGGTCCCTTCTGAATAGAGTTGAATAGGCGATTGGCACCGTGAGAATAAGTAAAACAATAGAATTTCCACACAGGTGAGATGATAGACTGTGGTATAGAGGCTGTCGCTGAAAGCGAAAAGAATTCTTCTCTCTCTCACCTATCCTCTACGACGGCTTTTACAGAGTCCGACAGTCTAAACCACATATATATTACATATAATTTTATCTACTCACGGGCACGCACATACACGTGACGACAGTTAAACACAGACGTGGGAAAACTATAGCAAATGATATATGTATATTTTAGAACGAGCTGACCAACGCACTGATTAGTTCAAGAGAGATTTTTATTATTATTGTTAAGGATAGATTTGGGATGCAGATAAAATAGTGTGGCATGTTACTACACGCTAGCACATTTCCATTTACGTGTGAGGAATTGTGTTCGCCTGTAGACAAACTACGGTTTGCACGAAGCGTCCACCCGAATTAATTGGGCTTCCGTCTTTGTGTTTGTGTCCAAGAGGGATGTAATTTTTCGAGCTCCGGGATAATGGAGCGTGATATAAATATACATCGTGGCATTTATTGTTTGAGGCCGCCACGTTATGTGCAAGATGGTTCATAAACGTATCTAGAAGTTCATACCATAATTTACTACGAGTAACTTTGAGATATGAGGCAACTAATATTTGGTTTGCACTGATTGCTTCTGCCGCATTACTTTGGTTTTCGTGGATTACCGAACCTTTAGTACAACGGCCAGAATTGAGTGGAGATGAGAGGATTGTATTATTATTATATAATTGCCACTTAAAGATGCCTAACGTTTGAATCTTATTGACGGACCAGATATAATCTACTACGCTTATCCATTGCCATGTACTTTTGATGTTTGATGGACCATTGTGAAGTGACTTTGTTTATTAAATGTCAACCATGTTTTTCCCGTGGACCTGTTCACCTACCGGCTTTGTTATGTGTACTGACAATATTTGTCCTGAATGAACACCTGCTATCATTCGTGTATCCATGCATGATCCTCTAATTTATCCCAACGTAACAATTATCATCAAAAAAAAATCTTCTCACAACACCAAAGAAATACATCAAGGAGAAACATACATATAGACATAAAAAAACCAATGAATTTCTACCAGGATGATAGACCCGTTATGATATTAACTCTAGGTTTAGCCCACAGCCCCGTTATGAGACAGATGATGGCCCAAAGAGTCACAAATACATATGGTTAGGGTCTAATATTGTCCCCCTTAGAAGGTATAGACTGACTTTGACAGCAGTATCTATTCTAAAGGAACAATTAATACAACAAGCGAGTGCATTAAATAACGAACATCCTTCCGTCACTTTCACTCGGTTCATTCATCAGGGATCCCTGGCACACGTTCTTGCCTATCAAAAACTTGATGTTGTTCACCGTCTGGCGCAACCGTAGGACACTTCTCTACAGTGAATCTGTATTCTTTGGATAAAGCGAATCCCAGCTCTACAATTACAGGTTTATTCCACTGTTTTCGGGGAGCGTTCACTTCACCAGTTAAATTTTAGATTTACTGTTAGTGTCACTTGAATCAGGTTAGATAAGCAAGTTTAAACGGGCACACAGGGTTCAGAAACACGAGGATTCCCTTAATTTGGAAAGATGACCAGTGGACAACTTCTTTCAACAGATAGCCTTGTTTCACTATTTACTCTTTCGCCAAAAAAATGTCGGGAAAATGTTAATGGTATTGATTGAAATTATTCTCGCCGCCAGTCAGCAAGTTTACATTAGAGTTCATGAAAGAATTTAAGATCTGGCGCAAAGGCCCCGTATTGATCATTACAGTCTTTGAAACCCGTTAGTGGGAAATAGTATTTCTGTCTAACTCTGTTGGCATACGCACTGTCAGAACAGTGTTACTTGAGAAAACCCACGTGGTTCAAAATAAGGACTGTCTATTTCTTCACAAGTATGAAACTCTTATTAAATGCCGGTAAAGTTCGGGTCACCCCAGTATTTCACTGTATAAAAGGAAAAGCACATATATCATTTACATATTATGTACTCAATATAACTTACACTTTAAATAGCAAGCCGTTTGCTTGACTTATAATTTAAAACTTCCCGAGAAATAAGTTATATAAAAAAATATCGATCATCATGAATTAGGAATATCATGCGTATTCCTTCAAAACTCACTGATGTCGCGTCTAGCATTTATAAGTGTTATTAAAACAGTTTCGACTGAGTATTTAGCCGTTAAATTAAATTCTTTATAGCTACTAGTTTAGTAAGCTAAAGATATAATTTATTATGTATTTCCACTGCAACTCGTCGATTAAAGAAATAACAAACTATCAAAATATTCACTCTGCACACAGAACTAGTTTAAAATGAAATCGGCGATTATAACACTAAATCACTTCACAAAATACTAGAGATCTATTCTAAAGGCCATCTCTATTTACAGAGATTATTTAGAAATCTAACGAAGGTTGTTCTAGTCTAACTGCAAAGTTACTGAGTGAAATGAAATAGTTTCAAACGTGGGTTAATATTTCAAACCAGACAAAAGATGAACTATCTCCCCCGCCCCGATCTCTCCCCCTTCTCATAACAGCTACGTTTAACTTAGAGGCGTGTCGTAACTGCCACCAGGGCGATTACGCACCTTCGGTAACAAACTGACCGGGAAAAGCGCGTGTCAGTTGCAAATCTCAGACAGCCGTCTGAAACTGCGACTATAAGGTGTAAATATTCGCTCCTACTTAAGCGTTCGGCCGATGCAACTGTTTGTTGACCGGTGAAAATGCAGACGGATGTTGGCTCTCTCCTAGCATTCTCACGCGTTTACGTCGAGAATCTAACTCAGGAGTGTCGTGTCATCTGAAGGTGCAGACCCAAGTCGGCTCGATGTCTGAGATGGACTGCAACTAAATCGCACTTCACGTCTGACTGACATCTATGTAATAAAATTACGTATCCCAGTATGAGAAAAAACACAAGGTAAAGTTTGAGGATACTGAAGAAAATATTTTTCGCAAACAAGTGATGCGAAAAATACAGGAAAAAACAAGTAAGGAAAGATAATAAAATAAAGGATGCGGGTGAGAGAATAGGAAGAAGATGTAGGCAATTTAATGATATAAAGACCTACGTGACATATTAGTAGTCAATTTTACACCTACATTTAGTATATGTACTTCTGGCAATATAGCTCGTACATGAACAGTTATTGTCAATGTTTACAATTATTATTTTAGTTTTGGCGTGCAACATCTGCACCTACTCTTATAGTGCGTTTCAAAAAGATCGGTCGACGATTGACTTCAAATATCTCCATATTCCTTGCACTGATAAACATGATTTTTTGCATGTGGTCTTATATTTTCAATGTCCCAAAATTTTTATAAAATTCAATGTTGCAGGTAGTGTTCTTTTCTTGCAACGGCTAATTCCTTTGATCTTTTTTAACGAAGTAATTATTTTGTCCTGGCAGAAAATAATTTACCGTAAATGAAGGAAGTTGCATATTTTCGGCATAGGCGTATGTACAATTCGAATGTTAGAGGGGTTTGTTAACTGATTACTACGTGAGGTCCTTTTTTATTTCTTCGAAATATTTAAGAGAATAATAACGCCTATTCGTTGTAAATGTTACTTTTTATACTAAAACGTGAATGGATGCATGAAGAGGTGAAAGTACTGTGTATATTAAAAATAGTAGTGAAATCGAGGAGATAAAAAGGAAATGAATTGGTTTACATATACACATAGATGGAGGAGAAAACATATAAAACGTATAAGGTATTTACACATTTATTCCGAGTCAGACGAGTCTAACATATTAATTACTATTCTCGGCTGAACGAACGACAGTCCATCTTTTTTCCAATAGTCATTTTCCTCTTTTAATACATGGTCTTCACATTTACACCAATAATCTTTGTCTATCTGCGAGAGGGCGGCATATGTTAGTTCTTTCATATTGCATAGTTTGAAAGTTTTATTGTCAGCTGCCACCTGTCCTTTAACTTTTGCCCAAACGAGTTCAATTGGGTTTAAATGTGAATGATAAGGTGGCAGTCTCAAACACATATGTCAAAACTATCTACTACTTTTTTTCTTGCGTCCTGGTATTGATTGAACTGAAAATTCCATTAGCTTTGAGTAATTGACCAAATGAGCTTTTACTTAAACCCAAAGCGTGAATAGTTCTCTTTTCAGGATTTGAGAGACTCCGATACAGTTTACCACGCTTTGCTTCTCTGCAGAAATATTTATACATCTTCACTGCCATTGTATGCAGTGTAAGAAACTTGACTTTCATACCCTTTGTATTACAGACCTAGAATACCGCAAGATACGCCTATACACTGAAATACACAATCAGTAGAACGTAGTACCCTGGTAGAACGGTAACTGAACACACCGGAAGGGTCAATGTAATGTTTAAAACAGTGCGGTAGTGAGCTGAAACACGTGATTTTCGTTCAAGATGTTAAATCGAAATAGCTCACAAATATGAAGGGGTAAGCCCTTTAAAATTACGGTTGGCTAGGAGGTAGTCGATTTTGTATACTTTAAATAAAGAAAATTTAAAACCATAAGTTTGTTAACGAGGAAAAAAATGTCCCCCTCGGGACATAGCGAATATTAGGTCATATGCAAAGTTGCAACAATTACAATCTAGTGGTTGCAGAGATATTGAATATTAAACAGCGGCAAACATTGTGAAACGCACTATAGTCCGTTCAAAAGAGGTTTTGCAGTACACTTGAATCGTATCTTATGCGGACTTAACTTACGCGGACTCAGTTTTACGCGATTGGTTGGCCAAATAGGAAAACAATTATAAAAAGGGTTCATTGCAAATTTTACTTTTTACTGGATTTTTTTTTTCGTAGATGCATAAAGCATTATTAATTAAAACTCTATTGGATAAAGTAAAATAAGACTATAATATATACTTTACTTATTATAGTTTTCTCCTTTTCTCACTTTTTAAAATATTTATAATATACGAGGGGCGTTCAGGAAGTAATGCACCACATCGTTTTTCTCATAAGCTGTTTATTCAAAAAGCATGAAATTTATACACAATATACTTGGATATGTCATGTAAACATCGGTATTATTCAACATAATCCCCATCAACTTGTACGGCTTTATGCCAGCGCGAAACAAGTGCATGTATTCCTAGCCCGTACCAGATTTTGTCTTGATCATGTAGCCATTTCTTCGCTGCATGAATCACTCCTTCATCATCTTCAAACCTTGTCCCACTGAGTGCATCTTTAAGTGGACCAAATAGATGAAAATCAGAGGGTGCCAAATCGGGACTATAGGGTGGATGGGGTAGTACAGTCCAACCCAATTTGGTGATTGCTTCCCGTGTTGCCAGACTTGTGTGAGGGCGCGCATTGTCGTGAAGGAGAAGCAGGTCTGCTGGATTCTTGTGCGGCCAAACTCTGCGAAAACATTGATTGAGTTTTTTCAATGTCTTAATGTAAGTTTGCGAATTGATTGACTCTCCTCTTGGCATAACGTCCACAAGAATCACACCTTCAATGTCCCAAAAGACAGTGATCATGACCTTTCCAGCTGAAGGAATTGTCTTGAATTTCTTTCTTCTTGGTGATTGCGGATGATGCCACTCCTGTAACCGTGGTGGCTGGTTACTGCATCCAAATAATCTTATGTGACCACTGTAACAATCTATCCAGGTGATATGCCAAATCTTCGCACCGTGTAGACCTTTCGTCACAGGTGGTACATATTTTCTTCTGAGTTCATTGATATTGAATTTCCTAGTGATCGCAGTGGTTACTGGTTTACTTATATATCTTGTGGGTGGTAACTGGCGACTGCCAGAGGTGGAGTTACCCAAATGAATGTTTATTCAAGACCAGGTCCTTACTACTCACGCAAGTTGTCAGTGATCATTTGTACCTTCCTAGTGCTTCCATACATGAGTAAGTAACAGCAATAAGTTATGGAACACAGTTTATTAGTAGACTAACAGGCAATGTTTATACACGACTCAATAACCTGGCTATCAGCGGCCAGAAAGCCTGTGGGTTACATGAATCTTAAGGTCTCGTGTGAACACATCCCACAAAACTAGAAAAACAGTCTCCTCAAATAACATACTGGTGAAAAACATTGAAACTTTCAGTGGTCAGGCATTTCCTTGACCAAAGGTTAACCACACAACCTTTAAAAACCCGGCCCGCACTAAGGCTGAAACAGGTCTCCCTCACTTAACAGTGAACTCCATGACTGAACTGTGTTCTGCCTGCGGTGGTCACAAATAGCTATCGACGATCTCATTGGTCAAGCTCGACCAGTGAAGTTATCTTACCAACTAATCTTGCTCAAGATCTTTTACTACTGTTTAACGTGCTAGCTAGCGTAAAAACAGGCTATCCGGTGACATACGTCCCGGGGCTACAAAAATGTATCCTAACGGAAGACATTTTAATTCTATCAAAACCCAAAAACTATATACATAGCAAACTCAAATATAACGAAAAAAACATAAAACAAAATATCATGTCAAACAATCATGGTCAGTATAAATACAGCATAGACCTATACAAAATCAATAAGGTCTAATAATATGAACATTTAATGAAAGGACTATATAGGATAGCATGTCAGGACAGTGGACATAGGTTGGGGAGTAGGAAGAGCCTGTAATGGAATAACTCCAGGGATATCGTAGTTCATATCAACAGAAATATCCATAAGTGCGATGCATGTATCCTAGAAATATGACAAAGGATAATAGCGAATAAACAAATTTACAAGTTATGTAATAATACCTGCTACAAATTAATATGTAACCGATTTGACATTACAGCCGTACAAGTGTTGTTTACAATTGTGAGGCTGGCGTTAAAAACATGATAGATAAGCTGTTGATTTGCAGCTATAGTCTACACCTGTGAAGTGAGACTATTAATATTAACCTCTGTGAACGTTCAAAAAAATTTTTTTTAAAAATTGGAGAGCCTGTTCTACAAAAGGAACGATGGCTCTGCGCTATCTATGTACATTACATAGATCCTGAAATCTAGTTTGCAATACGGTGAGAGTCTGTCGTAACCGTATTAACTCTCTACGTGACTTGGCCAAAACAAAACAAACAAACAAAAATCAACGTAATGAGCAATGTACAATCTACTATAAAAGTGCATAGTCGCAGTAATATACTATTCAATCTTAACAAAAGAGTGTAACATGTCTTGTAACTCTGTTCTTCATGGTTGTTGGGAGGCGAATAAAGTAATAGTCCATGTGGAAGATGTGTCGGAGACATCTTTGCCTTTCTCCAATAATGTTACAATTCTCCACAGTAGTCGGCTGTACGTCTGAGTGCGGACGACTATCTCAAACTGCAAGGCTAAGGGAAGAAAGGAACTTACCATTGTCAACCTGCAATAGAAAAAAAGTGTATTGCAAAAAATTAGTGCTTGTTAAAAAACATTTGTGCCAGTTCCAAACAGGCAATTTCCTTCGATGACAGGCGCTGATCGTACGTGTGTCCTTTAGGATGGGAAGCAGTTGCTGTGAAATGAGCAACGGGACGATTAGCAGTATATGGTTTAGTACTGTCTTGGCGGTTGGGATGCATAGAACGACGCTTCTTGCGAATCTGTACACGAACATGTTCATGTGAGGGACGAATCAACTTTGCTAAAGGGACGGAGTTGTCAGACGATGATGAATAGTTTCGTTTAATGGCTGTTCTGGAATGTGTGTCCATGGGAACAATATAGGAATCATCATCAGAGGCTACAAGATGTGTTGTCTGGTCAGGCGTAATGTCTTGCCATGAGTTTTCTGTGATGGTTGCCGAAGAATCCGAATGGACAGTTGATGAATGTGGTGGATCAGTAACTGTGGATGGCATCAAACCAGAGTATTCATCGTTTGGAGGTGTATCCTATGTTCGTGGTTCATTGTCATGGAGTAAACGGTCGTTGCGGTGTTGGATTCGTTGTTGGAGCTCCTGTAAAGGGATGTCATCCTCTTCAGATGAGTTATCTCGTTCGCGTCGATATCGTTCTATCGTATCTCTGACTAACGTGGGGCAGTTGGTTGTGGTGACATGTCATCAATGCTAGAGGCAAGTGAGGTGGTAGACGAATAATGGCAAAGGGTGGATTTCCTGACAGGTCGTGAGGAGCGAAGGTGTGGAATTTCAACAGGTCGGTGATCATCTAATTTCATTTGAGAAACGTGAGCTTTCATACAAGGGGATTGACATAAGTCTTGGGCCTGACCATGAAGAACATGTCACAGAGAGCTGAAATTTTGTATAGTGTTTATTCCTTTTCAATATAGCCACCGTCTGAAGTGACACACTTCTGCCATCTCTGCTTGACCTTGAAAAGACCTTGGGAGTAGAACACCCTATATTTAAAACTAAACCAGTCATCACATGCCAGTATAACCTCTTCATCGCTGTCAAAATGATTTCCTTTTAGCTGTTTTTTTAAGATTTGGAAATAGAAAAAAGTCTGATGGAGCCAAATCTGGAGAATATGGTGGGTGTGGAAGATTTTCAATATTCAAATCGTTGGCTGCTAGCTGCACAAGCCGTGCTTTGTGAGAGGGCGCATTGTCTTAAAGCAAAGGAAGATTTTGAGTGCACGTTTTCCCTCGTTTCCTGGTCACAACCTTTATTAGTTTGGTGAGAAGAAGATCTGCATAGTACTGTCCATTAACTGTGTTGCCACGAGGCAGATAATCTTTCAAAAAGACACCTTTGCCGTCCCAAAAAAACAGTCAGCATCACTTTTCCTGCAGATTTCTGCGCTCTCGGTTTGACAGGTGCTAGGGAGCCCGGGGTTTTCCATTGCATGCTGGCAATTTTGGATTCGGGGTCATTATAGTGTACCCAACTTTCATCTACTGTCACCATGGTGTCCAAAAAAATTTTTGACTGACACTTTTTGAGCAACTGTTGACAGCAATTTACCCTCGTTTGCTTCTGTTCACGTGTCAACAGTCGCGGAACCCAGCGTGCACACACTTTTCTCATGTTCAGTCTGTTGTGTAAAATTCTATAAACTGTTCTTTCATTTAGTTTTACTCTACTAGATATCTCCACAATTGTCATTTTTCGATCCTGGTCAATGATTTTCTTCACTCTTGTTGCATTTTCATCGTTACATTCTAAGGCTAGTCTACCAGATCTTGGAAGATCAGCAACATTTGAGCGGCCGCACTTAAACTGTTGACACCAGTTTTTTTACCGAAGTATATGAAGGACAAGAATCACGAAACACTGGTTCCATCTCCCTGTGTATTTCTGTAGGTATTTTTCCCTGAAACATCAGAAATTTTATCACAGCTCTGGCCTCCTTCTTTTCCATTGTTTTGTCAAATCTTTGGTGCAGCAGATCCGGTCAATAGGGTACATTGCGCCGTGCACCGTAGCGGGAAAACCCATTGAAGAAACAAACGCGTACTTCACACATTCTGTTCAAATATGATGAACTTTAAATGTGCCAAGTTTCATCTTCCTCCTGTGACTCCTTCATGGTCAGGCCCAAGACTTATGTCAATCCCATTGTAGTAACATTCTGTCTCTGAAGCCATAGGATATAATCTGTAGGAACAATCTGTTCGAAGACTTTGTACCCGTCATCAAGCTTTTCTGCCGCTAACCAATCATCAGTAGTCTTATATGTTTTCTTCTTGATTACACTTCTGTTTTCTTTCTCTTCCGCTTTTTCTCGCTCTCAGTATGTGTTTTGTGGGGGTGGGGTTGACCGACTAGATGATATCTTGTGTTTTGCATGCATCGCTGTCGTTGTGGCAATCTGTCTACTTAGTAGGTGTTTATGCTCTACGCTGGGAGTATTTACCTGGGATACACACTTGTCGCTTTGCTCTGGTACTTCTGTTTGTGTGCCGGTGTGTTTCTTTGTTTCTGTCTGTGTAGCAACACTGACCATGTCTCTCTGTATGTTGTCATGTTTTCTAACCTGACTTCTCCATGCTCTACGCCTATCACTGTCATATTCTGTTTTAACTCTCGGCTAATAGGATATATTCTTACTGTTCGCATACGATCTTACTTGGTTTACGTCCATCTTCCAGCCGTTCTCAATTCTTATTCGACATCTTTGGTGGTTGTCTATGTTGACGCTAATTATTTCTAATATCTTGCCTTTCTTAATCTCTGCCAGAAAATTTCAGACAGCTATACGTTGGTGTCTTCTGTTGAGGCTGCTCAAATCTGAGCCTGATCTATGGTTGCTATTGAAACGTGGTAGTGTTCTGTCATACGTGTGTTGTCCGATGTTTAAGCAACTTCCACAATTGTAACATGTAATCTGGTTAACATGGTGAACTGGAGCAGGATGCGAATTCACTGGGGTAGTGTGTCGGTTGTGTCTCTTGTCTTCGTTCCTGTGAAATGAGTCATTTTGCCGTACATTGTGTGAATAAGATGAGCGTTGATAATCGTTGAAGGTTGCATTGTCTCTCCGCCATCTTTCTTGTTGCCGTTCGTTGTAGAAGCAACTTCCAGAATGGTGTACTGTGGCACACTTTCTGTGATATGGTTTGTAGTTATTTTTCTCGTGCACACTTCTTCTCATATGCACATATGAGGCACTTTGAAGGTTCATGATAATTACTGTTTACAAAGTTCGATCACAATGACAAGGGCGTGAGCTGGTCACGAGGCACCAAATAAACTAATGTGACAGCTGGTCACGAGCACTAAATAACATTATGTCGCCGCTGGTCACGGGATCAAATAGCAATATGTGTAACCGTGGTGGCTGGTTACTGCATCCAAATAATCTTATGTGACCGCTGTAACAATCTATCCAGGTGATATGCCAAATCTTCGCACCGTGTAGACCTTTCGTCACAGGTGGTACATATTTTCTTCTGAGTTCATTGATATTGAATTTCCTAGTGATCGTAGTGGTTACTGGTTTACTTATATATCTTGTGGGTGGTAACTGGCGACTGCCAGAGGTGGAGTTACCCAAATGAATGTTGGTTCAAGACCAGGTCCTTACTACTCACGTAAGTTGTCAGTGATCATTTGTACCTTCCTAGTGCTTCCATACATGAGTAAGTAACAGCAATAAGTCATGGAACACAGTTTATTAGTAGACTAACAGGCAATGTTTATACACGACTCAATAACCTGGCTATCAGCGGCCAGAACGCCTGTGGGTTACATGAATCTTAAGGTCTCGTATGAACACATCCCACAAAATTAGAAAAACAGTCTCCTCAAATAACATACTGGTGAAAAACATTGAAACTTTCAGTGGTCAGGCATTTCCTTGACCAAAGGTTAACCACACAACCTTTAAAATCCCGGCCCGCACTAAGGCTGAAACACATCTCCCTCACTTATCTTACCAACTAATCTTGCTCAAGATCTTTTACTACTGTTTAACGTGCTAGCTAGCGTAAAAACAGGCTATCCGGTGACACTCCATTGACTGTCTTTTTGTCTCAGGTTCAAAATGATCCCCTAAGCTGGCCGGGAGGATAGTGGGATTCGCTTGTATGGCTAGGCGGTGTTGTTGTACGGAAGGTACGGGGTTCGAACCCAGGGTAAGCCACTCGCGTCTGTTGTTTTTCTGTTGTCTGGTGTTCTACTTCTTTTTTTCTTACGAGCGCTTGAAAACATACCTTTATGTTTGTCTAATATTAATTTACTGTTTACAGGCCTCGGGTTTCCCTTCCTTATGTGTCAAAATGATGTGCCCAGGTTTCGTCACCTGTAATGATCTTAGCCTAAAAGGTCTCTCCATCAGCATTGAAACGCTCCAACAATTCAGAAGAAATTGCTTTCCTTTGCAATCGGTGGTCATTTGTGAGACTTCTTGCGCAAACCTTAGAAAATCCGAGAGTTTTAATAACTGCATTTGCACTACCAACGCTGACTGACAGCTGTAAGGCCAATTGTTGAGTAGTGATTCGCCTATCAGTAAGAATAATGCCCTCAGCGCATTTCAACATTTCTGCGTTGGTGGCTGTGGCAGGACGTCCACAGCGCGGCCGATCAAGCAGCTCCGTATCTCCAATTCCTGATTCTTTGATTCTCTGAACCCAGCGACTGACTATACTCCTGTCGACTGCAAAACTTCCATACACATCACATAGACGCTTGTGAATATTCACAACAGTTTCCTTCTCTGCAACGAGAAATTCTATCGCAATTCGCTGTTTATAACGCAAGTTGCTAACACGCTCCATTTCAACGGTTTAGGGCAGTCGTATTATTTGGCCGATTGCGGTGCAATTTGGTGCACACAATTGGCACATGCCATATTTGAAGTGTACAAAATGTCATGCTTCTATCTTCATTATTAGCTGAGAAAAACGATGTGATGCATTACTTTCTGAACGCCCCTCGTATGTTACATCATATTTAGTAAAATAATAATGTAAAATAGCATTTATTCTAAAATTTGGCAAAATAGAGGGGCTTGCTAAGGCTACAACTCAATTTTGACTAAAGGTTTTGGTTGTTTTTACTTTGCGCAGAGTCCTTAGGACATAACCACCGCATTAAGATGCAATCAAACTTAGATACTTTTGACACACCCTTTTGTTGTTGTGTAATGTTGAGATGTTGAACAAAGCAAATTTTTCTTAGCAATCTTCGTTTATTCTAGTCCATCTTTGAAAGTAATACAACATTTAACGGCTTTGCTGTTTTCCTCGTGTAATAAAAATAAATGTCATTACCTGTATTTGATTACAGTTTGTTTATATGTCGTGGACAACATTATGTGAGTATGAGAAATAGATTTAAAGCCTACCATTATTATCATTATCATCATCATCCTCATCGTCACCACCACCATCATCATCACCACTTTCATCGTCGCCGTCATCAGCATCACTATCATCATCATCACCACCATCATCAACCTTAGTTTACAGCTCCACGCGAAGCAAAGGTGCTCAATAAAACAATGCCAAGTCCCCGTATCCAGTGCCATCCGTTCAGTCTTTCCATTTTATTTTTATCTCTGTCATATCTGTCACCAGCTCTCTTCTCCCTTATACTCTTTGTTTGTTTGGTGCCCTCCTATTTCAATTCATCTGGGAATTCCAGAACACAGACTGACTACCTTTGTAAAGCTATGAACTGACTGTTTTGTTTAATGTGTGCCATATTCAGTGTCAGTGTTTTGTTATTACCATTTGTTCCACTGGTGCTTCTCAGGTTCTTTCCACCAATTCTACATGATGAACTTATTTTATCTTGTTAATCATTCTATTGTACGCGAACACTTAGGTGGTGGAGTGGCTAAAAGCTATGGCGCCCGTTCTAAATCTAAAGGTACTGGGTTCCAAATACAGGGAATATATTTGATGGAAATTTTCTGAACCAGTGGATCCTTATGATGGCGCACTCCCCCCTAATCTCGTGAGTAGTGATGTCGGATACCAAGTCTTATCAGATAAGGACGAAAAAATAAGAGGTCCCGTTTGCAAGTTGCGCACGTTAAAAATCCCACGGCAGTTGGGCATCGTAAAGAGTAGGCCGTATGGCAGCTGCCCTGACAACAATTTACAAAAATTAGAAACCTACCCACCACAAAAATATTTATAGAATGTGTGATCCCTATACACACACATTGGGATTCTCGTCGCTGCTACGAAGTTTATACACTGTGCTGAGATCCTCCTTGTGTGATCTAAGGGAGGAGACCTTATCACTGATGGAGTTGTCAGAGTGCAATGAAGATAGTCCTTGAAACCAAACCTAAACGAACAACCCATTTATGAATGTATGTATGGTTTCTGGTTTTTGTTTTTTTTTGGTTCTTTATTTGTCCGAGCCGTACATTAGGACAAATTTGGCATTTAAGTTAAAGACAAGAGTACCTGGCATGTGTTTGTTGAAGTTCTATGTTCTTTGGGTTTGTTCTTGTTCTTGATCCAGCAGCGTTTTGGCTCTCTCACTTTTCAGCCCAATGTCATGTCAGCCCAATGTTATGTCAGCCCAATGTCATGTAGTGGTATATGGATAGATTCACAAATTGTTTTTGGTGCATATGAGGAATGTTCTTTGGGTATTGATTGATTGATTGATTGATAGCAGATACTGCCGTAGCTTAATGAAGATTTAGAGAATCACTACACTTGTTCTGTCTTCGAGAGGTGGGGTGACCATATCCCTTTCTTGCTGCCTTTGCTTTCCCTAACTAAAGTGCAGAGTCAGGTACTCATTTACAGCTATGTGGACTGGAGCGTAACAGCACTTTTTTCGAACCGATTACCTTTGCCACGACAGGCTAGTGCTCTAACCTCTCTGTAAGATCGTGCAATTAAAACAACAAATTGTACTGGAGTGAGTTTTCAAACTGAGCAGTACACTAGATCTTGTTATATCGTTTCAATCATTCTAATCTCTGCAAACACCCATTTATGAAAGTCTGTATCCTTCAGATTATCACTTTTGTTGTTCTTGATGTTTTCAAGCCATATAATCGGAACGATTAAAAATTTGAGTTAAAGATTATTATTTTGGTGTTGGATTTGACTTTCTGTAACCGGTATTAGTGTCAAACGCTCTGAAAACTCCTGTTGTCTTTTCATTGTGATATCATTATTTGTTGATGACAAAACATATTGGCAATCGTGATTTTGCCGATCATCTGGCTCATCTGTCACATAACCGTAACCAGAAGCAAGACACAGCGAAGACGATTTATCAAAGATCATAGCAGATATTTCAAAACAAAACAAAGATGAAAGACAAAAATGATATGAATAAATACAACTAACAAAAACGCATAATGCACTGAGAGATAACTCTATACAAGATATGGAATCTTACAGTACCATAAACAAAGAATGTTGTTACGTTTATTTTCATAAAGTTGGCGTTTGACATTTATGTAAACTTAAATTCACTTTCTCTAAAAACTTGTGTGTTCACTTTATTTAGAGCCGGTTTACGGCCTCACAGTCATTACAGCCGAGACAGGCGTAGGCGAGGCAGAAGAGCGATAAATGAAATAAAACGGAGACTTAAACTCTTAAGTGCTAATGTATCTTGTACACATAAACAGCAACAAATCCATAGTTCATTCTTTTTCTATATACATTTTGTATCGTCACATACAGAGTAAAACCGCGGGCAACAGTCTTTATTGTGTGTTTATACTTTTATAATTGTTTGACGTGTCGCTTATTACATAGTGGAGTCCTAAGTGTTGCCTTTTCTTTTCTGTTTGTGTAAATAGGGTCTAAAATTGTCTCATAGAAGCGCTAATTTTGAGGGTTGGAATAACTATTTGAAAAGAAGAAAGAAAAAAAAATGTTTCCAGTCGAATACGCCTGACAATAAAACGGCATAGCTTTAAATACCAGTGCTGGTCCAACGAACATGTAGAGTAAAAATAAACGTATCCCACCATGTTACACAGGCAATTTTTAATCCGTGTGTTGTAACGTCTCTAACGTCAATCCGATACCTGACGTTAAAGGTTTTTTCTACGTCAAGTTTAACAACAGCAACGTTTACAAGCGGACTCGTTCCGTATGCGGCCTTAAAGCGGACATCTTGGGTACGTTCTCTTACTGTCATATTTGGTCCCCAGACCGCAGAATTGTCACAAACAATTATGCCCTCTTCATAATGTGGTGTACTAAGTCTTTGTACAGCGTATTTCAGTTCATCAATTTCCCGTCTCAGTTCTCCAATGTTTTCTTGAGGTTCCTCTTGTTTTTCTTGAGTTTCCTCTTGTTTTTCTTGAGTTTCAAAAGCTGTTAAATCATCAGCCGAGGAAGTCTTATAAGCTACAGAAATATTCGCCTTAAATTTGACGATTTTACCATACCGGTCCAATGTATTTATTTCGCAGTTGTAACGCCCAGACTGTTTTTCCCCAGGTGGAGTCCAGGTAACTTCCAGATAATTCCGATCATCGTTCTCTCCACTTGCCACATTTCCAGTAATTCTAGTATTTGGTGAATTAATAGGTCCTGGTTGAGGTGGTTGTCCATGAACAATTCTGGCTACCTCTCTTTGGCTGTCTCCATCCACTAGAAACAAAAAATAGAATACTATCTGTCTGTCTGTCTGTCTATCTATCTATCTATCTATCTATCTATCTATCTATCTATCTATCTATCTATCTATCTATCTATCTATCTATCTATCTATCTATCTATCTATCTATCTATCTATCTATCTATCTATCTATCTATCTATCTATCTATCTATCTATATATCTATATATCTGTTATATCTATATATCTGTATGTCTGTCTGTCTTTCTGTCTGTCTGTCTTTTTATATTCGTCCGTCTGGCCCTTCCTCCTCAGTCCGTCACGTCCATCTTCCCCTCCGTCTGTCTGGCTTACGTTCTGTTCACCTTGTCTACCTGTATATCTTTTTATCTATCCTACTAGAATCCAGTAACACTCAAAATCATCACCTTAGTGCAGTGGTTTCTAAACGGTGTGGCGCGCTATACTGGTAGTTCGCAAGAGGACAGCAGGTGTGGTGGGGAGATTCAAAGATCATTTTCTTATTTATTTTGTTACATTCGGTGTAAAGGAGAAATATATGAAAAGAAACCCGTAGAATTTTCCACAATTATTCAGATTGTTTTTAGAAAGATAATTTATTTTATATCAAATAGATTTTAATAATAATAAAAACAGTTAAAAATAATGTAAATTATGAAAATTACTGGGCAAAAACAAGCCTACACCTATCATTGAATTTGTATGTTTTGTGAATCAATCATATTTTTATGAAGCTGTATTGTGTTTTACTCAATGAATGCCTCACGATCATATTATAAGGTAGTTGTGTTCTATAGTATGTACAAAGCACTGCTAGGAGTTGATTTTTTTTAAGGTATTTCTTATCAATAAATAATTCTGTGTGACGAGAGTAAATTTTCATTCCGAAATTGTGGCCCCGGGTAAAAATTGTCGGAACCACTTCCCCAGTGCAACGTAGATTGTTGCAGATACCTCTATACATCATCATTGTGAACTTTCACAAGCAATTAGTAGAATAGTTTCCAGCTATTAGAAAATACTGAGACACCATCTAATCTATTAATAATTCATAAAAATTATTCAACACTTCTATCAATACGGCACCTCTAAAACTATTCATAACAGCAAACTATTCGAATCCTTTACAATAGACAATGATTTTTACTTGTTCCACCAAACATCTTCCTTGAGGTCGTAGGATTAGTGAGAAGACCTTCAACAGAACTAAAGGAAAGTATGTATCCGAAGGAAAAAAAAACCAGGCATCCTATGGCAAGACCACAGGTGCCAGATGGGAAAGAAAACATGTATCCGATGGAAAGAAAGCAGGCGTGCTTTGATAAGAAAACAGGTGTCAAGTAGAAAGAAAGCAGGTATCCGATCAAAACAAAACAAATATACTATGGACAGAAAACAGGTATCCTTTGGAAAGAAACAGGCATACATTAGACAAGCAAACAGGTATCCTAAGGAAAGAAACAAGTATGCTATAGACAAGAAATTAAGTATCCTAAATAATTAACAAGTAACGTAGAAAAAAAAAATATTAAAAAAGAGAGAAATTTAAAAAAGCAAGATGCAACATCAAAAATTAAAAATAAAGAAATGTATAGCGCTTGTGAAATTTTTAACCAGTAATGAACCAGTGTCACTTGACCACCGGTAAACATACAAGGAAATGGGGAATTGTTTTATTATTAAGAGACGAGTAAGTCACACGCCAAAAAATTATGGGGAATAATTATACTGTGCTCTTTGTGTTGAATTCCACGATGACGGCACTAAAACCTGCTGTGATCATTTAATTTATTTCCATTTTGCTTTAGAAGTACGAAACACGGAAACAGCGTTGTAAGAAAGTGTAGAAGCTTCATCTATGAAGACCAGTGAGATTACCCTGTTATATATATATATATATATATATATATATATATATATATATATATATATATATATATATATATATATATATATATATATATATATATATATATATATGATTATAACTGACTGTGGGAATGCGCCCCTGTGGTGATATCCGTCAGTTGCTTATTTTCCTAGTGATCCTTTCGGCGTTCTCTCTCCTCTTCTGCTTGTTGTGTGAGCTTCTTTTCGCCCAGTCTGAGGTATGCCGCAGATAGCATCGCCACTTGGTGCGATCGGCAGCTTAATCCTCCCAGGTTGTTGGATGTATGTTCAGTACCGTCATGTTTCTCTTGCACACATCTTTGAATCTCAGCTGCGGTCGCCCAACTGTTCTTTTGCCATCTGCCAGTTGTCTGTAGAAGATATCTTTCAGCATGCGACCAAATTCCATGCGGCAGATGGCCAAGTCAGTGTAACCTGCGTTGTCTTAGTAGTGTATACATACTTTGGAAGCCAACAAGGGAGAACACCTCGTCATTTGTTACTTTATCTTTCCACGAAATGCCGAGGATGTAGCGTAAACACCGTAGATGGAAGGTCTTGAGCCTTCTTTCTTGCTTAGCAAAGGTTGTCCATGTCTTGCTGCCATATAGAAGTGTGCTGATGACACAGGCGTTATATACCGCAGCTTTGGTTTTAGTTGTGAGTTTGGAGTTTTCCCAAACACACGATGTGAGGCAGGCACAGGTAGCTGCAGCTTTGCCAATGCGGCCCTCAGTTTATGTGCCCAGAGAGAGTTTGTCATTTATAGTAGAACCCAGGTATTTTAAGTGGTGCACCACTGCCAATTCATAGTTATCGATGGTGATAACTGGTGCAGCACCCACATCCTGACTCAGCACATTTGTTTTCTTTAGACTTATTATAAGGCCAAAGTCATTGCATGCTTGGGTGAAGCAATTCATCAAGCCCTGAAGCTCCTGTTGACTTTGAGTGACGACTACGGCGTTATCAGCGAATAACAAGTCTCTTATAGTGACCCTTCTGATTTTTGTTTTTGCCTTCAGCCATGCGAGATTAAACAGAAGCCCATCTGACCTAGTGTAAAGGCATATTCCTTCATTTGCATCTCTGAATGCATGTTTCAAGAGTAAGGCAAAGAAGATCCCGAACAGGGTTGGAGCCAGAATGTAACCTTGTTTTACGCCACTGCGTATGTCAAAGGGCTGTGATGTGCTTCCAGTATATTGGACTGTTCCCTTCATGTTTTCATGGAATGACTTTATCATTTCAAGCAGTTTAGCAGGACGGCCTACTTTCATGAGGATTTTGAAGAGTCCATTCCCGCTAACCAGGTCAAATGCTTTTGTGAGGTCTATAAAGGAGATATATAAAGGCCTTTTCTGCTTTCTTGATTTTTCCTGAAGCTGGCGGAGAGAAAAGATCATGTCTATTGGTGATCTACCAGCTCGGAATCCACACTGTAAATCTGGATATATGCGCTCAGTTAACTAGTTAATTGCATTGTGATGACTATGGCAAAAACTTTACCAGCAATACTAAGAAGAGGGATGTCACTGTAGTTATTACAATCACTTCTGTCTCCTTTATTTTTTATATAGTGTTACAATCTTGGCATCTCGCATGGTAAATAGTTGTCTCTTCCCAGCACTGGCACAGCATCCTATGCAGGATATGTAATAGCGTGCCCTTACAGAATTTGATTAAATCGGGAGGAATCCCATCACTGCGTCGTGCTTTGCCAGAGGCCAAGCTATCAATGGCCTTGCTGAGTTCTTCCAATGTTGGTTTAGCATCCAGCTCCTCTACAGTTGGCAGACATCTGACAGCATCAAGGGCTGCAGGCGTGACGGTATTTTCTCTAGCGTAAAGCTCAGAGTAGTGCTCTACCCACCTCTCCATCTGCTTACCCTTATCGCTTAGCTTCTCTCCGTTGATGGTTTTTAGCGGTACCGTCTAACTTTTTTTATGCCCAATGGCTTTCTGTATGCCGTCATACATTTGTCTAGTGTTGCCTGTTTGCTCTGCGGTCTTGATGCTCTCACTGAGCTGGAGTCAATAGTCATTTGCACAACGTCGAGTAGCTTGTTGGACTTTGCTTCTTGTAGCCTTCAGTATCTGTAGGGTTTTAGCACTCGGTGAACGTTTGTATTACATCGCAGCACTGTGCTTAGCTTCAATGACAGGTGTAATCACATCTTATGAAGCATCAAACGAGTCATTTGACTTCGTTGTCTTCTTACCAAGTGCAGTACTTTGAATGGTGTTCAGCAGGTGCTCCCAGTTCTGTGTAACAGTACCGCCATGATGCGGGATACTGAGCACTTTATTGAAGGTCGCGGTAAATTGAGCGGTCATGACAGAGTTTGACATCATGCTGGTATCGATGCGTGGTTTCACTTCATGTCTGACACGATGGAGCTTTCATGGTTGTGCTCTGATTTTGCAGCAAACCGAGGAGTGATCTGTATCACAGTCTGCACTATGGTACATGCGCGTGGAGAGCACATATCTGAGAAGTGGCCGTCTGACGAGAATCAGATATAGATGGTGCCAGTGCTTGGATCGTGGATGTCTCCATGACACCTTATGCTGGGGATTTGTCTGAAAGTAGGTGTTGGTCACGCAGAGGTCATGATGGACACGCAACTCCACGAGCCGTTGTCCATTTTCATTCATCTTGCCAATACCAAACCTGCCCAGACATAAAGGCCATGAATCATTATCGGCACCCACTCTAGCGTTAAAGTCACCATGGAGAACACGCAGTTCTTGCCTAGGTATGCTTTTGATGACCGCTGCAAGATTCTCGTAGAACTCATCTTCAGCTTCTGAGGCAGAGTACAGAGTAGGAGCATACACACCGACAAGGGTGGTGGGACCTGCGCTAGTTTGCAGGCGGAGCGTTAACAGGCGTTCTGATCCATTCTGACCTTGTTCAACCATATTAGGTAGCAATTTTTTTACCATAAAATGTTGCTGTCATTATTGACGGAGTTTCAAACGTCCATTTATTGGTCTATGTTTTTCACCCTGGTCAAAGTTGGGGAACTATGTCTTAACTTTGCTTTGTCAGGTTGTTTAGGGGTTATCTCCCTTTTTGGTTCATTCATTGGGTTTGACCTTTAGGGTCAAAGGTAAAGAGTTCTGGGCTTTGTGCCATGCGCAGTGGTTGAGCGCAAAATTAGACTTCTGTCAGGTAGAGTGCGAACTGGCTTCTGGAGGACGTGAATGTCCGTTGTATCCTGGGGAAGGAAAATCTTCGAAGTGACTGCGTTGTCAGTTTTCCCCAGTGATTTACTGTACGTCAGGAATGACGACAGTGTTATTTCTTTTGTTCTGAGGATTCGTTTCAAGGTAACACCGACTTTATCATTACTACGCATTCGGTTGCAGAATTTGTTGAAGGCTTACCTAGCCTGTGAGAACAGCTCACAGTTCCTGTAATGCAGAACTTATATTTTGTGCTCAAGGTAGCTATTTAGGACTATTTGTCTTTATATGATCAGAAGTCCAGTGACGAAGTTATATAAGGTGGAAACCGCAGATTTGCGGTATATTTATACAAACATTATAGCAGGGTTGATGCAACCTGCTTATGAAGAGTACACAGCTGATGTCATATCGAGGTCTGTGTAATGGCCACTATTCTACCGCATGAAAAGATGTAACTGGCGTTTTATTCCAAGTTGAACGACGGCCCTGGTAATAGGATTACATGAGTTAAGGTCTCGTCCATTGTATGACGGAGTTATTAAGGTATCTGACGCGTTCAGACAGGGATACCAAAGCGGCATTATGAACTGTACATTAAAGAACATACCACTATTGACCATGCCCACATATTTGAATGTTCACCAGCCTTAGTGTTGCGTGTGAAATTCTCGCAACATCGTTTTATGTACAATATATATTTTGTAATGAAAGGGAAATAATCATGTGGAATTTATAGTCACTTTTCATGGTAAGCAGTTGTCTTCTCGTGTTGGTGTCGATGGCAGTTAAGTTTGTTATGCGTTCTTGAATCGTGTCCATGTATGGACTTGCTAGGCCGCTTTTCTCAGAAAGCGGTTGGCAACCTGTTGGGTTATCCTTATAAGGTAATCATTCTTAAGCTGGTTCTTAGTAAAGGTCCTTGTGTCTTAAGTTATCTGAGCTGTGGTCGATTCGCGCTGGACTGCGCATGTCTAAGTCTTGGGTCTTTGTCGAACGATTTCCGCCCAGCAGTGAGTGAGCGAAGATTTTGGATAGCGAGCAAGACGTCTTTGTGAGCGTCTGTGCTTTTCTTGTTCTTCAGGAATGTGAAGTCCTCTTATGGATATTTCGTTTATTCGAGATGATACCTCTAGTGTATTTCCACACGCCGGAAGGCGTATTATTTCTGTGGTTATTTCCTGAAGGCAAGGTAAATTACATTTACATTAACTTTATCGATTTCTGTTCGTGAGTGACATTTGATTCGTAGCCTGTCTTTGAAAGTCATCATCGCGAGATGTTTTCTCAGCTCACATATTGCTACGTTGTACCGCATCGGGTTGATGCATGTCCCAAGGACTATTACTTGCTACTTCGCTACATGAACTAGGTTTGAAACCTTTTGTTATCTAGAGGATTTTTTTGAGGACATTATTTATACTTCAGAAGACGTGTCTGTCTTGCTGAAGTCAGATTAAGGAGAGTGAACTGATCTCATACATCTGGTTATCTCCTGGCTAAGATAGAAAGGGATGGAGAATTTTCCCGACTACATTACAGCCTTATAATGTATTGACATGCCTGTGAATCATCTTTATTATGATGCTGTCTACCGTCCATTGCTGTACTGACTATGTTGCTGTGATAATGACTGTATGATGTACCTACATATTCGCGTATACGTTTTGTCACTGCGGCGTCCACAATAAATGATACAAGAAAAACGTCACTGCTTACAAGCATCTTTGACTTTACACGTCGTGCATTTACGTGACGTCTTTGTGTGGACTGCCCTGTTTTGCTAATGCTCACTGTTTGAGTACACATCTGCATCCTACACAACCAGACCACAGACACCATACACCATCTCTCATCGAATGGTGCACGCATCATTTGGTGGCCATAAGCTGGTTTGATCTGGTACCAGCATACACGGGGTCCCTTACCCACTTCATTTTCAACAAGAATTCATCAGCATCCTTCAAGAAATCAACATACTTCAAGACAGTCAACATCTTCAAAATTTTCAAAGTACTCGGCGTTGCCCGGTAAATGTCAAAATTGCAATTTTTTGACTGAAACAGAAATTTGACAGTACCCGGCGTTGTTGCATATTGCCGGATAACACAGACTGCTGTTGTCTTTAACGCAAGTCAAGCTAGTTGCTGCTGTCAAGGTTCCAGTGCTGTCGTTTTTTTTAGAAGGTCAAGTGCCGATTCTTACAAGTTCTTGTGTTAAGAAGGGTCAAGTGAAACTGGTGGCTGAAACGGGTTTATATTCTGAAGAAGGCCAAGTACCGATTTCCATCAAACTTACATGTTTTAAGAGCTGATTAGAATTTCAATGCATTTTTGCTTGGGCCAAACTTAGTGCCGTTAAGAACTCAAGTGCCGTAACAAACCTGTATATCAGAAGCTCTAGTATCATCGTCGTGGCAGTTGAGCAGTGCAGATGCATCATCGTTGGAGCTTCGCTCTTTAGGACGTTGATGGACATCTGTTTTTTCTGCGGTTCTACGATTGGAAGCCTATAAGTTAAGTGGCCTGTTTGTTCGTAAACTGTGCCCTTATACTTCTGCTGAGTCTTCTGTGTTTCATCTCATTCTTTTGTCATATTGTTATATGTTATTTGTTTATATGTTATTTGTATAACTATATGTTTATATTTCGCGGGTCTGGCTGGGTGGCGACTCCTATAGATCATACCACATAGCAGAGGTTTTCTATTGAGAGTGTTCTGTAGGGTGTGCAAATTTCCGATACTGGAATTTGCTAAGCGACTTTTGTTGCTATTTCTGTTAGTATTGATGACATGTGTTAATATTGTTTTCGTTATTATTTCGCATTCTTTAGTTTTGTTTTGATTTGTTTGTATTTGTTAGCCTCCTCTTTACTATAGTTTAGTTTCATACAACATTTTTGTTTATACACTGTGGTGTCATGTGTATTGTCTAATATCCTCGCAGATATCATCACATTTTTTGTGATATTTCTTTAATTTCCGCTTTATTTTTAGTTGATTACTGCGAATGTTTTCGTATTGTTGCTGATCTTTGTTATTGTTTACATTGTTATTGTTTACATTGTTTGCATTGTTTACATTTTCAATGTTTACATTGTGCTTGTGTTTACATAGTCATTGGTTACACTTATAGTAATTAGTTAATGGATTATGCTAATGCACTATTACTACTACACTGATGATAAATAAATGATGAATAGTGTTGTGCACTATTGAATGAGAAGTGCACCTATAATCAAGAATTGATTGTTGACATTTCATATACAAGTTCTTTGATTGGAGACTTGTTTTCCCACAGAGATTGGGATAAAATAATGTGATGTGAATATACAAGTGCTTAATTTAAGACTTGTTACACTTAGGTTTGAAATAAATTAGTTAATTATTTCAGGTTTTTGGACTCATATGTTAGACAACATGTCTACACTTGAGTACTTTATTGAACAGGGTAAATCCCTTGGAAAGACTGGTGATAATTTGGAAGAGTATGCTACTGCTCTATATAATAAAGCGCTGAAGTCTGAGGAAAAAAGACAGAAAGCAGAAGCTGAGCAGAAAAAAATTGATTCTGAGAATCTGAGACTGCAGATGCAGGCAGATGAAAGGAAATTCCAGATGGAAATGGAGAAACTAAAAAGGGAATCAGAAGCTGAGGAGAGAAAACTCCAGCTACAACTGGAAGCTGAAAGACTTGGAAAAGAAGCAGAAAATAAAAGACTTGAAAAAGAAGCAGAAAATAAAAGACTTGAAAAAGAAGCAGAAAATAAAAGACTTGAAAAAGAAGCAGAAAATAAAAGACTTGAAAAAGAGGGTGAGAATAAAAGACTGGAGAAAGAAGCTGAGAATAAAAGACTAGAAATGCAGTCTCAAGCTGAAGAAAGGAAGTTACAAAGAGAGGCTGATGAGAGGAAAGCAAAAATGGAACATGAAGAAAAACTCTTAGCTTTAGAGTTGGAGAAGTTGAAATTGATGAGCATGAGTAATGCTAATGATGCAAACAAGGGTTCATCTTCTGATAAGGCTAATAGTGATACTTTTAAGATTAAGTTACCAACATTTAGTCCTTCCAGTGATGACATAATGTTCTATCTGGACAGATTTGAACAAGCATGTAAAGCTCATAACATAGACAAAGCAAAATATGTTTATCAGTTGTCAGGGATACTGACAGGTAAAGCTCTAAGTATGTTAAATATGGTGGATGAACCTGACAAAAACAATTATGAGGTTGTCAGGGCCGCTTTGTTAAAAAAATATCAGCTTAACGAAGATGGCTATCGTCTACAATTTAAAAACATGTTGCCTGAAACTGGAGTTGAATTCTCCGAGTTTATTGCAAGAATACGCATTACTTTTTCACGATGGGTTGAACTGTCTAAGACGGAACATACTTATGAAGCACTTATGGACTTAATACTTAGAGACAAAGTCATGTCTTCTGTCAATGAGTCTTTCCTTGCTTTCCTTCATGAACGTAAACCTAAGACAATAAAAGAAATGGAAGATTTCTGTTGCCAGTATGTAACTGCGCATCCTCACATAACCATTAGTAACTCAAAGGTGAAAGAAGGTTTACCAGTTGCTTCGGCTGCACCGTATGGTCAAAACTTTGCTCGTAGATCCCAACAAAATTTTGATAGAAAGAGTAACGGTAATTACTTTCAAAATCATGGAAATCAATTTCATGGTGATTCTTCTTCGAAGAATTGGAGACAAGCTGATAGTCCTCGTTTCTATCACCCTAATAATTTTAGGCATTTCAGAAGAGGATATGGTAATAGAGGCTATTCCTCACGAAGACCTCAAAACCAAACAAGTAGATGTTCGCATCAATGTGGACATGATAGTAATCGTGGAAACTGTAATTCGAACCAGGACAACAATTACAATAGAGACAACAATAACTTCAGAGATAATAATAACTCTGATAACTTCAGAGGTAATAATAGTCGCGGTAGATCTCAACACAAAAAAAAAGAGATATCAGCAGGCTAATTCTGTACAACAGGAAACTCAGGGAGCCTGTAATCAGGTTGTTGACAATAAGAACTTTGACGCTGTCACTGGTTCTGCTTTTGACTTTGAGAGAGCAAACAAATGCCCCCAATGCAGTACTTTATTCGAACCGAGTACCATAACTACTTTGAGTTGTGGTCACCCTCTTCCCGCTCTTCCTGCTGCTGTTGCGCATGACGGGAGGGGTTCTTTAATCCTACATAAGGGTCTTGTTAATGATACTCCGGTCTCACTACTTTTCGATTCCGGATGCACCACTATTGGTGTTAGACAATCGCTTGTAGATCCATCTTGTGCTACAGGAAAGGTTATCAAATGTGTCACATTTGGCGGCACTCTAGAAAAATATCCTACTGCTGTAATTCGCATTGCCACTCCATTCTTTACTGGAGATGTGCATGCTTGTCTCTTGCCTAATCCTATTGCAGACCTTATTATCGGTCGTATTCACGGAGTTAGGGAGTGTACCCCACAGCAGATTGCTGCTTGGGAAGATAATAATATGCAAGCTACCAATGCAGTGGTTACAAGAGCACAAGCTCTACAAACACCCGAAACTTCACTGAATGGTGATAATGAAGTTCATAGCCAAGATAGTCACTTAGTCATAACTCGTGACTCTTTCATAAAATTGCAAGAAGAAGATCCTTCTCTAAAAAAATTCTTCATTCTTGCGAAGAAAGGTGATCCGAATCAGGATACAAATAGAAAATCTTGGATAGCAATGAGAAACGGCGTACTTGTACGTATGGTACAAGATTCGACTACGTCGGCACATTCGCAAATTCTTGTTCCCAAGAGCATGAGAGTGCAAATATTGCAACATGCTCATGACTCGCAATGTGCTGGACATATGGGTTTTTCCCGTACGAAGTCGAGAGTCCTTGCGGCTTTCTTTTGGCCTTTTGTCAACAAGGACATTCGTATTTACTGCCGATCATGCAAGGTATGTCAGGAGGTTAAATCTAGAGGACCACGACATGCTGCGCCTATCCAGGCTGCTGACATTCCTATTCGGCCGTTTCAGAAAATGGCCATAGATATTATTGGCCCTTTTAAGGTCAAGTCGGCCAGAGGACATCAATTTATCCTTACATGTGTCGATATGTGCACACGTTGGCCAGAGGCTATCCCTCTTAAGAGCATATCTACTACAGATATCGCAGATGCTCTTTGGCTGATATTTTCTCGCTTGGGGTTCCCCAGAGAAATATTGTCAGACCATGGCACTCAACTCATATCTGACACTATGTCACAGGTAATGTCTACCTTACATATTAAACGATCTCTCAGTAGTATCTATCATCCTATGTCTAATGGGTTAGTTGAGCGTCTGAACAGAACGCTCAAGACTTTGCTTGGTAAGATAACTGAAGATCATCCTCAAGATTGGGACAGGGTTTTACCCGCGGCTCTCTTTGCCTATAGAGAAGTCCCAAATGAACACACAGGATTTTCTCCCTTCGAACTTGTCTTTGGCGCGCGTCCACGCGGCCCTATGTCTTTATTACACGATCTCATCACTGCCGATGATATTAGCGATGAAACTCAATCCTCATATGAGTATGTCATTGCTCTTAGACAAAAGATCATTGAGGCATGTAAGCTAGCAACTGCTTCATCAGAAATTGCTAAAGAGAAGGCAAGGCAGTTTGCTAACAAGAATAGATGTCTACGACAACTTTGTCCAGGTGACAAAGCATTCGTCCTACTCCCCAGTAGGGAAAATAGACTTCTTATTGCATGGAAAGGTCCGTATGCAATAGTCTCTCGGATTTCCGATGTTGACTATGTGGTCGATATTGATGGAAAGCATAAAACTTTCCACATAAACATGCTTTCGGAATTTCACGAACGTCCGGACTATTTGCTGCCTATTTTCCAGGCAACGGATGATTCTCCTACACCTCATGGTCATTATTCATCTCTGTCTGTCATACAGGATGAGGAATCTACCTTCTCTGATGTCAATCTTCCCTTCCAGTGGTTCCATTACATTCCACGGAATCTTGGAAAAACGTTTCTGTTTCTCCTAATCTTTCTGGTGACGAACATCGACAAGTCTCGTCGATGTTACAAACATTTCAGGATGTTCTCACTGACATCCTGGACACACAGATGTCATAGAACATGACATAATTCTTACCGACAATAATCCAATTAGGGTTAGGCCTTATCCTATTCCTATACACTTTCAGTCGCAAGTGGAAAAGGAATTGGATGAAATGATTCAATTAAATATAATTGAACCATCGACTTCACCATATTCTTCTTCCATGGTTATTGTCCGGAAGAAAGATAAGAACATACGAATTTGCGTTGATTATCGCAAATTGAATCAGGTCACAAAGTTCGATGCTGAACCTACTTATGCCTTTAAACTTAGAAGATCTACTGATTAGACTTTCTAATTCTAGATTCTTCACTAAACTTGACTTGTCTAAAGGTTATTGGCAAGTGCCTTTAGCAGAGCATGCCAAACCTCTTACTGCTTTCTCTACACCTAGGGGTCTATTTCAATGGAATGTTATGCCTTTTGGTCTCATGAACGCCCCTGCTACTTTCGTTCGCATGATGCGTCGAATTCTTTCACATCGTTCGGATGTCATCGCATACTTAGATGATATCTGTCTCTTCAGTGATACCTGGGAAGATCACTATTTAGGGTTATATGACTTACTGTCCACTCTACGTGAGAATAATTTGACAGCAAAACCTTCTAAAGCTTTTGTTGGTTTTGGTGAAATCTCTTTCCTGGGTCATCGTGTTGGTCATGGTCTCTTGAAGACAGAGGACCACAATACTTCCAAAATACTGAACATCTCTGTTCCTAAAACGAAGAAACAAGTTAGGAGTCTCTTAGGTTTAATTCAATTTTATGGGAGATTTATTCCAAATTTATCTTCGATCATGGCACCTCTCTCAACATTGTTGAAAAAAGGTTCGCCTAATCTGGTCCGTTGGTCTGAAGAATGCCAATCTTCCTTAGACCAGATCAAGAATATATTTCATCTCCTCCCATCCTAAGATTACCTACTCTTGATAGGACTTTTGTTCTTCGGAGTGATGCTTCATCCACTGGGATTGGAGCAGCACTTATGCAAGAATATGCAAATACTCTGCATCCTGTTATGTACATTTCTAGAAAACTAAATGCGGCAGAGAGGAACTACTCGGTTTTAGACCGTGAGTTGTTAGCTATGGTTTGGTCAATTCTCAAACTACAAAGATTCCTCCTGGGCGCACATTTCATTCTAGAGACTGATCAAAAAGCTCTTACAGCTATTCAGACTAAGAATTTGAAGAGTTCGAGATCCACTCGATATGCTATTGCTCTTCAACCTTTTCACTTCACGGTACGAGCTATCCGTGGTGCGGATAATGTGATGGCTGACATTTTGTCTAGATGCCCACATGATTCCAACTAATACTTCTGTCCTATATTTCTATATATATTACAGAGTCATAACACACCTATATTACTACAATAGATTAGCACATCTGTACTCACTTTATATGTACACATACTATCGTGCTTTGTTATCATCTTCTTCTGTTTCGTTTTTTAAGATGATAGAGGAAGACTGAGTAGTTAATATAAGGGCCGTAAGTTTACTAAACAGCCACAATTATTAATAATGTATTGTACCTTATGAAGCATATTAGTTGTTAATTAGCGTTATATTGCTTGTACTTTCTCAGAATGTCATTGATGAGCTGAGGACTTACCTTACTATTATCAAGCATGACGAGTTCTACATTGTGTACTTACCCTCGGAACGTCAGAGGATGTGTCCTGCATCGTCATGTACTTTAATTTCATTATGTACTAGGGTCATTACATGTCAAATAATGTACTATTTAAATTTTTCTATCAGATTTGTACATCCATTTTTTAAGACAATATTAGATTATGCTATTTGATGATGACTATAGTAACTTGCATACGTATATTGTGTTTACATGCTAGCGTGATGTGTGTTGGTGACACCTCCCCGATATGAATATTTTTTGAGACATATTTATTTTTCTGTTGAGGTATATTCTCACCAGACACTCTATATTTAGCCTCATGTTAGGCAATTTAATTAATTATCCGCGCATAATTCGTGCGTTTTGAGCCGCTTATCGCATGCTCTTGTATATTTTAAAAAAAATATGTTCCACATTTTTTTTATCGGGAGGTGGTGGTGATATGTTGCGTGTGAAATTCTCGCAACATCGTTTTATGTACAATATATATTTTGTAATGAAAGGGAAATAATCATGTGGAATTTATAGTCACTTTTCATGGTAAGCAGTTGTCTTCTCGTGTTGGTGTCGATGGCAGTTAAGTTTGTTATGCGTTCTTGAATCGTGTCCATGTATGGACTTGCTAGGCCACTTTTCTCAGAAAACGGTTGGCAACCTGTTGGGTTATCCTTATAAGGTAATCATTCTTAAGCTGGTTCGTAGTAAAGGTCCTTGTGTCTTAAGTTATCTGAGCTGTGGTCGATTCGCACTGGACTGCGCATGTCTAAGTCTTGGGTCTTTGTCGAACGATTTCCGCCCAGCAGGCAGTAAGCGAAGATTTTGGATAGCGAGCAAGACGTCTTTGTGAGCGTCTGTGCTTTTCTTGTTCTTCAGGAATGTGAAGTCCTCTTATGGATATTTCGTTTATTCGAGATGATACCTCTAGTGTATTTCCACACGCCGGAAGGCGTATTATTTCTGTGGTTATTTCCTGAAGGCAAGGTAAATTACATTTACATTAACTTTATCGATTTCTGTTCGTGAGTGACATTTGATTCGTAGCCTGTCTTTGAAAGTCATCATCACGAGATGTTTTCTCAGCTCACATATTGCTACGTTGTACCGCATCGGGTTGATGCATGTCCCAAGGACTATTACTTGCTACTTCGCTACATGAACTAGGTTTGAAACCTTTTGTTATCTAGAGGATTTTTTGAGGACATTATTAATACTTCAGAAGACGTGCCTGTCTTGCTGAAGTCAGATTAAGGAGAGTGAACTGATCTCATACATCTGGTTATCTCCTGGCTAAGATAGAAAGGGATGGAGAATTTTCCCGACTACATTACAGCCTTATAATGTATTGACATGCCTGTGAATCATCTTTATTATGATGCTGTCTACCGTCCATTGCTGTACTGACTATGTTGCTGTGATAATGACTGTGTGATGTACCTACCTATTCGCGTATGCATTTTGTTACTGTGGCGTCCACAATAAATGATACAAGAAAAACGTCACTAGCTGTTGCAAGCATCTTTGACTTTACACGTCATGCATTTACGTGACGTCTTTGTGTGGACTGCCCTGTCTTGCTAATGCTCACTGTTTGAGTACACATCTGCATCCTACACAACCAGACCACAGACACCATACACCATCTCTCCCAACTACACATCAACACATCACGCATAAAAAAAAAACAACTAACACCTACTTCGTGTTATCTAGTTTTAGTAAGGTCTTTCCCTTGTCAAAAAAATGTGCAGTCTTTCTCGCGCACCATTCCTGAGCCTACAGGTGCGTTTCCTGAAGAGCAGCTATATCCGCCTGCAGTCGCTTAAGTTCGTCATTGATTACGTCCAAAAAATGAGCCATGACAAAGATTGCAACTTTCTTTGGAACTGATGTGACACAATAACGTCAAGGACGGATAATGGAATTATATTGACACTGAACATAAAGTATGTTGCCTATCACACAAACAACAAAACATGCAGAAAAGGTAAGAATACCAAACCTACACATTTATATGGAGGACGTAAATGAATTAACAATAAATTATTGGTAAACAGATTGAATATACATCTATGATCAGAGAATTGAACAATTTCACACTTAAGGGGGCGAAACACTTCAAAGAAGGAGGAACAAACCAGGATGTCAATAACAAGATAAATACAGCTAGATTCACCATCAACTCCCACAACAAAGTGTGGAACTCTGCAGCTGTTTCTTCTCCAACCTCTTCTTAAATTAAGCTGTTCGAAACAAACGCGCACCAACATGGCTTGTTCCCAAGAATGTCTTGTCCTAACTCCAGGCATTCACCAACATATACACCCGTGACAAAAATAGCCAGATGTGATAAGACATGAAGATCTGTAAAATGGAGCTGGACTACAACCAATACAACCGAGGATTCAAGAGAGAAAGTGGAGGTGGATAGAACATTCTACCAGGAAACTGCAAAAAAGCACAACCAATCCAGTATTGAGTAACATCATCACATAAAACAACTTTCTATACAAATCGCTGCTGCAAGATCACGTGAAAACGTTGTGCAGGATTCCTGCAAAGGGCGCCAGCTGCTGTCGTGGCTCCATGCTCCTTGGGAGGGGGGGGGGGCGACTAGAAATTATTATAATAAATGGACACAATTTTGATGGACAGAACACAACTTCAGAAAACCATCCAGAGTAACCATCCTTGCATGACATAGATTGAAATTCGCGGAGAAAAAGAACAATGGGGAGGCGGCCAAAAACAACTTTAAAAGAAGAAGAAAAAGTAGCGTGGATCTCGAGGGTAAGCTGAAAGAAATATGTCCCATCAGATACAATGATGGCGAGTAGCATTAATAGCCCGATGGTCAATATGAAACAAATAATTATAATTATGACTGCAATATCTATCTATCGATTTGTACATTACTGTCCGTCTGTTTATTCGCCTGTATTCGCTTTAATATTTTTTCGTCTGTCCGTACACATACACATAAAGCAAACAGAATTTCCGAAATTTTATGTTGTCCATTGAAGATTTTACGTAATCAAACGACGTTACACTAAACCTGCATACAAATATATTGTAGATCGTGAAATGTTTTGGGCACCTGGTCTGTTCATTTTATTAGATAATAAGTTTACTTCTATTTATTTATTTAGTCATTGGTTGCAGTATCAATAAATTTTGGGAAGTGAAACTATTTAGTATCAGAAGTAAACGATATAGTTTGGATTGGTTTTAAGGATCATCTGCAGAGCACAAGAACAACTCCATTAGTGCTCCGATCTCCTCCTTAGATCATTCAGAGAGGATCTCAGCACAGCACACGAACTTTGCGTCACCGGTGAGGATTCTTATGTATGTTTAGAGGAATCACACATTCTATAAATATTTTTGTATTGGGTGTGTCCTATTTTTTAAATTTTTCTAAGGGCAGCGGCCGTATGGCACTACTCTTAACGATTGCACACAGGACTTCTTATTTTGTTTCGCTCTTATCTGAGAAGGCTAGGTGTCCGATTTCACTACCCAGGAGATCAGTTGGCGGGAGTATGTTAATATGAAACAAATATAAAGGTATGTTATCAGGCACTCGCATGAAATAAAGAAGTAGAACACCAGACAACAGAAAAACAACAGACATGAGTGGCCTACCCAGGATTTGAACACCGGACCTTAATATTACTCACTCAACCAAAAGGGAAATATTCTCACAATTACAGAGCAAATTGTTCTAACAATTAGAGACCAAGTATTCTCATAATTGAAGGGCAAAATGATATCAGAATTATAAGGAAAAATGCACTCATAAATGCAGGGTAAAGTACTCTCACAACGAAAATACCTCACAAATACACAGCAAACGCTCTAAAATATACAGGACAAAAATGTTCTCATAAATACAGGACAGAAATGTTTTCAAAAATACAGGTGTTGAATGTGTTTCTGCGTGACTGTTGAATGTGGTATATATATTTATAAGTGGTACCACAGTAGAAGATAGGTGTACTGGCACTGTTGGTAGTTGGTACTGCTACTGGTGTAAATATTTTGACATACACGCCCACACAGGGCTACTGTAAACAGGTCATGAAGACGTCACAGTCATACAGGATGATGAAGTCAGGAAGCGTTGAACGACTGGTGACGTTTCCAAACATTTCATTACAGTACAATATAACGGCACGCTGACATCGACACATACATTGACATCTGAACGAAGGTTCAACTCATCATAGACGTAATCACACGCCAATACACCTCTGGCAAAAAATAGGCCGCTTGAACAGCGGGCTTACATATATAGTTCATTGATACTCTGGTACAACACCTCTGGCAAAAATAGGCCGACTTGGACAGCGGGCTTACATAAATAATTCAATGATCATTTGGTTCAACGCCTCTGGCGAAAAAAAGCCGCCTTTGACAGCGGGCTTACATAAATAATTCAATGATCATTTGGTTCAACACCTCTGGCAAAAATAGGCCGCCTTGGACAGTGGGCTTACATAAATAGTTCATTGATACTCTGGTACAACACCTCTGGCAAAAATAGTAATGTTAACACTTCTCAGCACCGGGAGTAAGTCGCCCAAATAACTCAAAGTTTTATGGCAATGCAAATAAGTTCAAAATGTCTACTTTACCTGCTCTGCCTTCCATGAATCAAACACCAGAAAACACTTGCCATTTCCTAGGCTTATAACTCCATGCCAGAATCACATTAAAGGGGAATCTTAAACATAATCTAATCACAGAAGAACTCTGATCCCTTAAGATACTTGCCAGAGGAAAAACGCTGAACGACTTGTCAGTACGAAAAACACCAGGCGACTCCAAAAAATAAACAGTCTTCCCGTCGCGCCCAAATTCTAGCGCATGCGCAAATCAATCGCGCGACTTGAGTTAGTTCATAACAGGAATGTACACTAAACTGTTAACAAAAATCTACAAACAGAACCTTATATGGGCATATCGCTGGAAAAAAGTAAGCCCAAGGGGATATAACAAAAACAAGAATGTACTCGACGCTGTTCCAGGAAAATCTACGAACAGAACCTGATATGGACATATAGCTGGACACAAGTAAGCCCAAGGGGATACAACAACTAAAACAACGTATTCCAGAAAATAAAAGTACTGGTAACCTCCCTTAGACCACAAATATAAGAAGAAGTGACAAGAGGGGCACATTGAAACAAACTGACCCTTAACAGTCTACCGCACCCCCCGGGGAAAAAAATGATAACATCGTTTTTTTTGGAAAAAAATATATTGAACAAATCAGGGCGGTAGCATATAAGTATCAAGGTAATCAATACAATGTATAAATAAATACCATAGAAACACTATAGCGTGTATAACATAAATTCCATAACACACGCTAAAAATAATGAGCAGGATGACGCAAGCACCAGGCTCATAACGCATAAATAATGCGCTGACGAAGGCCGTAAACAATTACAATGCCATAATACCGTGCTATACTAGCGCACGATAGAGCGTCGGGTGAGAAGAAAAATAAATCTCACCAAGTATAGAGAAAATATTTTCTCATAGAACTAACATAATTATAAAAGTAAGTTGCAACCATAGCACAATAAAGTGCTGACAACATAACAATGCCAGAAAAAATTAAATAGGTATGTCTTCATATACCACGAACAAAAATTACAATATTGCCATGCCTAATAATAAATTACCAAATTAGAGGTGTCATTAACGTATTATACTTTAACATTGTGATGTACAGAAATATAGAGACACCAACATATATCTACCAAAGGAATATCAAACATAGCATTATATCTCTAACATAACATCGTATACTAGATTACAACATTAATAACTAACCGTTACAAATACAACTAAGCTATGATGCAGAGTCCCAGAACACTGTTTGGTAGCGTCCATGCGTAATGGTAAACAGGGACATCACATGAAGGGATACTTGCAAATTGTAGATATTCTCCGTCTAACAGCATTGACTCGCTGTGAGAAAATATAAACGAAACACATGTGTTTGACAACTGTAGGATTCTACAATATATAACACTTAATTGTAATTCCTAATTATGAAATGTGGCCACGTAAAATACCGGCCTTTATATTGTGCTAATCAAACCTTCTCTCGTTACACTAGAGACGGTACCCGAGAAATTAATACACAGTGTTTACCAGAATGTATTAAAGAGAGTCAAACAAATGTAATAACAGACTGTTAATGTATAACAGTATTATGGGTGTATTACAAACCATGCTATGTATAAGAAAATTCAGGCATGGGTGTCAAGAAGAATTCTGTGGGCATCGAGACAGTATGTCTGCCATAACATTATCCGCACCACGAATAGCTCGAACAGAGAAGTGAAAAGGTTGAAGAGCAATATCGTATCGAGTTGATCTTGAACTTTTCAAGTCTTTACTCGGTATAACAGTGAGGGCTTTTTGGTCTGTTTCTACAATGAAATGGGCGCCAAAAAGGAATCTTTGAAGTTTAAGTACCGCCCAGACCATAGCCAATAATTCTCGGTCTAGTACCGAGTAATTCCGTTCTGCTGCATTCAGCTTTCTAGAGACATACATTACCGGATGCAGAGTTTCATCATACTCCTGCATCAATGCGGCCCCAATCCCTGTGGATGAGGCATCGCTGCGAAGAACGAAAGTCTTACTTGCAGTGGGTAGTCTTAGGATAGGATAAGATGAAAATAGTGTTTTAATGTTATCCAATGAAGATTGGCATTCTTGGGACCAGCGTACCTTATTAGGTGATCCCTTCTTCAGAAGAGTTGAGAGAGGTGCAGTGATAGACGATAGGTTTGGAACAAATCTTCCATAGAATTGTATTAAACCTAAAAGACTACGGACTTGCTTTTTTGTCTTAGCCGTAGGGATGTTCAAAGTTTTAAAAGTGTTATGGTCCTCCGTTCGTAAGAGACCATGACCCACCCGGTGACCCAAAAAAGAAATCTCACTAAATCCAATATGGGCTTTGGATGGTTTAGCTGTAAGGTTATGAAAGCATAGAGTAGATAACAGTTCATATAGACCTAAAAAGTGATCTTCCCAAGAATCACTAAAAAGACAAATATCGTCCAAGTAGGCAATAACATCCGAACGATGTGAAAGGATACGACGCATCATGCGTATAAAAGTAGCTGGGGCATTCATAAAGCCGAAAGGCATGAAGTTCCATTGGAACAAACCCCTAGGTGTTGAGAAAGCAGTAAGAGGTTTGGCGTGTTTGGTAAGAGGAACTTGCCAATAACCTTTAGACAAGTCGAGTTTGGTAAAGTATCGAGAATTTGAAAGTTTAGTAAGGAGCTCTTCTAATAATGGCATAGGTTCAGCATCAAATTTCGTCGCCTGGTTTAGTTTGCGATAGTAAACGCAAAGACGTATGTTATTGTCTTTTTTTCTGACAATAACCATAGACGAAGAGTATGCCGAAGTAGATGGTTCAATTATTTTTAACTGAATCATTTCATATAATTCTTTCTCAACTTGTGCCTGAAAGTGCAAAGGAATAGGATAAGGACAGACTCTGATAGGGTTGTAATCGGTAAGTATTATGTCATATGACATAATTGATGTTTGTCCGGGAATGTCCGTAAGCACGTCCTTAAAAGTTTGTAACATAGAGGAGACTTGTCTCTATTGTTCAGCAGATAACTCTGAAGAGATAGATACATCTTCCCATGATTCCTTAGAATGCAGTGAGATAACCGGAAGAGGGAGGTTCACATCGGAAAAGGTAGCCACTTCCTCCTGAATTACCGACAGAGATGTGTAATGACAATGCGGTAACACTGGATCGTCTGTCACTTGGAAAACAGGTTGTATGTAATCGGGTCTATCATGAAATTCTGTTAACATATTAATATGGAAGGTTTTATGCTTTCCATCCACATCGACGACATAGTCAACATCGGAAATTCTAGATATAACAGCAAAAGGACCCTTCCATGAGATAAGAAGTCTGTTTTCCTTACAAGCAAGTAATACCAATGCCATGTCACCAGGACAAAGTTGTCGTAACCGCCTATTTTTATTTGCGAATTTCCTCGCCTTCTCCTTAGCAAATTCCGATGTAAAGGTAGCTAACCTATATGCTTCGATAATTTTCTTCCTTAAAGCAATTACATATTCGTAAGAGGATTGAGTTTCTTCGCTGATATCCTTAACAGTTATTAAGTCATGCAGTAATGACATAGGACCGCGCGGTTGTGCACCAAAGACAAGCTGGAATGGGGAAAAGCCTGTGTGCTCATTGGGGACTTCTCTATACGCAAAAAGGGTAGCGGGTAAAACCATGTCCCAATCCTGAGGGTGATCCTCAGTTATCTTTCTTTGCAAACCCTTTAGCTTTCTATTTAGACGTTCGACTAACCCGTTTGACATCGGATGATACATACTACTTAAAGACCTTTCAATACGTAGTGTAGACATCACCTGAGACATAGTATCAGATATTAGTTGTGTGCCATGATCAGATAAGATTTCTTTTGGAAATCCTAGACGTGAGAATATTAACCAAAGAGCGTCTGCAATATCAGCAGTAGAGATGCTCTTAAGAGGTATAGCCTCTGGCCAACGGGTACACATGTCAATGCATGTTAGGATAAATTGATGTCCTCTGGCAGATTTGATCTTAAAAGGACCAATAATGTCTATTGCCATCTTCTGGAAAGGGCGGATTGGAATATCCGCCGCCTGGATAGGTGCAGCATGGCGTGGACCACGTGACTTCACTTCCTGACATATCTTGCAGGAGCGACAATAAATACGTATATCTTTATTCACGTGTGGCCAAAAGAAGGAAGCCAGAACCCTCGATTTAGTACGGGAAAATCCGATATGACCAGCACATTGAGAGTCGTGAGCATGTTGTAGAATTCGAACTCTCATACTCTTAGGTACTAGAATTTGCGAATGCATAGATGTCGCAGAATCTTGCACCATACGGACTAGTACTCCATTCTTTATCACGATCCAAGATTTGCGATTTGTGTTAAGGTTTGGATTATCATTTTCAAGTAGGCGAAAGAATTTTTCCAAAGAAGTGTCATCTTGTTGAAGTTTTATAAAAGACTCTCGGGAAATTACCGAGTGATCATCTTGGTTATGCACTTCATTAATTTCGACTGATGGAGTCTGAGAAATATTTTGAGCTTGCGGTCTTGGAGTGACTGCATTAGTAGCTTGAATATTTTTCTTCTCCCAGAAAGCGATTTCCTGCGGTATATACTCCTTAATTCCGTCTATACATCCAACGATAAGATCCGCAATGGGATTTGGGAGTAAACATGCGTGGACCTGTCCCGTAAAAAAAGGAGTAGCTATACGGATATTAGCAGTCGGATACTTTTCAAGAGTTCCCCCAAATGTGACACATTTCACCACCTTCCCAGTGGCACAAGAATGATTTATGAGAGATTGTCTAACCCCAATAGTTGTGCATCCAGAATCAAAAAGGACTGAGACTGGATCATTATTCACGAAACCTTTATGTAGGATAAGAGACCCTCTTCCGTCATGCGCAGCTGCTGCAGGGAGAGCGGGTAGAGGATGACCACAACTAAATGTAGATATAGTTGTAGGTTCGAACAAAGTTGTGCATTGTGGGCACTTTGATGCTCTCTCGAAATCGAAAGCAAAGCAAGCATTAGCATTAGCGGTATTATTACCATTGTCACCCTGATTATTCATACATTGGGATTCTTGTTGAGCAGAGTAACCATGGTGACATGACCTATTATTATGTTGCGATTTACCGTGACAATTATTTTTCTTGAAATCATTGTTATTTTGTCTATTGAAACTATTGTTCTGGTTTGAACCAAAGTTTCCATGGTTGTGATTGTCATTTTCACATTGATCAAAATATCTCTTAGATGGGTTTTGTTGTGTCCCTGAAAAGTTATTATTTGTTCGACTACGTCTATTATAGTAACTTCTCCTAAAGTTCCTATAATTATTAGGACCAAAATATTGAGGACTATTAGATTGTCTCCAGTTCCTAGAAGAAGAATCATTACGAGAAGGATCTCCTTGGTTCTGTCGAAAGTTATGATTACTCCTCCTATCAAAGTTGCGCTGTGCACCTTGATATTTACGACGAAAATTAGGACCACATGGTGCTGCTGAAGCCAATGGTAAACCTTCTTTGACTTTAGAATTACTAACAGTTACATCTGGGTGTGCAGTGACATATTGGCAACAATATTGTTCCATATATTTTAAGTTTGTAGGCTTACACTCATGTAAAAAGGCAAGAAAAGACTCATTAACTGAAGACATGACTTTGTCACGAAGCAATAAGTCCATAAGGGCTTCATATGTGTGTTCAGTCTTTGACAGCTCGACCCAACGTGAAAACGTTAGACGTATCTTTGAGATAAAATCTGAAAATTCTACCCCAATTTCTGGTAGCATGGTCTTAAAGCGAAGACGATAACCGTCTTCATTAAGCTGATATTTCTTTAATAAGGCCTCTCTGGCAACATCATAATTAAACTTGTCAGGGCCTTCTATCATACTTATAGTATTCAATGCTTCACCTTTAAGTATCTCCATTAGTTGTGCAACATATTGCGATTTGTCTACCTTATGAGTTTCGCATGAAAGTTAAAATCTATTTAGATAGAACGTTATATCGTCACATGTAGAGTTGAAAGCAGGTAATTTGACCTTATAAGTACCAGGATTTGTCTTATTAGAAGTTGTTTGATTATTTGACTCATTTTGAGAATTACCCATATTCACCAACTTTACTTTCTCCAACTCCAAAGCTAAAATTCTTTCATCATGTTCCATTTTCTGTTTTCTCTCCTCAGCTTCTAGCTTCTGTTTTCTTTCTTCAGCTTCTAGCTTCTGTTTTCTCTCTTCGGCTTCTAATTTCTTCTGTTCCATCTCCATTTGGAATTTTCTCTCATCTGCTTTTCTTTGCTGCTGAATTTTTCTTTCCTCAGCCTCTATTATTTTTATTTTCAGCCTCTATTTTCTGTCTCTTTTTTCCGCTTTCTGCGCCTTGGTATATTCAGCAAAAGCAAAATTCTCTAATTTATCTCCAGTCTTACCAAGGGCTTTCCCTTGCTCAATAAAATAATCTAAGGTACACATTATGTCTAATAATATACTATAACACCTTGTATAATATATATTATCTCAGAAACTCACTTAATCCCAAACTCAGTGGGAGACAAGTCTTTATCAAAGAACTTGTACAATGATTAGATTACAATATCACCAAAAATCACCTCTATCTATAGTGTATTATACTATTAATAGTGCTTACCTAGTATGTATATAGACAGTGTATGACAAAATCAACTATACATACAAAAATAACAAGCACAAGATATCAATTACAAACGAAAACGTTCGCAGGGATCAACAAAAGAATAAAGCAGAACTAAAGAGGAATGTTACAAAACTTGTAATGACAGCTGCAAAATATAACGATAAGACAATAACAACACAGTGTATAAACGAAAAGGTGTAAAGAAATAAACGATAGGAAGAGAAGGCGAACAAATACAAACAAATTAATCAAAACTAAAGAACAGAGAAAAAAATATACGAAAACAACACTAACACATGTCGTCACAGCTAAACAAAAATAGCAACATGGTACAGGAACTGGCTTCCAAAACGGCAGTTACAACGATGGTACAGGTACTGGCTTCCAAAATTACCGCAACAACGATGGTACAGGAACTGGCTTCTTCCAAAATGACAGCAACAACGATGGTACAGGAACGTATCGCAGTAGTTCATGTAGGATGCTGTAGATCTATAGACGCGAAAGTCGTTAGGGTAACAGCCTAAAACTGGCGACCACTGTTGAATGTGTGTCTACGTGACTGTTGAAGGTGGTATATATATAAGTGGTACCACAGTAAAAGATAAGTGTCCTGGCACTGTTGGTAGTTGGTACTGCTACTGGTGTAAATATTTTGACATACACGCCCACACAGGGCTACTGTAAACAGGTAATGAAGACGTCACAGTCATACAGGATGATGAAGTCAGGAAGCGTTGAACGACTGGTGACGTTTCCAAACATTTCATTACAGTACAATATAACGGCACGCTGACATCGACACATACATTGACATCTGAACGAAGGTTCAACTCATCATAGACGTAATTACACGCCAATACACCTCTGGCAAAAAATAGGCCGCATGAACAGCGACTTACATATATAGTTCATTGATACTCTGGTACAACACCTCTGGCAAAAATAGGCCGACTTGGACAGCGGGCTTACATAAATAATTCATTGATCATTTGGTTCAACGCCTCTGGTGAAAATAGGCCGCCTTGGACAGCGGGTTTACATAAATAGTTCCTTGATCATTTGGTTCAACACCTCTGGCAAAAATAGGCCGCCTTGGACAGTGGGCTTACATAAATAGTTCATTGATACTCTGGTACAACACCTCTGGAAAAATAGTAATGTTACCACTTCGCCTAAATAACTCAAAGTTTTATGGCAATGCAAATAAGTTCAAAATGTCTTCTTTATCTGCTCTGCCTTCCATGAATCAAACACCAGAAAACACTCGCCATTTCCTAGGCTTATAATCCCATGCCAGAATCACATTAAAGGGGAATCTTAAACATAATCTAATCACAGAAGAACTCTGATCCCTTAAGACACTTGCCAGAGCAAAAACGATGAACGACTTGTCAGCTCGAAAAACACCAGGCGATTCAACACAAAAAAAAACAGTCTACCCGTCGCTCCCTAATCCTAGCGCAAGACCACACATATAAGAAGAAGTGACAAGAGGGTCACATTAAAACAAACTGACCCTTAACAACAGGACAAAAATGTTCTCACAAATACAGGCAAAAATGTTTTCAGAAATACAGGACAAAAATGTTCTCACAAAACCAGGACAAAAATGCTCCCAGGGCTAAATACATCAACAAAAACGGACAACATAAATGTACATGAGTAAACGCAAACAAATTGTTTACTAAAATAAACAATACAGCAATCATTGTGATGAAGATTTCGAGAAACACATTATAGTAAATATTTTAAAAATAATCGTTCATCTCAAAGTTGTTTCTCATAACTCTGTTTACGCTGTTAATTTTGAAAAAAAAAAGGTTACCTGTAGAGAACAGGTCACTTGCAAAGTCGCCGTGGATCCAACAGCAATTCTAGCTGGTGTGGCTGTGAAGACTATTCTTGACCCTTTAAAAGGACAATGACAAGTTATTTAAGAGAGAATGAAAATTCTATAACGGAAATGACAGGAGTTTTTCATCAAAAGTTAGACAGCAGATAAAGACGTATCAGAGCATAGGTCATTCGTGTATAACGTGCTTCACGAACAGATAACATTCATGTTCTGTGACATTGTCTGAGGGAGACTTGTCACCTATGGGTTTGTCTGGAGCGCAGTAATGTCGATTCTGAACCACAATAACAGTAACAATAACATTTGCTTCTGTAACTGATTATCAACACTGCCATAAGGAACCCTCTAACACTAACCTGATCATGAAAAGAATAAACAGTAGTAGACGACATAAAGCAGTTAGTCTCACTTTTGTATTGACTTCTCATTATGCATGTGAGCGCGTGAAATGTTTCCGCCGCACGACCATTATCGGGGTACAGTATCTTCATATATTCATACAGTATTCTAATGGTTTCTCATGTTTGTCGCTTTATTCCTTTTTTCCGTAGAAAAACCAGTCATTTTGTTTTAATGGTATTTTATACACTATAAATATACACACTTTACTCTTTCCGAAGATTCAAATTATGGATAATGACGCCATCTGTATAAATGTTAAAAAAAGCCCTCATAAATTAGATCTTCACATTTCGATAATTACCCGTCATGAATATGTGTGTGCTATGAATGTGTCTATAACGTTCACTTGGTGATTGTATAAATAATATACAAAAAGATTAGATAAAAAACACAACTTACCTCCAGATAGTGCTATCATGGAAGCAAGTAAGCACAAGCGAATACTGGTAAAGTGATGAGCCATTGTGTCTGTGCTGTACATAGACGGGTTACCTTGTGAACAATAAAACAATCGAGTCTGTTTTGGTCATTGTGCACACAATTAAATATTGTTACAGTATGACTTGAAGAGAGCGATTCACATTCATTGAGCACATTTGAGAACGAGAGCTCTAGAACAGTTTGATAACATATAAAGTTACGGAAATCAAGAAAATACACATTAAATCCTGGACAGAGATAATGCGAGAAAAAAGGGTAACAAAATTAGGTATACATACAAAGTACACACCTAGATGACACTGTAATCGTTTCCCTTGTACGGAGCATAGAGCCACCACTGTAATCGTTTCCCTTGTACGGACCATAGAGCCACTACTGTAATCGTTTCCCTTGTACGGACCATAGAGCCACCAGTGTAGTCGTTTCCCTTGTACGGACCATAGAGCCACCACTGTAATCGTTTCCCTTGTACAGACCATAGAGCCACCACTGTAATCGTTTCCCTTGTACAGAGCATAGAACCACCACTGTAACCGTTTCCCTTGTACGGACCATAGAGCCACCACTGTAATCGTTTCCCTTGTACGGACCATAGAGCCACCACTGTAATCGTTTCCCTTGTACGGACCATAGAGCCACCACTGTAATCGTTTCCCTTGTACGGACCATAGAGCTACCACTGTAATCGTTTCCCTTGTATTGAGCATAGAGCCACCACTGTAATCGTTTCTCTTGTACGGACCATAGAGCCACCACTGTAATCGTTTCCCTTGTACGGACCATAGAGCCACCACTGTAATCGTTTCCCTTGTACGGACCATAGAGCCACCAGTGTAGTCGTTTCCCTTGTACGGACCATAGAGCCACCACTGTAATCGTTTCCCTTGTACAGACCATAGAGCCACCACTGTAATCGTTTCCCTTGTACAGAGCATAGAACCACCACTGTAACCGTTTCCCTTGTACGGACCATAGAGCCACCAATGTAATCGTTTCCCTTGTACGGACCATAGAGCCACCACTGTAATCGTTTCCTTTGTACGGACCATAGAGCCACCACTGTAATCGTTTCCCTTGTACGGACCATAGAGCTACCACTGTAATCGTTTCCCTTGTATTGAGCATAGAGCCACCACTGTAATCGTTTCTCTTGTACGGACCATAGAGCCACCACTGTAATCGTTTCCCTTGTACGGACCATAGAGCCACCACTGTAATCGTTTTCCTTGTACGGACCATAGAGCCACCGCTGTAATCGTTTCCCTTGTACGGACCATAGAGCCACCACTGTAATCGTTTCCCTTGTACGGACCATAGAGCCACCACTGTAATCGTTTCCCTTGTACGGACCATAGAGCCACCACTGTAATCGTTTCCCTTGTACGTACAATTAAACTCATGCAGTGATGATCTCTGCAGCACTGTGTTAGACATGATGGGGTTGCCAACCCTATGCACAGTCTTACGTTACTCGCTGTATATGACCTACCTCAGGGAGCAGAAGTCAACATTGTTCTTGTCTTCTTAGATACCACCGGGGGCCACATGGGGCTTACGAATGGTATACTGTCGTAGGGGAGTAAAGTGTTATAGACTGCACTATTCTGGGTCCAGCTTTGAGAGATTAGAGTGACCATTTTCCATTTACGCTGACTATACCTTGACTAACCCACGAGCAGTCATGTATCCATTTACATTTGCCTTGACTGAAGCGAGACGCCAAGCATTGAACCCAGTACCTTTGCCGTCAGAGACAAGAGCTCTAACCACTATAGCAATCGGACGCTCATGAATAGTATTCTTGAGGTTATAATTTTGTCTGCTAACAAGTATTAACTATTTGCACTTACCAGAACTTGCACCCAAGAATGAATTAAACAACAACTGAAAAGGAAGGCTTTATAGTGAAATCGTTTCAGATTAGGCGTTCTTTCATGTCTTTGTTCATTAATTAATCTGCTGGAGCAGCAACATGCAATGCTGGTGAGACCATTATTTACGTTTTATTTAACATAACTAAAAGATCTTCTTGCATTTATTGACAGAAAAATCGAGAGATAAAAAAACACATTTTACGAACGTTGATGTCTAAAAGTTGCATGTTTTTAATTCATAGAGTAAACACTGGTAATAAAATTGGTTGACTGTTTGGGCAGTGAAAAAACAGTTGTCACAAGTTGTTGGCAGAATCTGAATAGTAAACAGTGTAGTGTAACTAGTGATAGACAGGGTGTTGACAGTAGACATGTAGTGACAACAAGACATGATTGACAGGGTGTTGACAGTAGACAGGTAGTGGTCCCAACAAATGATTGACAGCGTGTTGATAGTAGACATCTAGTGGCAATATCAAGTGATTGACAAGGTGTTGACAGTAGACATGTAGTGGTCCCAATAAATGGTTAAATGGGTGTTGACAGTTGACATGTAGTGGTAGCAACACGTGATTGACAGGATGTTGACAGTACACATATAATGGTCTCAACAAGGGATAGAGACAGTTTTGACAGCATACAAGTCGTGGCAATTACAAGTGATTGACAGAATGAACAGCAAAATGATAATAGCAACATCAAGTGATTGAAAAGCGTGGACAGTTAACAAGTAGTTGCAACTACAAGTGGTTGACAGCACATGGACAGTAAACACATAGTGGCAATAAAACTGGTTGACATGATCTGGACAATAGCCAAGTAGTGGCAACAACAAGAGGTTGACAGGATCTTGACAGAAAATAATCAGCAGTAACTACAAGTGGTGGGAGCTGCGCTGGTGTGATGGATGGTTACAACGTTGTACTGGCGACCAGGTTTTCAAGGTTCAAGCCCGGGCGTCTGCGCTTGAAGGAGTGTCAACGACCGGGATTTTGACTGAATAACCTGAACGGCTCCTGAGATAAACCCTCTGTGGATGGGAAGGAGCGAAGCTCCTGACCGGGTTGGAAGGAATATCCTCAGGTTCTCCAGCCTCGCAATGACATGTCATTGGGCAGAAGGGCTGAAAGCCCAAGTGCCACTGGTTAAAAAAAAAAAAAAAAAAATGTAGCCCCATAGCAAATACTGCCGTAGGGAAGTTAATTATTTTAAACTTAATCATAGTAGATTTTAAATTTTTGTTATAACGGGATGACACGTTTTCTTCCTCACTGCCGTTGCATCCTTAACTCAAGAGCAGAGTCAGATACCTATTTACAGCTGCATAGATTAAAGCGTGCGGCTACCAGATTTAGATTCCCGAACCCGGTAGCTTCATAGCGTGAAGAAACCGCTGTACTCGCTTAGCCAATCCTACGCTTTGTTTGTGAAGTACTCCATTAATGGAAACATAATTAAATACTATCGGTCAAAGATAATATCACTAGTAAATTTCAGGCGTAAATGTTTTTAGTTATCTTTTACTACCCACGTGAGAGCCGATGTTTAAGCTGATAGTGCCAATAATTACTTTGTTAAATTTTAATTTAGGTGCAACATCTGCTGTCATGCTTGGTAGATTTGTAGATTTGGACATTTTATATTTACTCAATATATGTTTCAATCGATATGATAATGTTTTGAAGAACGATACACAGTTTTAAAATTAAATTTACAGACTGATGCAGAGAGAGAAAAGAGAGAGAGAGAGAGACAGAGAGAGAGAGAGAGAGACAGACAGACAGACAGACAGATAGACAGACAGACAGATAGACAAACAGACAGACAGTCAAAGACAGCGTGAAGGAAAGATTCAGAGAAAGAGATACACAGAAGGACAGAAGTGATTTTATGAAATCACACCCCCTATTTGACAGAGAAATTGAAACAAGATGTCAAAAGGCAGTCAGGTGACATACCAGCTGTCATCAACAGAAGGTAAGTATAGAAACTAAACGACAGCTGAATAACAGTATACTCTTACCAACTCTTTGATTTCAGTGCCAAACATGGTCACTTATCATCTGGTGAGAGGAGAGGCAATGTCAGAAATGATGATACCAGAAAAATTGTAGGTACTGCACCAATTATATAAAGAGATAGAAATTAAAGTGGCTTGGCCATGTCAAAAATATGGGAACTATTACGTACATTTATAAGCAATAACCGTTTGGGATAAGAACTAGAGTGCGACAGGGATGCCTCTAGTCTCCATTTCTGTTCTTACTGGCCATAGACTGGGTTATGGAACATGAACTTCAAACTATAGAAATGGAACAGCTTAATGACCTAGATTTTACAGGCAACTTGACTCTTCCGTCGCATAGCCATAATCAAAAGCAAGATGCAATGAAAATGCGATCTTAGAAAGTGGGTCTGAAAATACACAATAAAAAGACAAAGATAATGAGAAAAATTGCATCAAATAATAACAGGGTTCGAATTTGAAGGAATAACACTAAAAAATTTAGAATCATTCACATATCTTGCCAGCAGAATGGACAAAGTTGGAGGGACAGACAATGATATCAAAGTGAGAAAGCCAATGGCTATAGGACTTTTCGTTGCAGTAGGAAATATATAGAGAGGAAATCAAGTCCAGCATAAAAATCAGAATCTTTAATTCAAAGGTAAAGTCCGTCCTATTGTATGGCTCTGAAACATGGAGTAAAACAAATTTTAAAAAAAATAAATAAATAAAAAAAAAAAAAAGCAACCGAAATGCTGCAGACTATCATTAATGGGTGCTTGAAAACTAATGAGAGATGTCGACAGGAATCAGATAAGTGCCAGTGGAAGATGAGATGAGAAGAAGCTTAAAGTGGATGGGATACACATTGAGGACACTCTTTGATAGCATTACAAGTCAGTCCTTCTTCTGGAATCCACAGGGAAAGAGAAGTAGAAAGACACCACAAAACGCATGAAGAAGAGAACTAGAGACAGAGAAAAAGCATGAAGATGATATAGAAAGAACTTGGGCTTATGGTACGAACAAGATGACATAGAAAGAACTTGGGTTTATGATACGGACAAGATGACATAGAAAGAACTTGGGCTTATGATACGGACAAGATGACATAGAAAGAACTTGGGCTTATGATACGGACAAGATGACATAGAAAGAACTTGGGCTTATGATACGGACAAGAAGACTTGGTATAAATTTGTTGAAGGCCTATACTTTTAGGGAATTAAAACTTAGAAAATTATATTTTGCTTTTCATGTTTACTTTTGACCGCTCACAGTGGCTGTAGAATAGTCACATATATTTTACTCAGCTTCAGTGTTCTGGTACAGCTCTTTTGGTCTACACAAGTAATATTCACAGCAGTTGGTTATTGACGCTACACAAGGCTAACTAACACTTGATGGATCCTAGTACATGATCAGAATCACACCGAGGTGCTCCTTATTGTTGAAGTGAGTCACGAGTGGATTTCACCTCGAGTTCCTGCTGTTCCAAACCAGAACAGTAACCTGGAACAAAGTGTGACATGTGGCTAGCCATTTGGTCGTAATTACCCACATGTCTACGTGTCAGTGAGTGAAAGTGTTCAGCGTATGTATGTGTATGTATGACACATTGATCTGTTCTATTGGCAGTATAGCATAGGCATGACATGTGTCTAACTGTAGTACATTTTCATAAATAAATAACAGACACTGTTAGCCCAAAATCATGACGCTGCAGTTGCCTTCTACAAATATAGTAGCTTGCAGCCATCTACAAAAGTATTCTTATTGATTATAAGCTTTGGAACTCTCATGAGTTTCCATTCCGGCTTAACCCTGGTAAGTATCACGCTTTGATTGGAATTGCCTGTCCTTTAATATGAGTGGTCTGCTTTGGTTTCTTTCTAATTTTGTCTACGCCCACCAGTTCTGTCATTTTGCTTTAATAGCTCTAAGGTTGTCTTTGGTACCGTCAATCTAAAAGGGCCCGGCTAGGTCCAACTCTTTTAGACGGGCAGATGGCGGCATTTTGCCAAAAACCTTGTATTCCACGATTCTTGGGGAAATGGCAAATTTTCAATTTCTTTAGTACGGAGTCTTTCCGTCTTCGCGAAGAAAATGCACTGTCTTTCATTTCATGCCAGCCTCAGTTTCCTTCCCTAACGTAGGCGGCATTTTGACTATAAAGTCTTATATTTTGCGAGCTGCTAGCTTGAGTGCTCTCCTTTTGCCTTGTTGGCACGTGAAACTTCGCTGTCCTTTTAGGTCGGGACATCATCGTTTTCATCTCGAGTACAGGTCGCTCTCAGAACTGGAAAGGGCCGATAATCTTACGCATGTTTCCCATTTCACGACGCAAACAAGGAATCTCCTCCGTGGTCTTACGTCTTCTGTCTGTTTCATCCTGTCCAGGTGCAGAGGCACGCGCACGCAACTTTGCAGTTTTTCTTACCATATACGGCCTTTGGTCTAAATACTCGGTACCATAGTCATTTAAGGATTCCCTGCTGCCTTGGAAATCCTTATAAGGTTGATAGCCTATAACCAGATTTATAGTGCGGAAATTGAATTCCGTTGCTAGGTAAGCACACTTATTTTTTTAAGTTTATTTATTGGGGAGCGGAGTTACTTTATAATATATTTAAATCTTAAAGTAAAGTAGTAAAGTAATTTTTGTGTGACTTGGTAAATCTGATAATTTTTAAACAGTCTGCTAATATTAACTCCACAATGAGTGTACACCTAAGAGAGCGATAAGTTTTTTAAGTCAATAAGATAATGTCAAATGTATATCATTTTATTTAACCATTGAGTTTTCCTTTTTTAATTCTGTGTATACTGAGTGCTGTGCGCGGTTAATTTTGTAATGTCACCCAGCGCCAATTCTAACGCTGGGCACATATTATTCCGAGTTTATCTATTAGCTCGGGGAATTCCTATGTTGGGATTTCTCGCATGCTAACATCGTTAGTGTGGAGGAGGAGGGGCGCGAGTGGGTATGAATTCATTAGCCAATAGCTGCCGCGGGCTCAGCTCGCCCCGCAGGTAACACCTGACTTAATTACGTGTGTGTCTTATTGTATCAGCGAGTGAGAAGGGTGAAGTGCGGTGTGTTTTGACTCTGTGTGTGTTTTATGGGAGGGAGTGAAAGATTGTACCGTGGAATAAGAGTGTAAACATTAGAGAGGTCTGTTTCAAGGTTGTAAATATATTTTTCGATTATTTGTATTTCTGCAAATAGCGGTCAGACGTCTGTAACCATTTGCTCTCTATGGCCCTAGTGTGAGCACCTTGCATTGTCAAAACATCTTCTACCAACACTTATCAACCACATACAGGTAGATCTGAGCCCATATCAGTAAGGAATCAGCAACTGGTACAAACAGATACCTTCACATACCTAGGAAGCATAGTAACACCAGACGGTGGGGCAGGCAAAGACATCAACATCAGAATGAATAAGGCAACAACAGCCTTCTTTAGCCTAAATAACATCTGGAAGTCCTCCCAATACAGCACAAGCCCAAAATTAAGATTATACCAGAGTTGCGTGCTTTCTGTGCTTCTCTATGGTGCGGAATGCTGGAGAGTCACAGAGAAGGAAGTGTCAAAATTGTCCTCTTTTCACACAACATGCCTAAGAAAAATTCACCGCATCTTTTGGACGAATACCATCACCAACCAAGATCTGCTTACTCGTAGCAAGCAAGAGGACATGCACACCATCATAGCTGGCAGACGCTGGGGCTGGGTTGGTCATGTCCTCAGAAGAGACCCCGATGCCATCACAAGAACAGCTATGCTTTGGACCCCTGAAGGAAAGCGAAAGAGAGGCCGACCAAAAACAACTTGGCGGAGGACTGTGGAGGCTGCGATGCAAAGAATGAACCAGAGTTGGGGCACTGCACGAAGGATGGCCACCGACCGTGCAAAGTGGAATCAATTTGTTGTTGCCCTACAAGACGCCACTAGGCGCGATGGCCACTGACTGCTTTGACAGTCGGTGGTTAAGGATCGAAGAAGAAGACAGGTAGATCTATCGCTCTTGCCTACGAGTATCTATCTTTGCCCTCCAACCTTTGGAACAATATCTTCAGACCCATGTAGGACCGGTTACATGTAAGTACAAACTACTAGCCTTAGCTGGATACATTTATACCTCCCGCCAGACCGGCTGTCTGGTTTGCTATCGACTTGTGACGGCAACATTGTCCGACCCATTGACAGTCGGTAAAACCGAAGAAGTCGGAGCATTTTTCAGAAGAAGCGGCACCTGGTTAACGCTAGACACCTACCTGAAGTCATCGTCATGCAACACAGAGAGGCGCTTTCCTTGAGAGCCCTCACTTATACTCGGTCGTTTATTTGACATCAGAGATCTCTAGCTTCCTGTAAATTGGATTTATTATGTGTGTCTGGATAGGTGCACTTGCATTGTCTCCGTCACCCGTGCGTGGATAGTGAGTACAAGCTGGGATTATTCTGGCACCTGTTTTTTTTTCAAAAGGAACTTATCTCCATCAATTGTATAGCACCATCCCATGGAACAGGGTTATATTTCTCGGAGTTTATGAGTACTTACCTACTAGGATTAATTTTAGCACAAGGCAGGAGTGGCCGTTTTTCATCACGGAAGATTGGGGGCCCCCTGTTAGTTAAAAAGCTGGATGTGTGAAGGCAGATTGTGAAGGCATTCTTTTATTTTCATTGATTCGTGTTGTGGTTTTGTGTTAATAAATATATTTAAATTTGCTTTGTAGTCAGAAATCTCTTCTATGCTAACTGTCACGGATGTTGTACTGTATGTTCTTACTGCATTTCGAATTAATCTATTTGTTCAGAGAGAACGGGCGAGGGATTGACTTAGTAAAAGTCAATTGTAGGAGGCTGGGGAAATAGTCTTCATACCCTCCAGAAGTCAGATCGCTTCCCATAATTTCAATTGGTGACTCTATTTTTATATGCTTTCACATTACACATTTATAATCTGTCTAGCTCTGAAATTCTCTATTATCCTATCTGCGACAGTAATTATCATGTTCGTTTCGTCATCCACCAATTAAATTCAAATTTTGTTCTCACAAATCGAATAAACGTATCTAACGTGTAATGAAATTGAATTTAATTACATTATATATTTATAAACTTACTTACCCTCTAAGGATGGTTTAGAAGTTCAAACTGGACTTAGGAATTGATGATGATTTGAACTGCCCAACATACAGATGGAGAAATAACCGTTCCAGACACTCTGCTATTTCAACCTCCAGCAATCTGTCTATCTTATGAGTTTTATTTGCGCTCTGTACGATTTAGAAAAAAAACCTCCGCTTGCTTTTATAGGCTGAGCGCGGACGTATGAAAAGGCACAGTTAAAACCACTGTCTTAAGTTTCGTTTTTCTCGCTGATATGGGAAATCTGTACTCAGCATGGCTCATGAAACATGCTGATTTTGTTCAATCAAATTATGGATCACTGTCATCCATGTCTTATTTTTTGTACGATCGTTAGCGACATATATATATATATATATATATATATATATATATATATATATATATATATATATATATATATATATATATATATATATATATATATATATATATATATACACACACACAAGGTATATGGTTTTCCTTATTTGGTTCCGACTTCGATTTTTACCAAATTTTGAGAGACGATCGCAATTTTCATCATGCTGGCACCTTTTCTTCAATTTTCTCTAAAAGTAATGCACACAGCAACTATTCCTTTGGAATAAATATAGCTGGTCTTATCCTTCAAATAACGAATCCACTGTCATTACTGTCTGTTGCTCCGTTCACTTGTAGGACACACGAATCCATTGTATACTAACACACTTTCCTTTCCTCTGCAGATCGCCATTATAAAAACCAGTTCGCAAAAAGCGAGCTTCGCGGCGTTTGATTGGTTGTCAATTTTCCTTTCTTTCTATCGTAACAAGGCATTTTTATGTACATCACGCTACACAGCTATCATCTGAGGAAAGAACTAAGACAATGTTAAAGTTTATACTCAGGTTTCGAGGTTATTCTGTGACATAGAGCATGAGTGGTGTCATCCTCAGAACTTAAGTAGAAAGCACAATAAATCTCTTTCCGGTTATTTGTGACGGGTTACTAGCTGGCTACCATAATACATGTTGAGATTAATCTTTTTGTCCCTTTACATTATGTAACATGAATTTACTTTTATTCGAAACATAAAACATATCACTCGGTTTTAGACTTTGTGTTGTAAACATTGGATTATGTGTTTGAAAAATTCACAGCATTAATTTGTGAGTTCAAGAGCTTTAAATGTTATAGAATACCTGGAAGTCACCAGCCTAAATTAGGACGGAAATAATTATGTTGCACTCCTACTGCTGCAGACCCTGATGTCGGCAATTAATTCTCCTATGGTCATTTAATTCATTACTATTTTCCTTCAGATGTAAGGAAACAGTGTGTGATAAAGTGGGATGTTATAAATACATATAGGGGACTTAGTGTACTGACTGAGATCAGCTGTGAAGGTATCTGTATCTAATAGGTGTAGTGTTTTACAGATAACCTTACTTGCTACCACATTTATACCTCAGTCAGAATTATTCTGGAATATTGTAATGACTACGTTGAATGTCTAGGGTTATGTAAATGATGAAGTGTAAGTCACAACAACAACAGACAGATAAACAATTTAGTTTATTCCACCACACTTGACAACACTGTGACACTCACACACATTTAACACTCTATAAGACTATCTTAAATGAGTCAATAGTAAAGTTTCAAATATATATGTATTAATTACTTTCACTAATATATATCCTGATTCAACTACACAGTGAACCAGGAATCACAATCAAATGTAATCACAATTTATATGTACATAATTTATAAATATGAACCTTGTAGTGACATATTGTATTAGTATTATCCTATGTGTGTCAGTTGTGTAGCAGTACTATGAGGTAATACTGGTTTTGTTTTTCAAGCTATGTTGTTACTTGTCATCATGACTTCAAGTGTTTGTTTATCTTGGAAATAGTATGGGGAAAAGTTCACAGTTCCTATCAATTTAAACAATGTATTTTCCCTCTGTTTTACTATAATGTCAATTTTAGAGGGGGACACATAATGTTGAGCTCCTCTGGCCACAGAAGCTTATCTTTCGTGATGGCGGCAGGAAAAGACTCCTCTGCTCGATAGCTTACTGTTACGTGCAGTCTTTGATATCTTACAATATTATACATAGGTAATTTTTTAGTGCTTAAGGGAAAGTCATTATTGAGTTACTTCCCTTGAACTCCGCGGATAAATACATTTTACTGCGATTTATTCGTTGTTTGGGTAATAATAGATTGTTCTTGCTTCAGAATATCTATGGCCTGAATTTATGTGTATTGTTTGTCTGAGTAGGACAAGTCTGTCTTATATCTGTATATCTTTACATATCTAAGTCGAACTATATGTTCTGTTGTCTCTAGAGAGGTCAAAGGCTATTCGGCGGATGTGTCGCTTGAGTGTGGTGACTTGGCTTCGTCCTGATAGGGACTGTGTGTGTTTTGCTATGTCGGCTTGATGCCTTGAAAAAGTGATCTCAGTGGTTTTGGGGAAAGTGATAGTCGTCTAGACCTATCGTGTATGCTTTACCCCAGTGTTTATTCATCTTGCCAAGGAATGGCAGTTTCATATTCCCTCTACCAAGGTAATCAAAGATACTCTTATGAACTCTCGATCGAAGCCACCATTGTCGATAATTACGATTTGAATGTTTAAGAGAATATATTTGACTCGATGAAAAACAACTTCGATTCCTAGCAGCACTATATTCTGTAGAATGCAGTCTATTGTTCATGACCAAATCTACAGAGCAACGAAATGTTGTATGAATGACTAACTTTAGAACAGATTCATTATCTGTATTCAAACGTGAGTGACAGTTCACGAGTGGAGCCATCTTGGAACCAAAACATGTAGGACTTTCAAGAAGAGAAAAGGGATGCCCGTATTATCGCTTGATCAGTCCAGAGATCACTGCTACACATGAGAACCCATTGTTAGCGGTTCAATATTATTATATGGAAAAATATGTGCTGAACATTATGTTGAAGAATCGTTGCTAAACGAGATTAGGTTTAGAAGTCATCTGAAATATTGTTTACAAGCTGACGTGCTCAGTCAGTGACGTCAGATGATATATGTATGGGCGATACTGAGTGCTTGGCTATTGACAGTCCATTATACCATTATTCTACATGAGTGCCCATGTAACATTGCAAGACCATTTGTCCACTGTACTATGATGTATTATGGCAACCTGTGATTTGTCACTATCTGTGCTGTCGAGTGTGTACGTCCAATTAAACTTTAGAAAAGGTACACAGTCGTTGGTGTCGATGACTTCCGGTCATACATGAGTGTGAGAAGAGAACATTTGTCAACAACACGAACCCTTATCATCATTCGCACATTATACACTCCATCCATGTCTACACAACACTGCGTAGGTCAAGTTGACATTCCATACACTACAGTGGGGCAGGCAACACCATAGGGATCTTGTCAACTGATGATGATAGACGCCTGTCTTCCCGCCTAGGAGTGTTCTGGTGTACTTTATCAACATATATTATATCAAACTAAATATCAACTTTATCAACTGGTGGACCAGCTTTCTGGGTTTGACCTCGCAGAAATTCAGAAGTCAACAGATTACCGATACCAGACCGTTTCCTGTGGCTGATACGACACACTTGCAGTATTGGTTTGCTCTTTGTCAACGCTTCGTCACGTGACCTGTCAAGTGAATGCAGTATGTAGGTCAGCGTTGTTGACATTTTTTACATTAGACATTATAGAGTTTCACAGAACAGTTGGATCAATTCTTGTCAGTGTTAACAGAAAGACAGTATTTGTGAACTAAGAAGTCCTGGTTTCATCGATGGATCTTCTTGTTTGCCATATATGAACTTTAATATTTAAGGCCAGAATGTTTAATTGAATAAAGTGGCAGTTTGTTTGTTTTCATGAAAAATAACTTTGCCATTACTGTAAGACTGAGCCTATTTTGCAACACATACTATCATACACATAATTTATATATATTTATGTTTACATGTTATTTGTTTGTATAGTATGTTAGTTTCTATGTCAGCGGGTTGTGTTTAAGGTTGGGCGGCGTCCTCACAACAGAGTATCCCACGTCATAGAGGGTCCGTTGTGGGCGTTTTCTATAGGTGCAATTTTCTTGATTGAAAATTTGCTGCGACAACTGTTGCTTTTGTGTTAGCTGTGAAGTCTGTAATTATTGTTATTTTTGTAATATTTCTTTGTTCTTTAGTTTTGTTTTGATTTGTTTGTAATTTGTTGGTCTAACCTTTTCTATCTTTCTTTTCTATTCATAATTTATATTCATATATTGTGACGTCATTTGTGTTGTTATTCTTTGCAGATTCAGTGATTATCTTCATTGATTTCCCTATTTGATTTATTTTGATTTCTGCAAACGTTCTTGTATTGTCAGTCCTATTTGTACTTTATGTATTCTGTTGGTTGACATATGTTTTATATGGGTATATTTCATAAGACACAATTGCCTGTGCACTGCACTTGGATTATGGTATAGACCAGTACCTGATTATTATTACTATTATACAAGACCTTATTAAAGGCTTGTGACCCACAGATATTGGGATAGTATACTGATTAATCAGGTCATTGAGAACTTGGGGTATTATTATTGATTCAGGTGATTAGTATTATTGTTAGGCATCATGTCTACTTTAGATTATTTCATTACACAAGGGAAAGCTCTTGATAAGACTGGTCAACAATTAGAACAATGGGCAGTTGCTCAATATGACAAAGCATTAGCTGCAGAAGAGAAAAGATTAGCTGCAGAAGAGAAAAGATTAGCTGCAGAAGAAAGAAAAGCTATGGCGGAAGAGAAAAGATTAGAAAAAGAAGCTGAGGCTGCTGCTGAACAAAAGAAATTGCAGATGCAGGTAGAGGAAAGGAGATTTGAAGCTGAACAAAAAAAATTGGAAAGAGAAGCTGCGGCTGAACAAAAAAGATTAGACAGTGAAGCTGAACAAAAAAGATTAGACAGGGAAGCTGAACAAAAAAAATTGGAAAGAGAAGCTGCGGCTGAACAAAAAAGATTAGACAGTGAAGCTGAACAAAAAAAATTGGAAAGAGAAGCTGCGGCTGAACAAAAAAGATTAGACAGGGAGGCTGAACAAAAAAGATTAGATGCTGAAGAGAAAAAAGCAATAAGAGAACATGAATTTGAGTTGGAGAAATTGAGATTGACAAGTATGAGTAATGTTAATCAGGCATCTAGTGGTAATGGTAAACCTTCTACTTACAAGGTTAAGGTTCCACCGTTCAATCAGTCCAGTGACGATATTACATTCTGGCTGGATAGATTTGAACGTTCTTGTCGTACACATAATGTGGATAAATCACAATACGCTAATCAATTATCAGAAAACTTGAAAGGTGAATCTTTGACTAGATTATGCCTTGTAGGAGAAGCAGATAAGGATAATTATGATGTCATTAGGGCGGCTTTGATAAAAAAATATCAGCTAAGTGAGGAAGGCTATCGCCTTTTATTTAAGACGATGGTACCTGAGACGGGGGTAGAATTCTCAGAATTCACTGCAAAGGCACGTCTCACAGTTGATCGTTGGATTGAGCTTTCCAAAACAGAAAAAACGTATGAAGGACTTATGGATTTGTTGCTCAGAGATAAGATTATGTCATGTGTGAACAAACCTTTCCTTGAATTTATACATGAGCGTAAACCTAAATCTCTAAAAGAAATGGAAGAATATTGTTCCCAATATGTCACTGCACACCCCGACGTGACTTTTGGCAACACTAAGATTAAGGAGAGTATGCCAGTTGCTTCAGCAACACCATACAATCCCAATTATTCACACAGATTTCAGGGACCTCAAAACAGATTTGATAAAAAAGGTAACCATAATAGTTATCAAAACCAAGGTAACCAATCATTTCAGGGTTCTTCTTCAAAGAACTGGAGACGACCTGATAGCTCTCGACACAGGGGTGGTCATAATTATAGGAATTTCCGTAGAGGAAGTAATTATAGAAACTATCAGGGTTATCCGTCTTGGAGTCAACAAGATCATAATTACAGAGATACTCATTATAATGAATATGATAATGGTAACCAAGGGTACTATGACTCAAACCCAAATAGGGGTTACAATAGAGGTAACAATAACTACAGAGGTGATAATAACCGAGGTAGATCTCAATACAAAAGACATAAACCACATTTTCAGGCAAACTCTGCACAACAAGAGTCCCATGAAGCCTATAAACAGAGTAAAGATAATAATGATGCTAGTAATATGGCATGTGCCGCTTTTGATTTTGGGAGAGCATCTCAGTGCCCCCAATGCAAAACGTTATTTGAGCCAACCACAGTGACTACTTTAAGCTGTGGCCATCCTCTTCCTGCTCTTCCAGCATCAGTCGCGCATGATGGAAGAGGGTCTCTTGTCTTACATAAGGGTTTAGTGAATAACAATCCAGTCTCTGTGCTATTTGATTCTGGATGCACCACAATTGGTGTTAGGCAGTCACTCGTAGATCCTTCCCGTGCCACTGGACAAGTAGTCAAATGTGTAACATTTGGCGGCACATTAGAGAAATACTCTACCGCTATCATTAGGATTGCTACTCCTTTCTTTACAGGAGATGTACACGCATGTCTTCTTCCGAATCCGATCGCTGACCTCATCATCGGTCGCATTCATGGAGTCAAGGAATGCACTCCGCAACAAATTTCCACGTGGGAAAGGCAAAACATGCAGATTGCTAACGCTGTAGTCACTAGAGCTCAGGCTCTTAATGTGCCTCAAACTTCATCTACTGAAGATAATGAAGTGCATAACCAAGATAATCCCTTGGTAATTTCTCGTGACTCGTTTATAAAACAGCAAGAAGATGATCCCACTCTGAAGAAATTCTTCATTCTTGCAACTAAAGGTGATCCGAATAAGGACACAAGTCGTAAATCGTGGATTACAAAGAAGAATGGCGTACTTGTACGTATGGTTCAAGACTCCATTACGTCAAGTCATTCTCAAATCCTGGTTCCCAAGAATTTGAGAGTTAAAATTTTGCAGCACGCTCACGACTCTCAGTGTGCTGGACACATGGGTTTTTCCCGTACTAAGTCAAGAGTCCTTGCGGCTTTCTTTTGGCCATTGGTAAACAAGGACATACGGATTTATTGTCGATCTTGTAAAGTATGTCAGGAAGTTAAATCCAAAGGTCCACGGCATGCTGCACCCATTCAGGCGGCGGACATTCCTATTCGGCCGTTTCAAAAAATGGCCATAGACATTATTGGTCCATTTAAGATCAAGTCTGCCAGAGGACATCAGTTTATCTTGACGTGTGTTGATATGTGCACACGTTGGCCAGAGGCTATTCCTCTGAAGAGCATTACTACTGCTGATATTGCAGATGCTCTTTGGCTTATATTTTCTCGTCTGGGGTTCCCCGGAGAGATATTGTCAGACCATGGCACCCAACTAATATCAGATACCATGTCTCAAGTAATGTCTACCCTGCAGATAGATAGATCTTTAAGTAGTATCTACCATCCAATGTCTAATGGTATGGTCGAACGCCTTAATAGAACACTTAAAAACTTACTGGGGAAGATAACTGAGGATCATCCTCAAGACTGGGACAGAGTTTTACCTGCGGCCCTCTTCGCTTACAGAGAGGTACCCAATGAACATACGGGATTTTCTCCCTTTGAACTCGTCTTTGGCGCGCGTCCGCGTGGCCCTATGTCGTTGCTTCACGATCTCATAACATCTGACAATATTGACGATGACACAAAGTCATCCTACGAATATGTCATCGCGTTGAGACAAAAGATTATCGAAGCATGCAAATTAGCAACTTCTTCTTCTGAATTTGCGAAACAGAAGGCAAGGCAATTTGCCAATAAGAAGAGATGCTTACGACAACTTTGTCCTGGTGACAAAGCATTTGTATTACTACCTTGTAGGGAAAACAGATTACTTATTTCTTGGAAAGGTCCGTACGATATAATATCGAAAATTTCCGATGTCGACTATATTGTCGATATTGATGGGAAGCATAAAACCTTCCACATCAATATGCTTACTGAATTCCATGAACGTCCGGATTATTTGCAACCCATTTTCCAAGCAACGGACAATTCTCCAGTACCACATGGTCATTACTCATCACTGTCCGTGATACAGGATGAGGAAACAAGTTTTTCAGATGTAAATCTTCCTCTTCCAATGATCCCACTTCATTCCAGTGAATCATGGAAGAACGTTACTGTCTCTCCTGATTTGTCTCTAGGAGAACAGCGACAAGTTTCAACTATGTTGCAAACATTTCAGGATGTACTCACTGACATCCCTGGACAAACTAATGTCATTCAACATGACATTGTGCTAACTGACCATACTCCTATTAGGGTTAGACCTTATCCTATACCTATACATTTCCAAGCACAGGTCGAGAAAGAGTTGGATGTGATGATAGATTTGAAAATAATCGAACCATCCACCTCTGCGTATTCTTCGCCGATGGTTATTGTGCGTAAAAAAGACAATAACATACGTCTTTGCGTTGACTATCGAAAATTGAATCAAGTAACGAAGTTCGATGCCGAACCTATGCCTTTACTGGAAGAGCTACTTACTCGACTCTCCAAATCTCATTTTTTCACTAAACTTGATTTGTCTAAGGGATATTGGCAAGTTCCTTTATCTGAACGCGCCAAACCTCTCACGGCTTTTTCAACACCTAGAGGTTTGTTCCAATGGAATTTTATGCCTTTCGGTCTTATGAACGCACCAGCTACGTTCGTACGCATGATGCGCCGAATCCTATCTTATCGGTCAGATGTCATTGCATATCTAGACGACATCTGTCTTTTCAGCGATACTTGGGAAGATCACTATTCAGGGTTAGATGAATTGCTGTCTACTTTGCGTGAGCACAACCTGACAGCGAAACCCTCTAAAGCCTATATTGGTTTTAGCGAAATTTCTTTCCTAGGCCACCGAGTTGGTCATGGTTTCCTAAAGACAGAGGACCATAATACTAGTAAGATACTTAACATCTCAATCCCTAAGACTAAAAAACAGGTGAGAAGTCTGTTAGGTCTTATTCAATTTTATGGCAGATTCATTCAGAATCTATCCTCTATCATGGCACCTCTCTCAACACTTCTAAAGAAAGGTTCGCCTAATGTGGTCCACTGGTCTCAGGAATGCCAATGCTCTCTGGATAAGATTAAAACACTGTTTTCACACCACCTATTTTAGTGCTACCCACTAAAGATAAGACATTCGTTCTTCGTAGTGACGCTTCATCCACTGGGATTGGAGCGGCACTAATGCAAGAGTACTCTGGAACTCTGCATCCTGTAATGTATATTTCCAGAAAACTTAATGCGGCAGAAAGGAATTATTCGGTTTTAGACCGTGAGCTATTAGCTATGGTTTGGTCGATCCTCAAACTACAGAGATTCCTTCTAGGCGCACATTTCATAGTAGAAACAGACCAAAAAGCTCTTACTGCTATACAGAGTAAGAATTTGAAGAGCTCGAGGTCTACTCGATATGCAATTGCTCTTCAACCTTTTCATTTCTCTGTGCGAGCTATTCGGGGATCAGATAATGTGATGGCAGACATTCTGTCAAGATGCCCACATGATTCCACATAACTATTAGGGCTTAGACTTCTTGATATGTCTAGTTCTATAGTAGTTCCTTTTCTATATCATGATAGATACACATTTGTAATTTAATAATATAATGATTGTATCACTACATAGCGGTTCATGTATGTTTATTCACCGCTGTGCTTTGATGATTTTTACTTCATAAATCATAAATTTAAGATATCTAATACGTAGTGATGATATGAATTTTTTAGGCATTGTGTAATTGCCAGAATTGTATTATACTTTGATGACACCTTCCTGGAAAAATATACTTGTAGAGAAATAATTTCTCTCAGTTTATGAGACACATTCTCACCAGTCGCTCCATAAGTCGACTTAGCCTCATATTAGGCGTTATAGGTATTCCTGATATTTTCATCTGCGCATTATTCATGCGTTGTGAGCCTATTGTACGTTGCTCCTAGATGTATTTCAAAAAAAAAAAAAAATGTTCCATTTTTTTTTTTCCCGGGAGGTGTGGTAAGACTGTTACGTGCAGTCTTTGATATCTTACAATATTATACATAGGTAATTTTTTAGTGCTTAAGGGAAAGTCATTATTGAGTTACTTCCCTTGAACTCCGCGGATAAATACATTTTACTGCGATTTATTCGTTGTTTGGGTAATAATAGATTGTTCTTGCTTCAGAATATCTATGGCCTGAATTTATGTGTATTGTTTGTCTGAGTAGGACAAGTCTGTCTTATATCTGTATATCTTTACATATCTAAGTCGAACTATATGTTCTGTTGTCTCTAGAGAGGTCAAAGGCTATTCGGCGGATGTGTCGCTTGAGTGGTGTGATTTGGCTTCGTCCTGATAGGGACTGTGTGTGTTTTGCTATGTCGGCTTGATGCCTTGAAAAAGTGATCTCAGTGGTTTTGGGGAAAGTGATAGTCGTCTAGACCTATCGTGTATGCTTTACCCCAGTGTTTATTCATCTTGCCAAGGAATGGCAGTTTCATATTCCCTCTACCAAGGTAATCAAAGATACTCTTATGAACTCTCGATCGAAGCCACCATTGTCGATAATTACGATTTGAATGTTTAAGAGAATATATTTGACTCGATGAAAAACGACTTCGATTCCTAGCAGCACTATATTCTGTAGAATGCAGTCTATTGTTCATGACCAAATCTACAGAGCAACGAAATGTTGTATGAATGACTAACTTTAGAACAGATTCATTATCTGTATTCAAACGTGAGTGACAGTTCACGAGTGGAGCCATCTTGGAACCAAAACATGTAGGACTTTCAAGAAGAGAAAAGGGATGCCCGTATTATCGCTTGATCAGTCCAGAGATCACTGCTACACATGAGAACCCATTGTTAGCGGTTCAATATTATTATATGGAAAAATATGTGCTGAACATTATGTTGAAGAATCGTTGCTAAACGAGATTAGGTTTAGAAGTCATCTGAAATATTGTTTACAAGCTGACGTGCTCAGTCAGTGACGTCAGATGATATATGTATGGGCGATACTGAGTGCTTGGCTATTGACAGTCCATTATACCATTATTCTACATGAGTGCCCATGTAACATTGCAAGACCATTTGTCCACTGTACTATGATGTATTATGGCAACCTGTGATTTGTCACTATCTGTGCTGTCGAGTGTGTACGTCCAATTAAACTTTAGAAAAGGTACACAGTCGTTGGTGTCGATGACTTCCGGTCATACATGAGTGTGAGAAGAGAACATTTGTCAACAACACGAACCCTTATCATCATTCGCACATTATACACTCCATCCATGTCTACACAACACTGCGTAGGTCAAGTTGACATTCCATACACTACAGTGGGGCAGGCAACACCATAGGGATCTTGTCAACTGATGATGATAGACGCCTGTCTTCCCGCCTAGGAGTGTTCTGGTGTACTTTTCCTATTTCAGAACTAATTTATAATCTATATTCAGACTGAACACAATACATAACAAACACTGAGTTCAGAGTGGTAGGCCAACTGCTATCTTCATCTGAAACAATTTACACCAGTATACTCCTCCCTAATGGTTACTACGCCTCTGCAATTCCAGCATTAGTTCTTTCTAGTCAATAAGATAGGTGTCAGTGTACTGTTTGGCAATTCCATGCAGTTTTACTTTTCTCCGACACCTTCTGTTCAGGTTGGAGCAATATATAGGCTTTGCCTCATGTTCGCTACTGAACCACACACATATACAGACATAAATTATCAATTTGCATTCAATTTTCATTAAAAAGATATTGAATATATCAAGCTTACCACAATTCATGGAAATAATACACAATTACGTTGACTGGCAATGAATAGGGCACAAAATCCGACCTGCCACTGTCTCAGGCATTTATTTGGAAAAATATTAGCTGAATCTCAACGCATTGTTGCTTTAGAAAGTTTATTTGAAAATGTGGTGCTGAACTGACGCTTCTAATTGACTATATTGGCGGGTCTAACCAATCGTGCCATGTTTACACAGCTTTTCAAAAAAAGTACCTCTACTACTGTTTCCCCTAACAACAACAAATTAGTATTTGTAGTCCGACTAATCGTGTTTCGCCTTACATTTATTGCGCTCCAATCAAATAGGATTTAACATGGGGATCTATTTCCCGTACAATGGTGGTTTCAAAATCTGCCACTGAGCGATTCTGATTTTGGTGTTGTCTGACACCCTCACTATTTCTTTTGGCTATAATTTGTTAATTCCTAGACTATATGCGTAACACTTAACATATTATTTGTCAGCAAGTCCTACGGAACCCAACTATATAAATTTTATGGGGCCAAGGGGCTGCGTTCAAAATATGCATTTTCTTCTACCTCCCGCTCACTTCGATCGATGTGGTGTCTGGGTACTGTCATGTTTTCAGACATAAAACAGTATAATGTCATATTTCCCAATAAGCAATTTTCAGGTTTTTAAACCTAACTCTCGTATGGGTAGTGTTTTTTATCACTGTCGATTTGAAAAAAGTTAGTGCTTGTGGCCTTACGCGGGGAGGGTGGTATTAATTGTGTATCGCGAGACGCATGTTAGTGTTGCATGCGTTCCTGCTTTCAGCCCTCTCTCTCTCCTAATTCCATCTGTCCTTCCGTTATGTTAACTTAGTGTATAAAATGACATGAATGGAATATTAAATATAGGTCAGCTTGCGTATCTCAAGGTTTTTCTTAGAAATGCAGTACACGTTTTATTGTAGAAAGCGTGTATTGATGCAGTAGGCTTACTATCAACGTGAAAGCGTGAGAATATGCAGACGAAGCATAAAAAGGGGATCTCGAGTACCGTCCTTGTGACAGCACTGTTCTTTACCATTCTTCTTTCCTTTTATTGAATTTAAGTGTTAGGCTTTACATTTACCTGATAATTTATATATGTGGATTAGATTTGCTCACGACAAATTCTCCCCACTTAAAACAGACGTTATATGTCAGTCTATAATTCTATATACACATAGAGAATTTTATTATTTTTCCTGGGGTTTAGGGTGATTCTTATCACACGGATGGCGGCTTAAAAAATCCGCTCCCAGATTTGTTTTGCCACTTATATACTCTATGCTAAACTCATATGGCTGCATCAGTAATGACCAACGGAGTAATCTAGAATTTTCATGTCTAGCCTGCGCTAGAAACGACAAGGGTTTGTGATCCGTTTGCAACTTAAATGCCTTCCCATACAGATAAATATTGAATTTCTTTATCGCCCATATTACTGCAAGACATTCCTTTTCGCTAGTTGAGTAGTTGGTTTCAGCTTTATTCAACTTTCTGCTAGCATATGCCACTGGGCTTAATTCCCCATCCAATGCATCTGATTTCTGTAGCAGAGTCGCACCTAACCCAATATTACTGGCATCCGTCCTTACAATGAATTCTTGACTTAAGTCAGGTAATTTCAAAATAGGTTTGCTTGTGAGCTTTTCCTTCAATTTCTATTAAGCGAATTCGCATTGTGGAGTCCATGTAATTCGATCTGGATGTCCTTTACGTGTCAAATCAGTTAACGGTGCACATATGGAATTAAAGTTTTTGATATACTTTTGGTAGAAACCACATAATGAGACAAAGGATCTCAAGTCTTTCTTGGTTTGTGGTCTTGGGGCTTTCTTTAGTTTCTCTAAATTCGTGGGGTCAGGGGTCATGTTTCCCTGATGAACTATGTGTCCCAAGAACTCTAATTCTTTACATCCAACACAACATTTGGTTGGTCGGGCTGTCAAATTCGCTTCTCTAAGTCGATTAAACAGCATGTTCAGAGAGTCAATGTGTTCCTCAAATGTTTCTGTTGCTATAAGGATATCATTCATGAAATTTGTGATATATGGATTATTCAGAGGGTCCAATAATTTTCTCATCATTCTAGAGAAGACACTAGGTGCATTCTTCAATCCAAATTGCAATCTGTTAAACTCATAGTGTCCCTCTGAGGTACTAAACGCTAGGTATGGTCTAACCTCAGGCTTTACTGGAATCTGATAGTATCCTTTACTCAGATCCACTTTTGAGAAATATTTAGCTTCATTTAGTCTGGCAAACAACTGATTTGTATCCGGCAATGGATCCACCTGTCCTTCTGTAATAGCATTCAGTCTCCTGTAATCTATACAGAGTCTATGTTCTCCGGAGGGTTTCCTTAAGAGTACAACACCGGAACTATACGAAGATTCACTGTGTAAAATAATTCCTTCCTTCAACAAATAATCTATCTCTTCCTTCAAAGCTTTCTCATTAGCAAAAGGAATCGAATATGGTTTCATACAGACAGGTGTGGGGTCTATCAGTTTCATATCATATTCCAATAAGTTTGTACGCCCTGGTCGGTCTGTTAACACCTCTGTATGAGTATCTAGAACCTGTTGTACTCTCTTCTTTTGCTCTTTCGTTAAGTGTGTACTGATTTTCACCTGTGCCGCTGTCTCACAGGGATGTAATGGATATTCAAATGATGAAAGTGGTTCCTTTTTCATCTCCATGGCGATGGACAAGGTCAACAAGTGTGTCTCTTCCTGATTTTCTCTTTCCAAATATTTCTTCAGGAGATTCACATGATAGATTTTTTCTTTCCCCTTCTTATCTATCTTATAATTTGTTCTAGACACCTTCTCTAGAACTGTATATGGACCTTGCCATCCAATTTGTAACTTATTCTGACTACCGGGCAGAAGAAGCAGTACCTTCTCTCTTACAGCCAAATCTCTGTCTTTAGCTTTCCTGTTATAGTAAGCAGCATGTTTTTTCCTGGCTTGTCTCAAATTTTCATTGGCAAGTTTCCAGCCAGTTTTTAAACGAGTGGTCAGCTCATTCACATATTGGTATGAGGATGTAATGTTTTCCTCTGCCTTTTCATCAGTCCACGTTCTTAACAGCGCTTCCAGTGGACCTTTTATTGGCCTTCCAAATAATAAGGTTGCCGGGGCCATTCCGGTTGAACTATGGGGTACCTCCCGATAAGCAAAGAGGGCGGCGTGAAGGTACTGATCCCATGTATCTGGTTTTTCGTGTGCAAACTTTCTCAGGATCGACATCAACGTGCCATTAAATCTTTCCACTTGGCCGTTCCCTTGTGGGTGGTACACACTACAATGGAAGTGTTTGTCCTGGAAGATCCTGAAAACTTCTTCTGTTAGTTTCCCCTTGAACTGAGAGCCATTATCAGTCAAGATTTAATTGGGAAAGCCTAACCTTGTGAAAATTGTGAGCAATGCCTCTGCCACATGTTTAGAATCAATCGATGACAGGGCTATCGCCTCTCCCCACATAGAACAAGTGTCCACCAGAGTCAGAATGTAGCTGTTCCTTCTCTTGGTTTGGGTGAGAGGTCCCACAAGATCCACGGCAACTCTCTCAAAGGGTGTTCCCACTATAGGCATTTCCCCCAGAGTTGCTGGTGCAGTCCAATGCTTAGGTGCTACTCGTTGGCACTCTGGACAGGATTTTACATATCGTTTGATATCTTCAGTTATTCCTGGCCAGAAATAGTGACAAGCTATACGCTGTCCTATTGCGCTGATCCCCATATGACCACTGAAGGGAATCGCATGCCCTAGTTCCAACACTTTAGTCCTATATGAAGTGGGAAGGACCAGCTGTCCGTGACCATTGGATTCAGATCCAGCCTTCCTATAAATCAGTTTGTTCTTCATATAAAATTCTCCCTTGCCTGGAGATGTATGAGATTTGGGCAACTTCTTGAAACACGGCTTGAGTGTCTTGTCCTCCGCCTGTGCCTTCCTCATCTCATCTGGATGAGTATTTATTGGATTATCCTCCTCCTTTTTAGACTGTGATCTGGTCTGCACTGTTGCCAATATCACAGGTCTCTTGGGATTCCCCAAGAAGACATATCTACACCCCAATATCAGAGGGTAGATTGGCTCATTTATCACTGCTGCTTTTATGATTCCTTCCACATATCGCGTTTTCACCTTTATCCGGGCGACGGGAAGTGTCATGGTAGCTACATCCTTGGTTGCAGTTTGAATCTCCACTGTTTCTGTGGTGTATTGATCTGCCTGCACCAGGTGAGAACTCCCAACGGAATCATAATCTAAACCGGTATCATATAAACATCTTATAGTGACACCATTACAGATGACATCTTCACACACTGGGGGGGTGGTATGGTTCCTGTAATTCTTCAGGTTTGCCCTTCTTTTCCTTTTTCCCCGATGTCATAGCAGCACAATGAGGAGGTTTCCTACTACAATGGTCAGTGTCATGATTGTTCATCTTACAATTTTTACACCACCTTTTTCCTTGGTTGAAAGATTTTCTTTCATCATATTTCCTTTCATCGAATTGTGGGAATTTATTTTTATTGTCATACCGTGGCCTATCAAATTGGTGCTTACCTTTGTTTTGATCTCTAGGATCAAATTTATTAAAGTTCTGTGGTGCCCTAAAGTTATCCACTTGTTTCTTTTTATTACCTGTTACCTCTGCTTGAGCTGCTTGATACCTTTCAGCAACATTTAGCAACTCACCCAGCCTCTCTGCAGAGAAAATGTTTCCATGAGAAAACGTAAATTTTTTCTCAGGTCTGAATATGGACTTATAGTTTGTTCTATAAACCATTTCCTTAAGATCTTAGACGTAAAGTTTTAGAAGTCCATTTTTCTCCAATTGTCTCTAACAACGTGCAGAGAAACTGGTGAATGCCGAAAAACACACAGTTGTTCACCTGTAGTTTAGCATTCCTAAATTTTTTCCTATAAAATTCTGCATTCTTTTCATACCTTAACAAAAGAGCCTGCTTTAGCATGTCATAATTTTCCTGATCACCTCTGCTCATTTTGCAAAAACTTCATAATTCCAGCCACCACGTACTCTTGAATCAACTTTAAGCTCCACCTTTCTCTCTCTAACCCATACGTGGTAGCTAATACTTATTGTAGGTTACAGAAGGGGAGCAGAATGGCTCAAAGATAAAGATGGTTGGTGGTCGACCGGAGTGTGAGGTGCTTATTGCAGGGAAGAAAGTTAAAGGCGGCCAGGGATGTAAGGGTAGCAGGAGGCGACCCAGGGCACCAAGGAAGCCTAGGAAAATAAGATGCTTCAACTGTGGAGACCTTTCGAACCACATGGCAGCCAAGTGTCCCCAGGGCCCGCTTCCTAAGCGATGTTTCCATTGTAGGTCCCCGGACCATTTGATATCGGTTTGCCCATCAAAGAGCGCCCTCTCTAAGCGTACCAAAACATCTACATTGCCATCACAGTGCAAGCCAAGAGATGGCCGTGGCAACTGTCACCATAAGGGCGCCAGGAAAAGTGTTCGACATTTAGAGGAGGAGACTCATCTAACACTCGTTGAAGGACACGTTTCCAGGCTACGAGGGGCGCACGTAAGAGCAGAGCCACCGTTGCAGAGTTTTGCAGCAGTCCGGAAAGAGAGATGTGACAAGCTGTCGTGTTCTACTCCACTACAGGTCGGAGAATTGGTGAAGAAGAGAATGCACAACGCTGAGAGATCCGAGATTCGTGATATGTGGTCAGAAGACGAGTACGATGTAGTTCGTGCTCCCACAATGACAGGGGGTCCATATATCATCCAACGAACGGACAGAGCGAGTCCGAGCATTAGAGTCACCGGCAACGACCTGAGACGAAGTGAAGGAAAAGGTGATCCTCCAGATTTGGAGAATACGACTGAAGCGCCTGATTTAGTGCAGTTGTCGGGACGACAACAAAATCAGGCGGGAAATATGTGACAGCGACATCTTGAGATCTGTTGTTCTCGGCGCTGGCCCCATCTGGGCAGTCATATTGTCTATGTGGTTTAGTGCCTTTTCACCCCGGTATCTTCAAGCAGATTTATTACAAGGCCATAATAAGCCTACATATTAGTTGTGTTTTTGCTCTAGTTGTGTAAATCTGTGTTTTCATGCATTCTGGAGCAATAATCGCGTGTGTTATCTGTGTGGCGCAGATTAATACGCGTAGCGCGCAGTAAATTGAGTGATTAGGCCAGGGCTTATAAAAAGGGGTAGCAAGTGGCGAAACCGGTCTATGTTGAGACAGCAGCCCAGTGAGAACAGACGAAGAAGACAGACAGAGCCAAGCTGTAAATGCCTTGAGCACGTGAGTTAATTTAAATTAGCAATAGTTTTCTAGGATTCTGAAATAATATCGATGTGGCTATTTTAATGTTTAATAGGATAGATAGATAGATAGATAGATAGATAGATAGATAGATAGATAGATAGATAGATAGATAGATAGATAGATAGATAGATAGATAGATAGATAGATAGATAGATAGATAGATAGATAGATAGATAGATAGATAGATAGATAGATAGATAGATAGATAGATAGATAGATAGATAGATATATAGATAGATAGATAGATAGATAGATAGATAGATAGATAGATAGATAGATAGATAGATAGATAGATAGATAGATAGATAGATAGATAGATAGATAGATAGATAGATAGATAGATAGATAGATAGATAGATAGATAGATAGATAGATAGATAGATAGATAGATAGATAGATAGATAGATAGATAGATAGATAGATAGATAGATAGATAGATAGATAGATAGATAGATAGATAGATAGATAGATAGATAGATAGATAGATAGATAGATAGATAGATAGATAGATAGATAGATAGATAGATAGATAGATAGATAGATAGATAGATAGATAGATAGATAGATAGATAGATAGATAGATAGATAGATAGATGTGAAAGTTTAAGAGCGATTATTTCATTCTTCAGAAAGGCTATTCCACTGGAAATTTAGATAAGATTAACGATCGCAAGATAGCAGCCTCGTGGTGATAAAAGGCGGCGATAGCGTCTGAGCAAACACGCTCCGCGTGTTAAACCTAAAATATGTTATGCCGAGCGACACGCGGTGTATTTAGTTCCAGTTTTTGGTTAAAGCCAAGAATATTATTCTTTAATGTGAGAGTAATTTTATTTTATCCCTTAATGTAAAAGTAATTAAGTGTATTTCACGATTATTGATTATTCTACTGTTTATCTTTAGTGGTTACTTAGAAGGGAGAATAGTCATTTAGATTTCTGGTGCGTAAGGCAAGTTGAGACAGGTGTTTCTCTGTTTGCTCCTGGTGGAGCATGGAAACACCAATGCGGCTGGTGTCCACCACAAGTCAACAGAAGCATTTTTATGCTATTACAGTGGTTGTTCCTGTAATAATGTGTTTCATGTGATGAGTTCCCAATCTCGTCAGGGGTCATATACGACACGCTTGTGGCCAGGCGCACCAGTCGTCACTTACGGCATGTTCAGAGTGCGGGAACGAGTATTGATGTGGGTCGGTTGAGAGGTAGTAGTTAATTCTCATTATTGAGATTATTTGTTGTACATGTATTGAAGAATATTATTTTATGTCCAGTTGATTATTATTGTTATGTGAACATGGTTTGTGAGAGCACGTGGGCGTACTTGGAGATGTATATTTCTCTTCTCCGCTCCTGAGGGAGCATGGGGCCACCGGTGTGGTTTGCCTCAGCATGAAGCATTCAGATGCTCTTGCAGTAGTGGTTTCGGTAGCAACCTATGTTACCCGGTGCGATTGCCAGCCTCATGCACAACACCATACTAGTCGCATTGGGCGACACGCATGAGTGTGTGAGATAGTTGATGATATCAGGTGGGCGCATGTTTTCTGTATGGTAAGTGTTATTATCCATGCTATTGATGTTCACTTAGACGTTGTTTTATTTATTATTTTTCAGACAGTCTATGAACACTGACTGGGTGTTTGTTGGATTGTTTGTTTGGTGTTCGGTAGAATTAAATGTTGATCTGCTTAAGGCTTTGGGTTGCTTGAATTGTTAAGTCTGCTGCTGAGAGGGTTGCAAGCAACCAATAATTGCAACCCCTGTCAAACGATCCTTTATAAATTTTCTTAGTGCACGGGTCTTGGGTGTGAGGTACCCCTAGCGCCCCTGTCACATTACTAATGGTTTTTGTTGTTATCCATGCTTTGTGCTGACGTTCTATCTTTCTCAGTACTTCTTCCCATGTCTCGTTCCATATATTTTCTACTTGTTTGTTGCCAGAGGTCTTCCGTATGTGCTTCATCTTCCAGCTGTTGGTGTACTTGGTATTTGTTGGATACTGTTCTTGAAAATGTGTCTCTTATTTCATGATTTCTTAGATATCCCACATTATACTGTTATCTATAGTCATATACTCTTGTAAATTTCTTGAGTTTTAATTTTGTTTTTGTAGATTTTAAAGCTGCAACCAAGGTGGAATGGGTTCATTTTATGCACTAACAACAGGGGGTTGAGACACTTGGGATTCATGACCCAGGTGGGCCCGCCCCCCTTAGAGTGTAAAGGAGAACAATAGGCTGAAACACTTGATCTACGGGGGTACCCTATTGATGATCAGATTGCCTCCTGTTGTATCGCTATGTATAGAGTTTCCTATCATAATTGTTTTAGCCAATAGAAGGTGGTGGTCTGATACCACATCTGCTCCTGTACAACATTTACATCATGCAAAGTTATCTAAACTTCTTTCATATATATGTGATCAATCTGATACTCAGTTCTGTTGTCTGGTGATATCCATGTTGCTTTATGTATTTTTGTATGTGGAAATAAGCTTCCTCCTATAGCTAGTTGGTTTGAAGCACAGACGTTAGCTAATAGTTCCCGATCCTCGTTCATCATACCTAATCCATGATTTCTTCAAAGCCGGTGTTATCTGTTCTTATTTTTGCGTTTAGGTCCCCCCATCAAAATTGTGATGTCTTTACTTTTCTTTTTGTCCAAGACATTTTGATGTCTGGTGTAAAATTCTTGTTTCTCAGATTCTTCTTTATCATTTGTTGGTGCTTAACACTGGATGATGTTTATATTTATTTTCATTTTTTCGCTGATTTAAACCTTGCCGTTATAATTCGGGGTCCCATTGCTTCTCATCCTATAAGTGACTTCTGTGCTTCCCTAGACAGCATTAGAGCCACCACTTCACTGTGGTGGGCTTTTTCCTCCTCATGTCATGAGGAGAACACCATTTCTCCTGTGATCAATCTCCTCCTCTCTATGCCCTTCCACCGTGTCTCGCAAAGACCCAGGATATCAATCCTGTAATTTGTCATTTCTACTGCTACCTGTGCAGTTTTCCCTTATTCTTAGAGAGTACGAACATTCCAGGTGCCAATCGTGAAGATTTTCCTAGACGAAATAAGTTTAGTAGGTAACCCAGACTCCTTTCGGCTTTCTCTGGGTCGCTTCATGCGCCCCTTTTCCAGACGACCTACTTCTGTCTTGGGCGGCTGGGTTAATTTATATTTTGTATTTGACTTGTCCATGTTTGTAGAAGTTGTTTTGTAAAAAGTTTTTTTTTTACAGGATGGGGTAACCAGCCCCATGCTCAACCCTCCTTAGTCGCTTTTTACGGCATGCATTGTAAAGTACAGTGTTACTATTCTTTGCTTCCCTTCCGGGCCCCGGTAACACACGGGTAAAACATGTTATTCTACTAGAGTTAAAATGTAATATTTATATTATATTCACTTACGTAAATATAAGAGAGACAGAGAGCGAGCGAGAGAGAGAGAGAGACAGAGACACAGAGCGAGAGAGAGAGAGAGTTAGAAAGAGAGAACGAACGAACGAAATCTTTATTTCATCAAGGTACAAACGTAGGCATTACTGCCCTTTTTACATTTCTGCCCTCAAATAATAAAACTCTCTAAGTGTTTTCAAATTAAAACATTCTTAATTTTAGTAATAAGTAATCAATATTATCATCGCACTTAGTAACTGAGCACAGATACACGTACATTCGCACACGCACATATATTAACAGAGATAGCTAGAGAGATAAATAGAACGAACGAACGAACGAACGAAATCTTTATTTCATCAGGGTAAAGAAATAGGCATAATTGCCTTTTTACATTTCTGCCCTGCAATACAATTTTCAGTGTGTTAAAAATTAAAATATTAACAACTTCAGACAGGATCAATTAATATTATCATCACAATCAGAAACTTAGCTCAGACAAGTACATTTACTCATAGTCATTCACGCACAGAGAGAGAGAGAGAGAGAGAGAGAGAGAGAGAGAGAGAGAGAGAGAGAGAGAGAGAGGTTAGGCAATAGAGCTACTTAATATAAAAAATTCAATTTAAAATGAAAATATTACAATGACAGTTAAATGCTCGTGGAAACGTTGAAATATCTGAAACAGAATTGTCGTTAAATGTGTGTACAAGATTTCATGACATGTGAATGCAGATGTCTTTTGAATGTGGTGTAATTATCAGTTTTGACAGACTTGGGTAGAGAATTCCATGCTAAACCACCTGCATAACTAAAACAACTTCGGAAGAGGTCAGTTCGAGGTTTTGAAAGGTCCAAAAGTAGGTCGCCACGTATAAAATATGAGCAGTATTTATATCGAAAGAACTTTTGCAAGTATGAAGGCGTTCTGCCGTGTAAAATTTGATGCACAAATAGGAGATCTTGGAAAAAGAAGAATTTTTTAAGAGGAAGAACATTCAGCTGTGAAAATAGCTGAGCACTGGGAATGTTAACATTCAGGCAAACAAGTCGTAGCGCCCTTTTATGTAGGGATTCTAGGCGTTTCAAAAATGACAAGCCACAGCGACTCCAGATATTTGAGCAATAAGAAAGGTGACTTTGAATATGCGCATAATAGAATATAAGTCTAGAGTGCGGACATAAAAAATGTTTGATTTTTGAGAGTTGAAACAATTTTTGTGAGATCTTGTTTGCGATGAAATAGACATGTGACTTCCAGCTTAGAGACTGGTCGATGACCACACCCAACAGGCTGTGGTCCGTAACTTGCTTAATACGTTCTCCATCTAGAGATAAAGATAACGTATTTGGTTGACAGTGCAGAATCTTTTGGCGGGTTGAGATAATCAAAGATTGAGTTTTGTTTTTATTAATGTACATACTATTAGTAGTGCACCAATCTTGTACAATGTCCAGGTGATCCTGTAAAAGAGACTGAACAGTGTTAATGTTATGACTGATAGTAGGGAAATCGGCCGGTAGTTTGTGACGACATTACTATCACCTTTTTTAGGTACTGGTACCACTAAGCCTGTTTTCAGTCGTTGAGGAAACACTTTCTTTGTGAGGCACAGATTGTAAATGTAAGTGAGTGAGTCGCATACAACAGGCTCTGCAATCTGAAGTATCCTCGAAGATATTCCATCTTCACCGCACGATTTCTTCTGAGGTAATGATTTAATTAAAATAGAGACCTCCGAGATTGACAGTAAAGGTAATTCAGGAAAGTTGGGCTTCGTTTAACCTCGATTGAACGAAATCAGAAAGAGCAGTACAATCCAGTTGCTGATGATTTATCCCGGATGTTCGTGCGATCGACGAGAAGAACTGGCAAAATTCATCAGCATTAATGTTTGTAGCTTGCTGTCGGAGGTTATGCCGGCGTACATTTGTGAGAAGGTTAATAGCGCTCCAGATTTTAGATGAGCTCCGGCCGTCGTCAATAATGGATCTGAGGTGCTGTCTTTTAGACTTCCTTAAAATGTACTGCGCTAAGTTTCTATATTTTCTTTAGCTTGCATGGTCTCCAATCTTCTTGAAATAGTCTCGCTGTTGCCTTGTTTTCAGGTATTCCAATGTTATCCATGGAGGCATAATTCTTGACTTGATACGTTTCATACGCACAGGAGCATGTTTGTTAAGAACTGAAGTGAATGCTGTCATCCATATTTCTAGGGCTTCAGTCGGGTCAGATACTCCATAGACATTATCAAAAGGTGTCGCTAAGAGATCAGACAAGAACTTGGAGCTATCAAAATTCTTGAATATTCGTGCTTGTACAACCTGGTGACAGAGTTTAGGAATTCGAACTCCTTTTTTGGTCCAGGTGCAACATATGGGATAGTGATCGCTTAGACCACATACGGGAACGCAGACTTCAATGACGTGAGCAGTGTTAGTAACATACAGATGATCTATGCAGGTTGATGACTTGTCTGTGACACGGGTTGGTAGCGATATCAACTGGTTCAGGTTGTACAGGGTATACAAATTATCCCAATTAACGTTTCGCTTCAAGGCATCAATATTGAAGTCTCCCATTATTAATAGTTCCAAAGAAGTTATCCAGACTTTGTCCATCATGTCCGAGAACTGATCTAGCCATTCCATTTTGGCATCCGGATTGCGGTATATAAAGCCAATTAATATAGAGGTAGTGTGTGGGAGTCGGACTTCCAGCCACATGCATTCAACTTCAGGACATTCAAGATCAACGCGTCTTATAGAGAGAAAGAGAGAGGGGAAGAGAGTAGAGAGAGAGAGAGGGAGAGAGAGAGAGTGTGTGAGGGCACTGACACTTTAACGAAAGTAATTTTGAACTTCAATTTAAAGAGATAACATTATATAGTCAATACTTATTAAACATTACATTAATATTAAAGCAGAGCTTTACCAGTTAGATGGTCTTTCAAGCTAGCACCAGCTTGCTATGCTAATGTAGGTTTCTTTTGAAGTTGCTGTTAACTTGAACAGAGTTAGATACAGTTTTTTCCAGGACACAGCACTAGCAGAACTAAATCAGCTTTGAAAAAGGTCACAAAATTCTCAGGTATACTGCTGCTTTATTGCTGTAACCTCCTACAGTAAAATGTGACTATGGAAATAATGCGGCTTTGAAGTGGTCACCCTCGGCTGAAACTCACCGGGTGTTCTCTTCTGCGTGTCGTGTTATCTTCTGCCCTTTGTAAAATCCTCTCTTTGTCTAATCTGAGGCGTCGCCGTTGGGAGAATCTCTACTTCTTGCGATGGGTAGTTTCGCCCTTCCAGGATGCTGAAGCTGAGACCAGCACCCTTGTGTCTCTTGTGCACATATCTTTGTGGTTGTCTAGCTGTTCTTTTGCCATCTGCTATCTTTCCTTAATTAATGATGTGATCATCTTCCATACGGGGAACATGGCCAATTCAGCCTAATCTGTACTGTTTAAGAAGGGTGTACATGCACTGGAGGACAGCGCGTGAGCGAATCTCCTCATTTGTCACTTTGTCCGGTTATGAAATACCCAGGATGTGTCATAGAGACTGTAAGCAGTAGTATTGAACCTTTTTTCTTGAATTGCATAGGTTGTCTATATCTCGTTGAAGTACAGAAGCGTGATGGCAACGGGTGCGTCATAAACCACAGTGCTTGTCTTTATTATAAGTTTGGGGTTTACTCTGATACGCGTTGTGAGGCAGGCAAAGAAGGTCGTAGCTTTGCCAGTGCGGTTGTCAATTTATGTGCCAAGATAGAGTTTGCCATTGATGGTTGACCACAGGAATGCGAAGTGGTGCACCTCTGCCACTTCATAGTTAACATTATTTATTTTAAATATTTTCCGACATGAAATAATCGGACATCTGACGGAGTGTGAAGGCATATTCCTTCGGTTGCTTTCCCAAATGCATGATTCAGGAGGAAAAAAGTTCATTAAAAAAAGTGGAGCTAGGACGCAGCCTTGTTTGACGGCACTGTGCATGTCAATAAGATGAGATGTCTTGCCAACATACTGGAATATTCCATTCATGTCTTCCTGGAATGCCGTTTTAATTTTCAGCTATGTAGTGTGTATCCTATTTTTAAGAGGATTTTAAAAAGTCCATCACTGATAACCAGGTTCGAAGCCTTTGTACGGTCAATGCAGGCAATGCATAACGATTTTTGATCAGCTCTCTTGACTTTCCCTGAATCTGTCGGGGGGAAAACATCATGTCTAGTGTTGATCTACTAGCTTAGAGTGCTGGTTGCGATCTACCTTTAAATATCAATCGGCCCGGTGTAACGCTGATAGCGTAGTCCAAACTTTGGCACAACATTATTAATGAATTCGATTTGTATGGCATATCCGTTTTTGACATAAAGTTATCGACATACATAAGCGACTTGTAGGACGTCTAAAATAAGTATTAAAGACTATCGTCACATGTGAATGAGGAAAATTATGTAAAAGATGTATTAATTCACACCGACTTTGGTGGCTGAACGGGGTCTGGAAAGTAAATCCCCGCTATTCGTATTATTTGTGCACTTTGAAGGGGCATTAAACAGTGTGGATAGAGAGTCACTGTGGTATTGTATTCCCCCTATGGATCATTCACTTAATAAATAATGTTTGCGGCTTCATAACAAGTAAGATTTTTTGTGAGGGACAGCTTGCAGAATCGTTTGGAATCATGGCTAGAGTGCGGCATGGATGTCTCTTGTGGACACTTTAAAAAAAAAATTGTTGCCTCGTTTTGGCGAAGCGCGTCCCGTTCAACATAGTCGGTTATTTTAGGGCGCATATCTAAAAATAAAAGACGTTCAGGTCTTGAAACATTTGTATTTTGTGGACACTTCTGTTGGGCTGGCAACTGATTATGTTGTAGAAGCATTGACGTCACACAACGGTGGTGGAATCCAATGGAGTCTGGCTGAACAGCTTGATGATCTGGATTTAGCCGATGACTTGGTTCTTCTGTCTAATAACCGTAATCAGATACGGGACAGAACGGTGGTGCTCAATGGGAGGCTCACAGCGGGTGGGTCTAGATATATACAGCGAAAGAACTTGGATGGTAAAAATGATAGGAGGGCTGATCTTTGGGAGACACCCCCAGGATGTAGGTTCATACACATATCTTGGCGGTGGTATGGACAAAATTGGAGGGACAGACGTTGATGTCATTGTGGGAATTCTAAAGGCAAGGGAAGCTTTCATTGCATTTGGAAGCGTATTGAGTTTGAGTCCAACGTGGAAATCGGGGTCTTCAGCTCAGACATCGGGGCAGTCCTATTGTGTGGTCTAGGGCATGCAGAGCAACAAGAACAGAGGCCAAGAGGCTACCTACTTTGATGGATTGAAATGGTGACACGAGGCCACTGATTTGTAACTGACGACAAGAACCAGACAAGGTCACTTGGAACAAGAGATGATAATAAAACGCTGGAGGTGGATAGAATACACATTAAGGGAACATGTTGATAGCATTACACTGCAGTCTTTGTTCTGAAATCCCTAGAATAAGAGAGGACAATGTAGACCCAAAAAAAAAAATTAATTAAATTAAAATAAACACATAGAGAAGAGAAATGGAGACAGAAGTGAAAATGATGAGGAAGACTGGGAAAGAACTTGAGCTGACCGGTTGTGACAGGAGGACATGGCATTTTGTTTCGTTGATTGCCTATTGTCCATGGCGAGCTAAAGGGTATTAATTGATTGATTTATTAATTATGAACATATTTTATTTTGGATACTAAAGATACAGATTGCACTAAAATACTTTATGTTTTATGGCTAACAATATTAATTTTTTCACTTGCGGGCTTAGACATAATCAACATGGGTTTTTGCCTTAGCACTCGCGCTTTTATGGGTCTTGTGGACTAATTTATGCTTGTCGATTTAAATATAATTTTTGTTTAACAGGGACTCGCAAGCTGCTGCTTACCTATACATTGTTCAATGTTGTGAGACGTCTAGGAGTTCCTCTTCTACACTAGGATGTAGAGGCTCATTTCTTGTAATTACGTATCAGGACACACATGTGATTAGGCTGTTGTTCTTTTGATAGTTAGGGGGGGGGGGAGGGCGGGGGGGCTGCCTCATTACGTGCTCCGTGCATGTGGTCTGGCTGGTTCACAATTTTACCAGCTACGAACTTAGCCTCATGAAACACTCAGGTTCAGTTAAGATCCCTCCTCACTTTTTCAGCACGGGCTTGGGACCGGCCTAGGTGGAGTCCTATTGTTCTTTTTTTTAAAATAAAGTTGTGCCTCGTTTTGGCGAGGTGCGTCCCGTTCAACATAATCGGTTATATTAGGGCACATGTCCTAATGTAAAAGACCCTTAAGTCGGAGATTATCAGAACCTATTGTTCTCTTATGGTGGTCGACGTTATACTATTGAGTTGGGTCACACTATGATGTCCGCATTTTTATAAATGTCGGTCTTCCCTCCTCCCTCTTCTCCCACATGAGATGGCGCCGATGCGGCCGCACTACACCCTCCTCCTAAGAGCCGGCTTTACTTGCCTAGGGATGACTCGCCAATGATTACTCTTATCGATCCGTAGTAAAAGATAAGGCTATTGATAACCACGCTAAAGATAAGATTATTTGTTTATACTCGATAGAAAATAAGATTATTAAAAGCCTTAATTAAAAACAAAATGCTTCTAAGATTCTCACCTCAAATAGTCACTGACAAATGTGGTATCTTATGGTCTAAGAGAGGCAGTCACATTTATGTTGAAGAGGAGAATAATAGTAGATGATTATCGTACGCAAGAGGGGAAAGGTCATATGAATAAATTAAGATAGAGACAAGAGAGCTGGTCCTGTGTTAGGTTCTGGAGAGTTCGACCACTTCTCTACTTAGGGAGCGGGAACACGCGCTCTGACTCTCTTTTCCGCTATGTACAAATGTTGAAATAAAAGAAAGAAAACGCTAAAGTCGTCGGTCATTTGTAATGTCTGTCACCAGTCATCATCATCATCAAGTCAAAGTGAATAAACACTAGAGTAACTGCTTACTGTGGCCAACCTGCCACTCAACCAAGTCCAGCTCCCGGCCTTCACGTATGACTCAATTTTGAGTCACTACGGCAGCCTAATTGTGATTCAGCATTGTATCTTGGAACTTTGTGATGCCCAAAAGGACGTTGCTTAGCGCGTTGTTAAGCGTAATAATTATGACGTGAGTGCTCGTACACGATAACGAAGAGTCTGTTTGATGTAGCCGGTGTCGCGAAATGACTTCTGGTTCACATCCCAAATTCTTAAAACTCTGAGCTTAACGGCGCGCCATACTTTTTCAAAAGATATGATATCCCGACCAATGATCACGCTTGTTTACAACTGCAGGAAGCATCAAAATGGCCTGACTCTAATTTGTTTTACATGATTAACTTCTGAATTTAACTACGGTAGTATAAAAGAAGTATCACTTTGCAGAAGGTACCAAGCTAATATTAGGTATATCCCTCTATCCGTAAGTAGTAATTCTTTTTCTAAGACTATTATAGGACGGGAGAAATATTAGGTTAAATGCAGTTGAAGGTTCTGGTTGGTCTAGGTTTAGCTGCTTAAACTATGCATAAAATAAAATGCAAGTAGTAACCAAAGAAATTAATATATATATATAGGTTAAACCTAAGTCTAAGTTTAAGGCAAACTTTACTTGACCAAAATCGGATCAGGAATAACGGAGATATTAAAGAAAGCATTTGTCCTACATTAAATGATAGGCAAAATAGTCACACATTTTCTGATTTTAATTACATTCTTGGGGAACCCCGTCTCATACGCACGTTGCGAGACTATAAATAGAATCGCATAACAAACTTCCGTCAGTCACGATTTGAAAAACACAGAACGCGGGGGAAAGCGTGCATAGATTAAAGCCAGCGTTTACCTTTCTGCAACTGTAGCAGACCTCATTCAAACCATTGAGGGCCAGTATGTGTATGTATGCCTGAGGGTAATACCAAATTTATTCATAAATAAATGTATATAATTGTGTGTAATTATATTAATAAATCCACTGTGCGATACGATGTGTATAAGATATGTAGGAATGGACTGTGTCGTGTGATGAAACTTACAGGCTCATGTGTACTTCTAGAGGCAAAGCCGCCTTCGGAAATATTTAAAAATATTAAGGAAGATGGGTTATTGTGTCTGTAAGCTGGGAAAGATATTTAAAGAAGTACAGGGTGGTCATAAAGTCTTTCCCTGATTTCAAATTTTTACGAGATCCTCCAGATGTTAAAAGCATCAAAGCTTAGTATATAAAGTTTACGGACACTGGCAGCGTCGGTGACATGCCCAGAGCAGGTAGGCCTCTTGTGAGTGAAGAAACTGTGGACGCAGTGCGCACGGCGTTTCAACGCACCTGACAGGAACATAAAGAAGGATGAGAGGGATTGATTTACATTATCGTTTGACATATGGTTAAATAGTTTTACTCATCACCAAATTGTTGTATGGAGGCGAATCATGGGACGATACTTATAAATTAAAAGATGAAATTGAAATTTGATCACTTTATATTAAAATGATTGTTTTTGACTACACTATCCTGGTGCATCTGCTAGCACGCTTTTCTTAAACTGTCGTATCTATCGTCCCCGTCAGTGTTATGGAGGGGTATGAAAAGAAAATACAGGCAGTGCGTTTCAATTCATTGCAGGTTTAATCCTTTAAACACAAGCTTCAAAAAGCAGAAGAGGCTAATCCTACCAAAGTTTCAACGTATGCAGTGACAGTTGGTGATAACAGGCCCGTCATCACATGACTACGTACTGGAACAAGTTCAGCAAAAATTGTGTTTCCAGCTTATAAAGGAGCCAGCTGAAGTGATGCAGATAAGTTGCATACTGCAACTGTCAAGCTTATCCAGCTCAATTAATATCGCTTATTGTCCAGTTAAGGATGACTAAAGCAAGATAGTGTTGAAAAACTGTAAAGTAAAAATAATAAACAATTCTACCATTGATTAATCAAGCTAGAAAAGTTGTCTAGGAGATGATAGACATTGTGAACCAAGAAAGAAAAACATGTATTTAAATATTATTATTTATTTCCTACTGTAAAATATTTGAGTTCAACATTTTCAAACAGAAAAAGTATTTGTTTTTATTAAAATTGTAAATATTCACCAGAAGACTGTTCTTAAGTTCTTTAAGTTGAATTTTATTTAGTGTTGGTGAATATAAATATACTATATATGTATATCTAAATACATACTCCTAGCATAGCCAATAACATTAAATAAAATATTAACCAAGAAGGATCATGAGAGGTAGCAGTTAGGGAATCAGAGTATTACTTTACCATCAGCTCTAGTAACTTACATAGCTTGACCCTACCTTGGTTGTCTATGCACCCTTACTCTCTTCATAGAAGGGGGTATTACTCATAAGACCAGGCTCTTATCTGGCACTATCCTGGTATCATCTGATACATCTTTTTGTCCAGGATAGCTTATTCTTATTAACACCCCAAACCTCTCGCGACATCTGTTTTCTCAGTTTGGGATTTCTATTACTACCCTGGGGTTATTTCTTTGAGACATTAAATCTTTTAATAGTTATTTACATCTACTGAGTTAGCAGTAGGAGTAAAAATTACAAATAAATCAAAAGTTAGAATAAACTTAAATTAAATAAAGCATAGTGAAGTACAATTGAGTATAAAACAAAAATTTGGTGACTGGATAAGCTGACAGTAGTCTTATATTAATTAGCCTTGTATTAATTACTTGTGTGAGTAGTCTGTTGATTGAGTTTCTGCAAATATTAGTATGGCTGACTTGGCAAAGTTTAGATCTGCTACAGTGCAGGCAGCTACAGAATTTGGTTGAAGTGGGGATTCTCTTATTCAATATGTTACTACTGAGTGTGATAAATACATAAAAAGAGAAGATAGGAAGGTGGAAACAGAAAGGAAATTACAAATAGAAGCTGATAAAGAAGTTAAAAGAGTACAATTTGAGGCTGATAGAGTAGTTAGGAAACTAGAATCTGATAGGGAAGCTAGGCAAGTAGAGGCTGAGGAAAAGAGGTTTCAAAGGGAACATGGATTGAGTCTGAAAGAGCTTGAACTTCAAGGAGATGTTACAGGAAATGAAAATAGCCCAACTACCTCTGACCTTAGTGCAAGTCAAGGTGCCGCAAATGGAGCCATGAACTTCCACTTGGATCCATTTGTAGAGAAAGAAGATGAGATTGAGTCTTATTTAAGTAGGTACGAGAGATTAGCTACTAACTATGGCTTAGAGAAAGATAAATGGAGCCTTAAATTATCACAAGGCCTGAGAGGCGTCTCTTTGAAGTTTTTTGCGAAACTTGGAAAAGAAGACCAAAAAGATTATGATATCTTGAAGCAGGCATTGCTGGTTAGATATGAGAAAAACTCAGAATTTTATAGAAAAAAATTTAGAACTGCGAAGCCACTGTCTGGAGAAACTTACCACCAATTCTCTGCAAGATTAGAAACCTACGTGGAGAAGTGGACTACTCTTGGAAAGTGCCAAGACCTAAAAGAAATGGCCATGATGGAACAAATGAGAGAGTCTATGTCTCCAGACATGAGAACATTTCTTATGGAACAAGGTGCAGAGAGATTGGAGAGATTTTAGCAGTTGCTGAGTGGTATCAAGCAGCTCAGTCAGAAACAGCTCGAGTTAAGAGGAAACCAGTAGAAAGTAATAGGTCACCCCAAAACCAGAATAAGTTTGATGACAGGGACCAACAATCACACAGATATAAACAAGGATATGATAAACCAAAATGGGACCAAAGAGACAGGAACCCTCTGGTACAGGACAAAAGATCCTATCGCCACAGTGATAAGTGGTGTAAAATTTGCCGTATGGGAAACCATAATACAATTGAATGTGGTTGGAAAGTTCCTCCATATCACGCTGCATGCATGATAACAGTGGACAAGGGAAGGAAAAAACTGACAGACCGTCAGATATATCTCCATCATCCCCCATCTGTGAAGAGGTGACATGTAATGGTACTAAAGTCAAGTGCCTTTACGATTCAGGATTGGAATATGACTCAGTTGTGAGTGCAATTCTGGTGCACCTTGAGCAGTTTACCACAGACAAAGTGGAGATACAAGGGGCATTAAAAGGAACAGTCACCATGACACTTCCAGTAGCCAAGATCAATGTCAAGACTAGGTACGTTGAAGGAGTGATTAGTGCAGCAGTGTGTGACGAACCTAATTACCCGCTGGTGTTAGGAAAGAAATATGTGTTTCTAGGGAGCCCTATAAAACCTGTGATCATGGCAACGCTCCAGGTCAGGTCGACCCCTAGTAAGGAGGAGGATCCACCACTAAATATTCATCCCAAACAGATGAAAAAGGCCCAGGCAAAAAATAAAACTTTAAAACCTTGCTTTGGCAAATTGCCAACCAGCCATAACAACTCTAAGAAAGGCGAATTTTATTTGAAGGAGGGACTGCTCTACAGGAAAGCTGGAGCAGGACCCAAAGGGTATGGACAGTTAGTACTGCCATGGAGATATAGGTAACAAGTTATGGCACAAGCACATGTTGTACCAGACGGTGGACTTCAGAAGATTGGCACCACCTGTCAAAGGACATCTGTAAGATATTATTGGCCAAAAGTAGCTGAGGACATTGCTCAGTATATACATTCTTGTGACCAATGTAGCAAGGTAGATCCCACACGTTGGGAAACTCATCAGGCCCTAGAAAAAAATTGTGGCAAACATAGGCCGGAAAATTAGAAATAATAATGTAGACATTGTGGATAAGTATGCACCTTCTCACACCCAGTCTTCCAGGAAGCCAGTGACTATGGCAACTCTTCGGTTGGTGCCGATAAAAAACGTAAGTCATTGGATTGAGATCACACGTATTATAGCAAATGCTAAAGGGAGAATTGATTCTGGATGCCGGAAACTCATTTCCCCATGTTTATATCATATGAGTTCGCCAGTGACGTTAGGCGGAGAAAAACAGCTGGTGAATATGGACTCTACCTGAATGGCAGATTAAAGAGTCATACAGGAATATTAGTAAAGGGTTCTTCCAAATTCCAATCAAGCTTGAGCACAGACCAATTGTTAGCTGTGATCATTTCGGAGGAGCACATTGAATTCATATGTTGCTTTTTGGATTGAGAATACTCTGGTGTTTTATCCAGGCTGATGAGGAAATTACTGGATCCCCTACATACTCTGCTATCACCAATTTTATAGATCTCCTCCTCATAAATATTGCAACCTTGAGGAATATCTAAAAACCTCAGGACATGTCATGAACAGACTCAGAGAAGATTAATGGTGAATATTGATTGATAATCAGCATGTGACAGGCAGTAGCACCTGCAGCTGTTTATTAACACAAACTGCAATATATCCCTGGATCTCAGAATGTTGGGGCAGATTTTTTGAGTAGGCACCCACCTGAAGGAAACCAGGAGAATAGTAGGGCAGAGTAAATCCAGAGTTGAAAGAAGGTCGTGATTATGAATCCAGACAAGAAGCTCCAACAGAGGGTTTAGGCTTTTGAATTGGGAGGCTATGTCGGGAAATGACTTCTGGTTCACATCCCGAATTCTTAAAACTCTGGGCCTAACGGCGCCCATACTTTTTCAAAACATATGATATCCCAACCAATGATCACGCTTGTTTACAACTGCAGGAAGCATCAAAATGGCCAGACCCTAATTTGTGTTACATGATTAACTTCTGAATTTAACTACGGTAGTATAAAAGAAGTATCACTTGGCAGAAGGTACCAAGCTAATATTAGGTATATCACTCTATCTGTAAGTAGTAATTCTTTTACTAAGACTATTATAGGACGGGAGAAATATTAGGTTAAATGCAGTTGCAGGTTTGGGTTGGTCTAAGTTTAGCTGTTTAAACTATGCATAAGAGAAAATGCAAGTAGTAACCAAAGAAATTAATATATATATATAGGTTAAGCTTAAGTCTAAGTTTAAGGGAAACTTTACTTGACCAAAATCGGATCAGGAATAACGGAGATATTATAGAAAGCATTTGTCCTACATTAAATGATAGGCAAAATAGTCACACATTTTCTGATTTTAATTACATTCTTGGGAAACCCGGTCTCATACGCACGTTGCGAGACTGTAAATAGAATCGCCTAACAAACTTCGGTCACTCACGATTTGAAAAACACAGAACCCGGGGGAAAGCAGGGCATAGATTAATGCCAGCGTTTGCCTTTCTGCAACTGTTGCAGACCTCATTCAAACCATTGAGGGCCAGTATGTGTATGTATGCCTGAGGGTAATACCAAATTTATTCATAAATAAATGTATATAATTGTGTGGAATTATATTAATTAATCCACTGTGCGATACGATGTGTATAAGATATGTAGGAATGGACTGTGTCGTGTGATGAAACTTACAGGCTCATGTGTACTTCTAGAGGCAAAGCCGCCTTCGGAAATATTTAAAAATATTAAGGAAGATGGCTGATTGTGTCTGTAAGTTGGGAAAGGTATTTAAAGAAGTATTTCTTGAATGGAATGAGACACCTGACAGGAACATAAAGAAGGATGAAAGGGATTGATTCACAGTATCGTTTGACACATGATTAAATAGTTTTACTCACCACCAAGTTGTTGTATGGAGGCGAATCATGGGACGATACTTATAAATTAAAATGTGAAATTGAAATTTGATCATTTTACATTAGAATGATTGTTGTTGACTACACTATCCTGGTGCATCTGCTAGCACGATTTTCTGAAACTGTCGTGTCTATCGTCCCCGTCAGTGTTATTTTAGGGGTATGAAAAGAAAATGCAGGGAGTGCGTTTCAATTCATTGCTGGTGTAATCCTTTAAACACAAGCTTCAAAAAGCAGAAGAGGCTAATCCTACCAAAGTTTCAACGTATGCAGTGACAGTTGGTGATAACAGGCCCGTCATCACGTGACTTCTTACTGGAACAAGTTCAGCAAAAATTGTGTTTCCAGCTTATAAAGGAGCCGGCTGCCGTGATGCAGATAAGTTGCGTACTGCAACCATCAAGCTTATCCAGCTCAATTAATATCGCTTATTGTCCAGTTAAGGATGACTAAAGCAAGATAGTGTTGAAAAACTGTATAGTAAAAATAATAAACAATTCTACCATTGATTAATCAAGCCAGAAAAGTTGTCTAGGAGATGATAGACATTGTGAACCAAGAAAGAAAAACATGTACTTAAATATTTTTATTTATTTCCTATTGTAAAATATTTGAGTTCAACATTTTCAAACAGAAAAAGTATTTGTTTTTATTAAAATTGTAAATATTCACCAGAAGACTGTTCTTAAGTTCTTTAAGTTGAATTTTATTTAGTGTTGGTGAATATAAATATACTATATATGTTCGCATCCCTGTGTTAACTACAGAACCGATCGCAGTGGGAGCGAACAGGAAAGCCGACGCGGACGCAACGAGCGGAGATACGGAAGATCAGGGGCGTCATCTCTCTTTAGTCTGGCGGGCAGATCCCCAAAAGTCTCCTGAGATCTAAAAAGGTGTCAAATTATCACATGTCCCACTCATCTTACATTCCATTTTAGATATATACAGACCATGAAGAAATGCATTTTATCACTCGTTCGCCAGACCTTGACAGAAGCACTAGCTATATTTGAAATCGTGTTAGATTTTACCCTGGTTTTTCATATATATTTGCAGTGAATTCTATTCTGTGCAAAACGGTAAAATATAATTGCGTAAAGTGATCAGTGGTCTAGTTCATCCATTCTATTTCCCTGGATTTTGTATTAATTTAAATCTATTAAATTAAACTATCTCAATAGTTCCAGCTGTAGACGTAATGATATATCTATTATATTATTTCAAAAGATAATAGATGCTTAAATGCTTAAATTGACTTTTAAAAGTCGCGAAGGAATTTATAACTAATTGAGTTAAGTCATATATATAGATGTGTGTTTTAACCATTTAAACTCGCGAAGTATCTTCTTAAATATATAATTAAATACGCGAGGGTATATTATAGTCTTAACGGGAAATCCATCGCGCTTTAGAATGTTATTTGATTTTTCGGTATTCATTCATTCATAACCCTCCACTCCCAAAGGAGCATAGGACTTCAACAAACACATGCCAAGTCCTCCTGTCACGTGCCATCATCTCAAGTTCTTTCCATGTTCTCCTCATCATTTTCACCTCTGTTTCCAACTCTCTTCTCCATGTACTTCTTGGTCTTCCTCTGCCTCTCTTGCCCTGGGGGTTCCAGAACAAGGACTGCCTTGTAATGCTATCAACAGGCTTCCTCAGTGTGTGTCCTATCCATCGCCATCGTCTTCTTCTCATCTCTTGTTCCACTGGCACTTGTCCAGTTCTTGTCATCAGTTCCACATTGGTAACCTTGTCATACCATTTTAATCCCTCTATTCTACGCAAGCACCATTTATGAAAGTCTGTAGCTTTTTGGTTGTTGTCTTTGTTGTTCTCCATGTCTCTGAGCCATACAATAGGACTGACTTCACATTTGAGTTGAAGATTCTTATTTTCGTGTTGGATCCTATTTCTCTTGATCTCCATATATTTCCCAATGCAATGAAAGCTCCTCTTGCCTTTTGTATTCTTATTTTGATATCGCTGTCTGTCCCTCCAACTTTATCTATATTACTGCCAAGATATGTGTATGATTCTACATCTTGTATTGGTGTTTCTTCAAGTTCAACCCTGTTTTCATTACCTGCATTTATTCGCATTATTTTTGTCTTTTCCCGGTGTATTTTCAGACCCAATTGCTGTGACCTCTCATCGAGTGTTTCCAATTTGTCCTGCATCTGATTACGGTTATGGGACAGGAGAGCCAAATCATCAGCAAAATCCAGATCATCCAACTGCTTAGTCAGAGTCCACTGGATTCCATTTCTGTTGTGTGTTGTCGATGATCTCATAACCCAATCTATTGCCAGCAAGAAAAGAAATGGAGACAAGAGGCATCCCTGTCGCACTCCTGTTCTTATCCCAAATGGTTCTGTAAGCTGTCCTTCATGAAGAACTCTGCACGTCATGTCTTCATAGGTTTTCTTTATTAAATCAATGATCTTCAGGGGAACTCCATAATGCCTCATCAATTTCCAAAGTGATTCTCTGTCCACACTGTCAAATGCTTTTTCGTAGTCCACAAATCCGATGTATAGTGGTGAATTCCATTCCAGACTTTAATAATAATAATAATAAATTCTTTAAGCGCCAAACACGGCGCATAAGGCAGAAACCAGTACTCTCCAGGTTGTTCGTTGTGACGCCACTCCTCTTAGCTCTTGCACATTATTTAGGCCCAACGTTCTTCCTTCTCTTATTATTGTTCTTCTGAGTGTTTCTTTTGGTCTTCCTTTTTTCCGCTTACCCTCAGGAACCCAAGTGAGCGCCTGTAGTGGTATTCTGTTGTTTTGCATTCGTAGGACATGACCGATATATGACCATGTCTTTTTCCTTATATTAGTCGGAGACATATTTGTTCTGCCTAGAGTCTTCTCTTATTTGTCGATTAGTCTTGAATTCTTTCCAACTGATGTTCATGAGTTTTCTAAGAAATTTGTTCTCGAATGTATTCAGCTGGTTCTCAAATGATTTTGTTATTTTCCAACTCTCACAGCCGTATGTTAACACTGAGATAACATTTGAATTAAACAGACGAAGCTTGGTATGTATATTCAATGATCGTAATTTCCAAATGTTAGATAATCTATTGACGGCGCTAGCTGCCAAAGCAATTCTAGTATGGATTTCTCTTGTTGTGTCACCATCCTGAGTCATTTTACTGCCTAAATAATTGAAACTTTCAACCAGACTTTGTTCAACTATTATTCTCAAAGTGGCTATCTGGTCTGTACATGATCTGTTTTGTCGAAAACCTGCTTGTTCGTCTCTCAATTTCTTGTCTATGGACTCCTTTAATCTCTCAAGGATAATCCTGTTCAATACCTTTCCTGGCACTGATAGTAACATTATTCCTCTATAATTTGTGCACTCTTGTAGATTTCCCTTCTTAGGCAACTTAACCAGATATCCTTCCTTCCATTCTGCTGGTATCTCTTCTTTTTCCCAGACTTTACCAAGTAATTTATATAACATCTCTGTAGCCGTGTCGATATCTGCTTTGATGGCTTCTGCTGGAATGCCATCAGGTCCAGACGCTTTTCCATCTCTTAGAAGCTTTATGGCTTTCTTTATTTTTTCCTTCGTTGGTCTTTCACCGTTAATTTGTAGCTCTTCTTCTGCTGGCTGGATGTCCGGCGGGTTTTTGTGGAGCTGGTCTATTGAGAAGGTCCCCCAAAATATTCTGTCCACCTCTTCATTTGCTCTTGTATATTGCTGAGCAGTTTCCCATTCTTATCTTTTATGAGGCAACTTGTTTGCTTGTATTTCCCTGTTAGCTTCTTTGTGCTGCTATACAGTTCTCTCATATTTCCTTTGGCTGCAGCATCTTCTGCCTCTCTTGCCAACTCCTCAATATACTTCCTCTTGTCTCTTTTGATACTTCTTTTTACTTCTTTGTTTGCTTCTGTGTACACTTCTTGAGCCTTGGCTTTGGAACTTCTGGTTTTGCTTGTGTTTAACTCTGCTTTCTTGTTTTTTCTATCTTTTATCTTATTGATGGTTTCTGTTGTTATCCATGCTTTTTGTTGTCTTTCCCTTTTCCCCAGTATTTCTTCACATGTCTCCTTCCATACCGTTTTGACCTGCTGCCAATAGTCTTCTGTATTCTCTACATCTTCCAACTGTTGGAACACTTGGAATTTGTTGGATACTGTGACCGCAAATTTGTCTCTTGTTTCTTGATTTCTTAGCTGTCCTACATTAAACTGTTGTCTATAATTTTGCATTGTTGCATATCTCTTGAGTTTCATTTTTACTTTGGCTATCAGAAGATGGTGATCTGATGCCACATCTGCTCCTCTATATACCTTTACATCCTGCAATGATGATCTAAACTTCTTCTTTATGCATATATGATCGATCTGATTTTCTGTTCTATGGTCTGGTGATATCCATGTTGCCTTGTGTATTCTCTTTTGTGGAAACATGCTTCCTCCTATAGCCAGTTGATTTGAAGCACAGAAGTTTGCGAATAGTTCTCCATTTTCATTCATTACTCCTAGCCGATGTTTTCCCATGACTTCTTCAAATCCGGTATTGACTGTACCTATCTTTGCATTCATGTCACCCATCAAAATTGTGATGTCTCTTCTTTTTACTTTATCCATAATTTCCTGTAGTTTAGTATAAAATGCTTCTTTCACAGACTCTTCTTTGTCATTAGTTGGTGCATAACATTGGATGACATTGACATGAATTTTCTTTTTAGCTGTTTTGAAAATAGCTGTTATTATTCTGGGTCCCACAGCTTCCCATTCAATGAGTGCTTTCTGTGCTTCTTTAGATAACATAAGAGCTACCCCTTCACTGTGGTGTGAACTTTCGTCTTCGTGTCCTGAGGACAGCACCAATTCACCTGTGATGAGTTTCTTCCTGTCTACCCCCTTCCACTTTGTTTCACACATTCCCAGAACCTCGATTTTGTATTCCCTCATTTCTGCTGCTACTTGTGCCACTTTCCCTTGTTCGTTCAATGTCCGAACATTCCAGGTGCCAAATCTGGAAGTTCTCCTAGAAGAAAGAAGGTTAGTCAGCAACACAGACTCCTTTCGGCTTTCTCTGTGTTGCATCATACGCCTCCCCGCGAGAGGACCTTCCCCTGTCTTGGATGGCTGTGTTTTATTTTCTTTATTTGACTTGTCCATATTTGTTGAAGTTTTTTGTGGTTTAAATTTTTTTTTACAGGATGGGGTAACCGGCCCCATGCCCAACCCTCCTTAGTCGCCTTCTACGACATGCTTGGCAGGGGACAGTGTTACTATTCTTTGCTCCCCTTTCGGGCCCCGGTAACACACGGGTGATTTTTCGGTATATTACATGTTTTTTTCTTTCATACAGAATGATCGTAACCTGCGATCCCAGCAATAAAGAAATCATCTTAAAACTTCCAGATATATTGATGAAACATTTTAAATTTAATCTTGAGGCGGTCCGATGCGGCCTAGCTATCATAATTACATGAAAGAAAGCCTACCCAAGAATATTTAAAAAGAAACCATCAAATTAAATTACAATCTGTAAGATAAACTGGAAGATGAACAGTGCCAGTAGCGATATTTTATTTACTGCCCTACCGTGAGAGAGTACCTATTTACCTGAACTGTGACTGGGCTAGTTTTTTCTCACTGGATTTAAAACCTACCGGTCAGTTGCTATCATCACGCTTTGAAGGAATTTTACCACCAGAGCGAAATTAAAGAGACCACTCCATCCTCACCCCTGGGTTGAACTGTGTCAGTGCCATCCCATAGACTCCTTTTTATATAATAAAACACAAGAATTCTTAGGCTTCAAGTCCGGCGATAAGTGGGAATATTTGCTATCAGCAAATGTCGCTACATCTGGGGCGGGACATCGAAGTACCAGACATTTTCATATGTCAAGAGTGTAATTGCTGTTTATATAATTCTATGGATTGTCTGATGCTGCAATCGGTAAGTGTGTGTGAGTACATGAGTGTGGGCCCTTACGCGCGTGCATGAATGACAGGAGATTTAATTTTTTTTTCAAACCATTTTATTAACTTGCCTACCGGGTAATGTATTTTCTGTATACCCTGCATTGTTCCTTGTAGTGAAAAATTTCTAATACCCATATATAAACTGGAACAAAACTGGAAAATTACAACATAATGTAAAGCCGAACTAAATAATACAATAGAAAGAAAGAAGAATGGTAAAAGACCAGTGCTATCCCAATAGCGTACGCCTGCGTTGTAGAGCGCCATAAGGGCTGAACAAGAGATCCCCTTTTTCTACTTTGTCTGCATAAACTACACGCGAATCACAGTCGTTTCTAAAAAAAAAACTGGTACTGTATTTCTTAGACGACCTTGATATGCAAACTGCATAATAACCTAGATACAAATACTAGCATTAATGTAATTATACACACAAAGTTGACCTAGAAAGACAGACGGGCTTAGGAGAGAGAGAGAGAGAGAGAGAGATGCACGGAGGAACGCATGCAGTTGAGCCACTCGCTGTGTGTCGCATAGTAAGCCATCTCGCACTTCGCGTGTATGGCCTGATTTTTTTCAAATAAACAGTGTTGCAAAAACTAAAGATTTAACAACAGGTCCCGACTCAATCTTAGCTCTTATTGGGAAACATGACATTCTACTGTTTTACACCTGATTCCTGACTTCATACTGACAGTACAGTTAAAAAGATGCGGACAGTGGTAGTTTAAAAATAAACAATTAACATCGAAAAACGACAGTATTTTTAAATAAGCCACTTAGCCCCTTTAAAATCATATATTCGGGTTCCTGGAGACTTATGGACAAAGAATATGTACTTAGTTGTCTAAATAGTCCATTAGATAAGTAAATATTGGTACTAAAACATATAAGGAACGTGGATACTGTCAGGTTTGGTCATCTCTGTTTGAGGTGGAACTCCATGAATTTTGTCGAAATACTGTAGTGAAAAAAAGGTTAATATCTTACGAAGCAGGGGATTGGCTGAACTTTGTAGTTAGACGAAGAACCATTGGTTGAACTCTGCATAGCTAGTAGATGCCTAGGAACGGATGAAAAGTGAATGAGAGAATAGACAACAACTGTGTGTTAGTTTGAAAAGATTCAAACTGATTGGTCAATGCTGTCGATATTGGCAGAAAAAATCGTGTAGAAGACCCCATATCGTTATACATTCTGGAGATGAGATCAGGACTGTGTTCTTATAATATAACTATACCAGCCTGGACTTTACAGCAGATTGAAACTCTGCCAAGTCATCTTTAGTGTGTTTTCCTTACAAATTGTGGTAAGCTAGACATGTTTAATATATATTTTATATGAAAATTGAATGTGAAATGATAATTTATGTCTGTATGTGTGTGGTTCAGTAGCAAACATGAGGCCAAGCCTAGATATTGCTCCACTTTGTAGAATATTGTCAGAGAGGACTATAACTGCATATACAGATATATTGGAGTGCCATATTGTAACATGACACCTCTCCTATTATATGGAAGGGATTAACGCTGCAATTACAGAGGCGTTGTAACCATTAGGGAGAGGAATACTGGTTTATATTGTCACATGAAAAGCTAGCAGTTGGCCTACAGCGCTGAATTTTATGTTTGTACTGTCTTGTACTTCAGTGTGGAAATATATTATATATTAGTTATGAAGAAGGAGGCACACCCTTTCTTATTTCAGGGACCGTGGTACTGATGTTAATATAGCAGAACATGGTCTGAGCTTTGCTTGATCTAGAAAGCTGGCAGCAGACTCCTTGCCCAAGATATCGGCCATTGTGGGTTTTCTAGCAAACTGAGAAGCAAGTGAGCAGAGGGTACAGTTTTCCTGCAGCCGCTATATGAGCTAAGAAATTGTCAGCATGAGCAGCTCACCCTTGTATACCCACCTCAATTGAACTTTCATAAATAGTCCAAGAGGGACATTATTTGTTATTAAAAGTAAAAGAATCTGTGAATCCTTTAATATTATTTCCACCAGTAACAAACATATGAAGTCGTGATGACAAACAACAACCTAGCTATAAAAGCCAGTATTACCTCCTAATACTACATCACAACACTACACTCATAGTATAATAATATTATATGTCTGGACCAAGATCCTGTGTATAAAATTTTGTATATAAACATTGTGTTTACATTTGATTGTGATTCCTGATTCACTGTGTAGTAGGATCAGGATATCCATATATTGAAAGAAATTCAATACATTGTATAAAATTTAACACTTGACTTACTTAAGATAGTCTTCTAGAGTGTTATGTGTTTGTGATGGTCATAGTCTTGTAGAGTATTGTGGATTTTACTTAAGTGTTTATCTGGCTGTTTGTTGTTGTGAACTTACACTTCATCACTATCATAACCCTAGACATTAAACGTAGTCATAACAAATGTCAAGAATAAGTCTGATTGAGGTCTAAATGTGGTAGCAAGTAAGGTCATCTGTAACACACCCAATTTATTAGATACAGATACCTTCACAGCTGATCTCAGTCAAAACACTAAGTGCACTATAACTATATTTATATAATCCCAACTTACCACATTCCTTTAAGTGGGATATTTTCTTAACTCTGTTTAAACCCCCCCCCCCCCCCTTTTCATTTGCTTAGTAAAGGGAAAACCAATTGGGAATAACATGATTTTTTCTACTACCCATACCTAATATTGTAATACCTCTTTCAGAGTAATTAAATTCACTGTTGGGTTACATTACCTATTTTCCTATTAACTATCTATCTTTGGACTGGATTTATCTTTGTCTAATACAAGCGGGAAGGGCTTAGTCGATACCAATCTTTTTCACCCCCTCCCCACTTTGTTATTTGTATTTTCTGTACTTATGATATTTTTTATGTAACACCTGATAGTTGTTATGATATGATTTTTGAGGTTAGTAAATAGCATGAACTTATTTAGTACTGTGTTGGAATACCCAAAGCCCCAAATTTCCCCTATTTGTTTAATATAGTTTGTATTCACATGCGTCTGTGTGTTTGAAGCACCAAATCGGTGTGAGCGCAGGTGTGTGTCTGGAAACTGGCAAATACTTGTTTGACCAGGAGAGTGAAGAGAAGATTGAGAGAAACGATTTGTCGTAAATAAGTCTGTCCTTACTCTCCCCAGCACTCTGTGAAGCAACTATTTACTCTCTACATTTTCTATCACTGAGCTTTTCACCACCATTTTTCACTCTAAACAGGACCACTATTTCTAAGACTCTTTCTCTCAAAATTAATTTACGACAATATTTGTCTGGCTCGCCGGGATAAAGATATTTTTGAGTCTGATCTAAGTCTGGGTCTAACTAGATAGAGTGTAAATGATATGTCTTTGTGAATTAGGGAAAAAAAATAATTAATTACACCCCTAGACAACGCCTTTTAGTATTTGGGTTGTCCACACAGCATATTTACAGGTTGTTTCTTTCCACAGCAGTATAAAGTACGGATAATCATAAATTCGGTTAGCTAAATTATCCTCTGGCAGAGAAAATTAAAATTTTTCTTTATAAGATTTGCTGGGATTGCGTGATTGGTTTTAGAGTCACTAAAGGTTTTTTGAAGTTAAAAAGAGTTGAGCTTAGCTAAAGGCGCCTTGTTCTGACTTCTTTAAGTCTAGTTAACACGTCTCTTCTCATAAACTGTCTGCAGGGGCGGATTTTTGTGACGGAGAATTAAAATTGAAGGGAAATTTTTTTTTCCTTTTAAATTGTTTTAATATAAATCTTTCTCTACTGTTAGTAAAAGTAGAATTTTTCCTAGTGTAACTTACCATTTTAACGTGGCATAGTCGCTTGCGTTAAACGTCTTAAGTGACAATAATAGCAGCGATAAGTTTGCACATTACAAAGTAGGAGGTAACACAAGTAAATTTATACTTTGTGTTTTTTCCCATGCGGCTTTGAGTTTTTTTTCCCTTCTTGTTCTTTCTTACTATTCTCTAGTCTTAGAAGCATCCAGTTCTTTGGCATGGCAGAGAGAATTAGGATAAGATCCATTTTGAGACAGGAGGTGAAGGACTCAGGATTAGAATGGAAAGCCGTGAACCTGTTTGTCAATAGGGAACTTGAAAGGTATGACGCGGAGCAACAAAGAGCAGAAGCTGAGAGGAAGGAACAAAAACAGAGAGCAGAAGCAGAAAAGAAAGAAGCGGAAGAGAGGGCAGAAGCTAGGAAGAAAGAAGCGGAGGAGAGGGCAGAAGCTAGGAAGAAAGAAGCGGACGATCGTCAATTGGAGCAGAAGAAAATTGAGGCAGAGATAGAAGCTCGCAGGGAAAAAGAAAGAGACAGGGAAAGACAGCACGACCTGGCGCTTAAGGCTTTAGAGAGTCGGGGCGCCTCTACTTCAAATAATGGAGAGCCGTCTTCGCCCCAGTCTCAGTCAATGGATCTCTCCAGCACTCAATCTGCCCAATTAACTGCGATGTCTTTTGCTTTAGAGTCTTTTCCTAGCCCCAATCAAAAAATTGACACCTTCCTAGAGAAATTCGAGAGGCTCGCAAATCTGTATTGGTTAGAGAGTTTCCGTTGGGCACTTAAACTCTCAACGTCATTAAAAGTTAATGCGTATGACGTGTACACAAAGCTGGGAACCAACCAACATGATTACGACTTGCTGAAAAAGGCCTTGCTAGAACGGTTTGAAATGACCGCCCGAAAATTTCTGCAAATGTTCAGAAACAGCCGGAAAGAGAGCACTGAAACATTTCCGCAGTTCTCTTCACGTCTCACGGGCTATTTGACAAAGTGCCTTGAACTATCTGACCTACCTCTTACATATGAGGGACTACTTGAACTTGTTCTTGTGGAACAGATAAAATCAACTTTGTCAAACGAAACCCGCAGATTTTTGGCTGAACAGGGCGCAGTCAGGCTTGAGGACATCCTCAGTAAGGCAGAACGCTATACCAATGCAATGGCCGATCTTCCCAGCACTAAACGTAAACCCGCAGATGAGCCATCTCGTAAACAACATCTAGAGCAGTCATCCTACTCCACAAATTCCTCTCAGAATTTTAACCAACGAGAAAATAATACCCAGAGACCTCCCCAGGAAAAATCGAAATTCTACAAAACCCAATTTTCCGCAAATAATAATTCTAATCAACCCACCAAGCCTACGTGGCAGCGCGGCAACCAAGGTCAAGGAAAAGGTAAGACCCCTACACCAGGAACGTCTGATCAGAGCAAGCAAACCAGGCCTAACCGCATCGGATGCCTGCATACAGCCTCGCCAGATAGAGTCAATGTCAGTGATTCTCAACCTGAGGGTGACCGACCCTCAACGCGAGGCACTGTAATTTTGAATGGTACCTCAACTACTTGTCTCTTTGACACTGGATTACGTTTTAGTTGCATTGTCGCCAGACACCTAGTCAAACCAGGTCAGGAGACAGAGGAAACCGTCAAACTTAGTGGAGTTTTCAGGAGTGATGCACACAGGACGCTCCCTATCGCACTGGTAGAAATACACTCTGATTTTGTCAGAGGTGTTATTAAAGCGGCCATAATGGATGATCCGATCTACCCAGTTATCCTGGGATGTAGATACGTGGTTATTGGGAGACCTAAGAAGCCGATTGTGGCAGCGGTAATCACAAGAGGGCAAACTAAGATGGAGAGGGAGCCTGCGCCAAATTTGTTGCCGAACAAACTGAAGGAGGCGCAACAAAAGGACCCTACTCTGCAGCTCTGCTTTAGAAAACTGCCCATGGCTAAGGACCCCAGACACAACGGAGATATCTTTTCTAAGGATGGCGTATTGTATCGTAGAACGGGCAACCCGGACACGGGGAATAACCAGCTCCTAGTACCGACGCAGTACAGAAGCCAGATCTTAGAAATGGGTCACTCTCTTCCCTATAGCGGACATATGGGACAAAACGCCACTATTCAGCGAATAAAATACCACTATTGGTGGCCAGGAATGAACTCTGACATTATCAGGTACGTGACATCCTGCGCCCAGTGCCAACGGGTAGCACCTAAGCACTTGACACCCCCAGTACCCATGGGGCAAATGCCAATTGTGGGGACTCCATTTTAACGGGTTGCTGTTGACATCATTGGACCCCTGGAAAGGACCAAAAGAAGGAACAGGTTCATCCTGACCTTAGTCGACACTTGCACAATGTGGGCCGAAGCTGTACCGCTAACATGCACAGATTCCAAGCATGTCGCAGAAGCCCTCATGCAAATTTTTACACGGTTGGGATTCCCTCAACAAGTTTTGACGGACAATGGATCCCAATTCTGTAGCCTGTTAATGGAGGAGATCTTTAAGATCTTGAGGGCCAAACATATCCACACAAGTCCCTACCATCCGGCCGGAAATGGGCTCGTGGAACGGTTTAATGGCAACCTCACCACCATGTTACGTAAGCTGGGTCAGGAGAAACCGGAAGACTGGGACCTATATATATCGGCTGCCTTTTTCGCCTACTGAGAGGTTCCCCAAGCGTCTACGGGATTCCTGCCAGCTGCACTTTTATTTGGCAGACCTATAAAGGGGCCACTAGAAGCCTTACTTCGGTCCCTGACAGACCAAAAGGCAGACGAGACAGTCGTCTCTGCAAGCAAGTATGTATCTGAGCTCAAGGAAAGTTTAAAGCTAGGATGAGATCTAGCTACTACCAACATTAAGAAAGCCCGCGCTAAACATGCTAAAAGATACAACAAAGCTGCAAAAGAGAGAGAACTACAACCAGGGGAGAAAGTTTTGTTGCTACTTCCAACAGAAGCAATAAACTTCGCATCGGATGGCAAGGGCCGTTTACCGTCCTTAAAAAGATCTCACGTACTAATTACAAGATCTCGATAAAAGGAAAGTAGAAGGTCTTTTACGTAAATCTTCTTAAGAAATATTTGGAAAGACCGGTGCCATCCTCCGAGCATCTTCTGGCTGTCGCCATAGCAACGGAAGACGAGGAAGATGATGATGGGTGCATGGAGTACCCATTGCAACCCACAGAATCCTTTAAAGATGTCAAGTTCGGCGACAATCTCTCACTAGAACAACAAATAGAAACCAGGGTTCTACTAAAACAGTACAGTGCTGTCTTAACGGATGTACCTGGTCGAACAAATCTCATCGAATTCGATATGAAATTAACAAACGAGACTCCTGTTCGAACCAGAGTTTACCCCATCCCGTACGCTAAAGCTGATGCACTTCGCGGAGAAATAGACAAGCTGCGTCAGGCAGGAATTATCATTAGTCTACATCTCCTTACAGTTCCAGTGTAGTGCTGTTGCAGAAGCCCAATAAGAAAGTTCGGCTGTGTATAGATTACCGGCTGCTAAACGCTGTAACGGAATTCCAGCTCGAACCTCTCCAAACTGTTTCTGAGTTGTTCACCAAGCTCAGCAAAGCAAAGATTTTCTCCAAGATAGACCTCAGTAAAGGTTATTGTCAAATACCAGTCAAGGAGGAAATTAAACCTTTGTTAGCTTTCAGCACTAGTGAAGGACATTACACATTTAATGTGATGCCGTTCGGATTGCATAACGCACCAGGAGTGTTCACCAGAATGATGAGGAAGCTTCTAGAACCTTTGCAAAGTCCCCATACCCATAATTTCATGGATGGTATATTAATTGCATCGGAAACCTACGAAGAACATATTGCTACGGTTGCTATGCTCCTCAGGAGACTACAGGAAACTGGTCTCACAGCCAGACCTAGCAAATGTCTCATCGGGTTTAAACAGTTGGACTTCCTGGGGCATACTATTTCTCACGGATGCAGTTGGCCTATTAAGAAGAACATGGAGAAATTGTGGCAGCAAAAAGACCCCGAACGAAGAACGACGTACGTTCCTTCATATCACTATGTGCATATTATCAGAAATACATCCAGAACTTCAAGGGACTGACGGCACCTCTGACTGACCTCACAAAAAAAGGTTGTCCTGATAAGGTCATATGGGATCAAAAGTGCGAACACGCGTACAGCACTTTGAAAGGACAGTTGTCTGCATACCCCATTTTGAGGTTGCCTGACCTCAAGAAACCTTTTGTACTGCTGGTCGACGCGTCAGGTCAGGGCATCGGGTCAACACTGCTTCAAGCCGAGGACAGTGACCTGAACATGCAATTTCATGTTGCCTATGGCAGTCGGAAATTAAATAAAGTTGAACGGAACTACAGCGTAGTTGAAAGAGAATGTCTAGCTGTGATTGACGGTACCAGACGCCATCATGAGTTTCTCTATGGTACATCTTTCACGGTGCAAACAGACCACGCTCCGTTAGCTTTTCTTGGTGCCAATAAAGAATTTAACGCAAGGGTCATGCGTTGGGCCCTTCTTTTAAGCGTTTATTCTTTCAAAGTTTAATATATTCCGGGAAGACAGAATGTTGGGACGGATTTCCTGAGTAGAACCTGGACTACGGAGGAAGAGGAGGAAGTTGAAGATACCAATCATCCTAAAGCTACCGATCAGGGCAGCTTCATTGTCATAAATCAAACATGAAAAGATGTTTTCATGTCTCAAAAGAGGGGACGATTGTGACAGACAACTCAGCCGTTCCTGAATTTGTTAGATGATGGTAAGAACCCTCTCATAACATCGGTACCCCTGAAGTGTTGGATGATATGGTACGACCCTTCGTAACGACCCCTTCGGATAGCATCAGTGCCCCCGAATATTGTGGTAACCCTTTCGTCAAACGGGATTTTTTTCACCTGGACTCATTAGCTATGCAACCTTTCCACACAGATGGTCAACACGTTTGCTGATTAATATGTGGACAGTTTATCTACAGTTTATTCTGGTCATCGCATTGATTTAAGGAGAGGTTAAATCACGCCCCCGGATATCTCTCGCAATCATATGCAGTTATTTTCAGTAACTTGGCCAGTGGGGGCGTTGCCATCATCAAACGATAGTAGCGACCACGATCAAAGACACGGGGGGATCTCAGGAAAGACTAGCGGCATGCTATCAAAAAGGCAGTAGTGGTCCCTGAAACGAACTACGCAAGTTCCTGCGGGCATTTCGCATCCCTGTGTTAACCACAGAACCGATCGCAGTGGGAGCGAACGGGAAATCTGACGCGGACGCAGCGAGCGGAGATACGGAAGACCAGGGGCGGCATCTCTCTTTAGTCTGGCGGTCAGATCCCCAAAAGTCTCCTGAGATCTAAAAAGGTGTCAAATTATCACATATCCCACTCATCTTACATTCCATTTTAGATATATACAGACCATGAAGAAATGCATTTTATCACTCGTTGGCCAGACCTTGACAGAAGCACTAGCTATATTTGAAATATAATTGCGTAAAGTGATCAGTGGTCTAGTTCATTCATTCTATTTCACTGGATTTTGCGTTAATTTAAATCTATTAAATTAAACCATCTCAATAGTTCCAGCTGTAAACGTAATGATATATCTATTATATTATTTCACAAGATAATAGATACTTAAATGCTTAAATTAACTTTTAAAAGTCGCGAAGGAATTTATAACTAACTGAGTTAAGTCATATATATAGATGTGTGTTTTAACCATTTAAACTCGCGAAGTGTCTTCTTAAATATATAATTAAATACGCGAGGGTATATTATAGTCTTAACGGGAAATTCATCGCGCTTTAGAATGTTATTTGATTTTTCGGTAAATTACATGTTTTTTTCTTTCATACAGAGTGATCGTAACCTGCGATCCCAGCAATAAAGAAATCATCTTAAACCTTCCAGACATATTGATGAAACATTTTAAATTTAATCTTGTGGCGGTCCGATGCGGCCTAGCTATCATAATTACATGAAAGAAAGCCTACCCAAGAATATTTAAAAATAAATCATCAAATTAAATTACAATCTGTAAGATAAACTGGAAGATGAACAGTGCCAGTATTTATATTTTACTTACTGCCCTACCGTGAGAGAGTACCTATTTACCTGAACTGTGACTGGGCTAGTTTTTCCTCACTGGATTTAAAACCTACCGGTCAGTTGCTATCATCGCGCCTTGAAGGAATTTTACCACCAGAGCGAAATTAAAGAGACCACTCCATCCTCACCCCTGGGTTGAACTGTGTCAGTGCCATCCCATAGACTCCTTTTATATAATAAAACACAAGAACTCTTAGGCATCAAGTCCGGCGATAAGTGGGAATATTTGCTATCAGCATACCTCGCTACATCTGGGGCGGGACATTGAAGTACCAGACATTTTCATATGTCAAGAGTGTAAGTGCTGTTTATATAAATCTGTGAATTGTCTGATGCTGCAATCGGTAAGTGTGTGTGAGTATATGAGTGTGGGCCCTCACGCGCGTGCATGAATGACAGGAGATTTAATTTTTTTCAAACCATTTGTTAACTTGCCTACCGGGTAATACATTTTCTGTATACCCTGCATTGTTCCTTTAAGTGGGATATTTTGTTAACTCTGTTTAAACCCCCCCCCCCCTTTTCATTTGCTTAGTAAAGGGAAAACCAATTGGGAATAACAGGATTTTTTCTACTACCCATACCTAATATTGTAATACCTCTTTCAGAGTAATTAAATTCACTGTTGAGTTACATTACCTATGTTCCTGTTAACTATCTATTTTTGGACTGGGTTTATCTTTGTCTAATACAAGCGGGAAGGGCTTAGTCGATACCAATCTTTTTTACCCCCTCCCCACCTTGTTATTTGTATTTTCTGTACTTATGATATTTTTTATGTAACACATGATAGTTGTTGTGATTTGATTATTAAGGTTAATAAACAGCATAAACTTATTTAGTACTGTGTTGGAATACCCAAAGCCCAAAATTTCCCTTATCTGTTTAGTATAGTTTGTATTCACATGCGACTGTGTGTTTGAAGCACCAAATCGGTGTGAGCGCAGAGGTGTGTCTGGAAACTGGCAAATAATTGTTTGACCAGGAGAGTTAAGAGAAGATTGAGAGAAACGATTTGTCGTAAATAAGTCTGTCCTTACTCTCCCCAGCACTCTGTGAAGCAACTATTTACTCTCTACTGTATAGTAAAAATAATAAACAATTCTACCATTGAATAATCAAGCCAGAAATGTTGTCTACGAGATGATAGACATTGTGAACAAAGAAAGAAAAACATTTATTTAAATATTATTATTTATTTCCTACTGTAAAATATTTGAGTTCAACATTTTCAAACAGAAAAAGTATTTGTTTTTATTAAAATTGTAAATATTCACCAGAAGACTGTTCTTAAGTTCTTTAAGTTGAATTTTATTTAGTGTTGGTGAATATAAATATACTATATATGTATATCTAAATACATACCCCTAGCATAGCCAATAACATTAAATAAAATATTAACCAAGAAGGATCATAAGAGGTAGCAGTTAGGGAATCAGAGTTTTACTTTGCCATCAGCTCTAGTAACTTACATAGCTTGACCCTACCTTGGTTGTCTATACACCCTTACTCTCTTCAGAGAAGGGGGTATTACTCATAAGACCAGGCTCTTATCTGGCACTATCCTGGTATCATCTGATACATCTTTATGTCCAGGATAGCTTATTCTTATTAACACCTCAAACCTTTTGCGACAGCCGGTAAATAAATATTAGACAAACATAAAGGTATGTTTTCAGGCACTCAGCCGGGGTTCGAATCCTGGGTAAGCCACTCACTTCTGTTGTTTTTCTGTTGTCTAGTGTTCTACTTCTTTTTTTCTTACGAGTGCCTGAAAACATACCTTTTGTTTGTCTAATATTTATTTACTGTTTACAGGCCACGGGTTTCCTTACAACGTATTAATTGCCTATTGTTTGTATCCAAAATAATCACTTCAGAATAAACCCCCTAGCAGATTGTGGCAGCTAGTGACAGGAAACTAAACGTTACATTATTGTACTTTGTTATATTGAGTAAAATATACGATTATTTGTTATACTTAGTAAGTGATGGAATTATTTACTGTTTTTTTTAAATCCATAATGTGTATTTATAATTTACATTATAACTACCAGTATTTTACGTTTACTACCATATTTATAACATTAAATAGAATGAACTGCTATTCAAATGTTGGACAGTATGTACACAATATTCCTGTTTGTAAACCGTTAATGTCTCTGCTCTCATTAATGTAATTACTGAGGTAAACACATATATGCTGGTATCAGGGTAGGCTCTTGCCTCGTGCGAGTGGTGTGACAGCATCGGGCGGCGACTTGCCGGAGGATCAGAAATATATTATTAAAAATATTAAAATCGTTTACATTTTAAAACAACGAGAAAAATTAAACATAAAATGTCACAGTCGATAGTTGCTTGCTTAAATGAAACTGGTCGATTGAGGTCACGTCCATAACACTTTAAAGAAAAGAAACTATTTGTCATCCGTCTATAATTCAAGATTAATAAGATAAAAAATTACCTGCAATAAGATTTTAAAAAACATAAATATATTATGTTTCTGCAAAATGTTGCAGTGAGCATCAATGAACGAAATTACAGTGTGGTCCAAATCTTCTTCTTTGATCCTTACGTGACGGAATCAGTTGTGCACTTTTTATAACTTTCGTCCTCTCCGTCAGTATAAATTAAATTGTTCAATTTCTTCACCGATCGTCCTATTATTTAGCATATTTTATGCCCTTACATTGTTTGCCGTATTCTCCCATACTTATTTACGTTTCGCCATATGAATCATAGCATGACAAAGCTAATTGAACAGGTAATGTGATAATACTGTTATCACTTAAGTCGTCTAGCCACCTTTGACGCAGACAGTAAACGTGAAGAGGAATAGCGACTTTGACATAATTCATTTCTGAGGCCAGCGACAAACAGGCTTTCATTGTATAAACATATAAGGAGGGGAAACCCAGGGCATGTAAACAGTAAATAAATAAACAAACAACACACAAAGGTAAGATCAGGCACTCAGTGGGAAAATAAAGAAGTAGAAGACCAGACAACAGAAAAACAACAGAAGTGATAGGCTTACCGGGATCGAACCAGGACCTTCCGAACGGCACCCACCTACTAGCCACGGGGGAGAATCATCACTATCCACTCTGCCAGCTAAACTTAGCCAGTGTTTTTGCGCCAGCAGTATGAGTCAAGAGCAGGGATTCAACACTAACCACCTGCATTGGATGGGTTAGGGGAGAAGTGCCCTGATTACAAAGAAATTGACGAAACCACGACTGCAAGATTCACTTAGACCAGTTAATTTCTTATTAAAGGAAACAGCAAAATGACACATTTTTTTATAAATCCTCACCCAAGTCTCAGCGAAGACACTTTTTTATATACATGTAAAATTTAACATCATTGCATCGTCATTTTAACCTGTTAAAAACTAATTGATTATTAAATTTGTTACTTTAAAACAAAACAATCGTTGTTGATTTATTTATTAAAGTTATAAAAGCAAACGTATGAGGAAGACTCTTTAATATATATACATCTAGTCATACTGTATATTTACATCTATAGAGCAAATACTTATAAAGTAATTTCGCTGGATTTACACCAGCTGGGGGCTTGTACATTTTAAACCATTGATTAATTCTTCATGAAAGGTGACGGCTCAGATATAAGTTAATAGTGATCTGCCATATGCAGCATTGTTCTTACTACAGAAAACATCTTGTAGACACTACCTTAAGATAGAAGCATCATTATCCTTCTATCTACAACTCTGCCAAGAGTAATCTTGTGCGAAGGTAAACACCTTTGAAAACCCATATTAGATACTCTTGAGTGTTTACCACTGGTAGATCACTACCGCAGAGCTAAGGGGAGGCACTCCTCCGTGACACCATAGCCACCGAATTAAAAAGCAGCCCGTGGTCATGACTCTTGGTGGCGTCTTGTAGGGCAGAAACAGAGTGCTTCCACTTTGCTCGGTCGGCGGCCATACTTCGTGCAGTGCCCTAGTTCTGGTTCACATCTCTTAGCTCCACAGCAAGCATGATTTAGAAAACACAGATCCGCTGAAGATCAGATCACGTATATAACTCATAAAATTGAGGACGCTTTCCAAGAAAAAAAGCACATGCTAGTGGTTTGGGTGGACTTAGAAAAAGCTTTTGACAAAGTGTGGAAAGATGGACTAAGAGTCAAACTGCAAAGAAGTGAAGCGTGTGAGAGAATGTTCAAATGGATCAGCCACTATCTTGAGAATAGAACTGCCAGAGTCCAACTACAAGAACAGACCAGTAGGAAGATGGTTTTGGAGCAGGGTGTTCCCCAAGGGAGAGTCATGTCACCCATATTGTTCCTCGCATATATTAATGACATATCAGAGATTATTCCAAGAAGAACTCACAATGCTATCTTTGCACATGACTTAGCCATGTGGATCTCAGAGGAATACTCGTATATCACTACATCAAGCATTCGGATGCAGCAAGCCCTAAAATCATTAGAGGAATGGGCCAAGGCATGGCTAGTAAAGATAAATGAAGGGAAATCATCATACAAAGTGTTTCTCTCTCAAACAAACCGCAGATCTCTAAATTGGTGCTAAATGGGAAAAATCTACATCTGGATGAAAACCCAAACTACCTAGGCATTACCTTCGATCGACGCTTGACTTGGAAAACCAAGATTGAAAAAAAAGGGCAAAAGCAAGGCAGAGAATGGCAATCATGAAAACAACTTGCTGGCAGGCACGGGTTGGGGAGCAGACGAGAGAGTACTAAAGAAGCTATATACCAGGCGAGTGAGACCAGGTTTAAAATATGGCATTGCAGCATGGTCAACGGTAGCTAAGTCGAACTTTGACAAAATAAACAGATCCCAAAACCAAGCATTGAGAATTATAACAGGGGGACATGAAGTCAACACCCATTGACGAGTTGGAAAAGATTACTCACCTCCAGCCTATGGAGGATAGAAGAGACAGCAAAGCCCAGCAACAAGCCGAGAAATTCAGGACGCTGATAGACCACCCAATGTACCAGAGATAAAATGGACTTGGAAGGGGAATACTGAAGCGAAGCAACTTTGAAGAGACAGTCAAAACAAAGATGAGAGAAGACCCCATATACGCAATATCAACAGCTACGCCAATATGTACTGCACATAAGTTACCAATTTGGAAACAACAGTGCTTCCCTGATATGATAGAAAACGTTCCTGGTATTGAGAGAAAGAACAGCCAAAATAAAACAGAAAGGAGAGTCCTAACCACAAAATATATAGAGAAACATTACCTAAGCAACACCTGGATCCATGCATACACAGATGGATCAGCAACTAATGAAACAGAATATGGGGGTGGAGGAGTCTTCCTGAGCTTAATCAATGGCACACAAAAAAGATAGCAGTCGCAACAGGGCAATTTTCAAGTAATTTCAGAACAGAGGCATAGGCCCTAAAAACTGCATCAGAAATTCTAATGACAGAAGAAATCTCAGAGAGACCAGTAGCTATCTTCTCAGATGCACTGTCAGTGATTACAACGCTGAAAATGCAAAGTAAATGCTGGACTGGATGACCTAAGAGTAACACTTCACAGACTATGTCAGCAATACAAAAGAGTCGTGATACAGTGGATTCCTTCTCACTGCAACTTCCTTTTAAATGAAGAGGCTGACAGATTGGCAAAGGAAGGGGGAAAGCTTCCTCAACTTGACACAAACATAACTTATGAGGAGGCCAAGAGTTTTATCAAGAGCAGGTACAGGCACAAGTGGGAAGAAGAGCATCCAGGCCACACAAACAATGACCCGTATTACCAGCTCAGCAGAAGTGAACAAGTGGTAATCTTCAGACTTCGCACAGGTCATAACAGATTGAGATGCCATCTATTCAACAAATTAAAGATATGAACTACTGATGAGTGTGATTGTGGCACCGAAAAATGACTGCCGAACATCTGCTTCAAAGGTGCCCAACATATGAGGAACAGAGAAAACGCATATGGTCATCACCAGTAGAGCCGCGGTAACTCAGTGGTTAGTGCACTGGCTTCCTAGCTCGGTGGTCCATGGTTCGATCCCCTGTTGAGGTTGGACCGCAAACGGTTCCGGGGTCGACCCAGCTTCAAAAATTGGGTACCAGAGTAATGCTGGGAAGGTTAAGGCGGCCGTCAGGATGCTAACCACATCACCCCTAGTGTGCCGATGGTCAAGAAAATATGTGCCTTACACCATATTCCCAATATGCCTTAATTGGCGTGTAACGGGATCCTTTACCTTTTTACCATCACCAGTACCATTCTTGGAGAAAATATTCGGGAGATAGCAACAGCCTCAGGCTGACCACTGCTTTCTTTGAACTTGTTCAAGTTGACGTCTGAGGGTGAACTTTGAACTTGTTCAAGTTGACATCTGAGGGTGAACGAAGAAGAAACTCTAGTTCATTCTTTGCCTCTCATCCTCCACAGTTCTCCGCCAAGTTGTTTAGGATTGGCCTCTCTCTTTCGCTTTCCTTCAAGGGACATAGAATAGCTATTCTTGTAATGGCATCAGGGTCTCTTCTGAGGACGTGGCCAACGCAACTCCAGCGTCTGCCAGCTAAGATAGTCTACATGTCCTCTTGGTTGCTCCGAGTAAGCAGTTCTAGGTTGGTGATGGTATTCGGCCAAAAGATTCTGAAAATTTTCCTTAGCCAGATTGTGTGGAAAGAGGGCAATTTCGACATTTCCTTCTCTGTTATCTCCAGCATTCTGCACCATAGAGAACTCAGTAGCAATAAAGTGCGAAATTGCGTCATGTAACATACACTGCTGCACGGGATGGGGAGTGCAGCAAGGTAAAAGTAGGGTGGGCGCCATCGCGAGATCTCGCATCATATTGAAAAATCAGTAGGGCTCGACTCTGGCTGGTATGGACTGGTAACAACAATTAAACCAAGACTGGCGCATATTTATTCACAAGCAGAAAGCATCACTAATATCATTAACACATGAGCAAACATTTCAGTGACTCATTTGTAGGTTTCAGCCATTAGTACTCACAGTAGTTGGCCACGATGTCATTGTAGGGAAGTTTTGGTGGAGTTGGAAGGTACGGGTTTGATAATAGTGGCTGAAATGAGAATGAGTGGGCAGAGTGTCCAATTTTACCAAAATGTCTAGTGTTTAGGATCAAGTTTATGATCAAGTTTAGGATCAAGTTTAGGATCAAGTTTAGGATCAAGTTTAGGATCAAGTTTAGGATCAAGTTTAGGGTTCTAAATACGAGTATAATCATAACTTTTGCTCTTATTAGTGCGTTTCTGAATTCTTTTGTTAATGGAGTATCGATGTGGGCGACTTAATTGGATGCTAGATCGATATACATTTAGACTGAATTGGACAAACGTCCTAAACTTGTTCAGCGCATTTAACCAAATACAAACCTCTAATTAAACTTTAAAAGAACAGTTGAAACTGGACTTTCGGAGTTTAAAGAACGAACTAGTTTTATATACTCCTTTTTACATTGGTTTGTTTTCTTAAAAATACTTTTTTCAGTTATTCCATTATATTATTTTGTTTTCCAAAAACGTGGATTGAGTTGAGTTCAGGTGGGAGGAGGAGGGGAGTGAGGCAGCGAAACGAGACCATGCGCGACTTTGAAAATCCCTATGTTCTGATTCTTCCTTACCTTTCCCGGTGTGAGCGCTTGACTCACGCAGCATAGTTATCTGGTTCATTCATTCATAACCCTCCACTCCCAAAGGAGCATAGGCCTTCAACAAACACATGCCAAGTCCTCCTGTCCCGTGCCATCATCTCAAGTTCTTTCCATGTTCTCCTCATCATTTTCACCTCTGTTTCCAACTCTCTTCTCCATGTACTTCTTGGTCTTCCTCTGCCTCTCTTGCCCTGGGGGTTCCAGAACAAGGACTGCCTTGTAATGCTATCAACAGGTTTCCTCAGTGTGTGTCCTATCCATCGCCATCGTCTTCTTCTCATCTCTTGTTCCACTGGCACTTGTCTAGTTCTTGTCATCAGTTCCACGTTGGTAACCTTGTCATACCATTTTATCCCTCTATTCTACGCAAGCACCCATTTATGAAAGTCTGTAGCTTTTTGGTTGTTGTCTTTGTTGTTCTCCATGTCTCCGAGCCATACAATAGGACTGACTTCACATTTGAATTGAAGATTCTTATTTTCGTGTTGGATCCGATTTCTCTTGATCTCCATATATTTCCCAATGCAATGAAAGCTCCTCTTGCCTTTTGTATTCTTATTTTGATATCGCTGTCTGTCCCTCCAACTTTGTCTATATTACTGCCAAGATATCTGGTTACGAGAGCAAAACTTGGTAGCCTTCGCTTCTGTCCACCCGCTGTCAATGGGTACCTGGCTGCTCTTAACTACAGGTCAACCACTTTAAATACCTTGGAGCTGTCATAGTCTGGAAGGGAGACATCAAAGAAGAGTTGGCTACCCGAAGAGCGGCAGCTGGGATACTTTTTCAGGCCATAAATCCGGGATTCCTCAGCACAAGTGAAATTGGCAAGAAGGCGAAGATGGCTGTGTACCACTTTACCAATATTCCAGTCTTGACATATGGATGCGAAATCAAAGGCAATGACTGCAACCCACAAAAGCCAGCTCCAAACCTCAGAAATGAGGTATCTGAGGAAGGTGGTAGAAGTAACAAGAAGAGACATGTTCCTCGATTCAACGATATGGTAAGGCCTCAAAACCTAGCCCCAAGCAGGCCCAATTGGATCAGTCCTTATAACGATGGTCTGACCATGTATGCAGAATGGAAGAAGATCCAAATATGGCAACTATGGGAAACTAAGAACCATGAATCCAGATCTCCAGGACCACCCAGAAATTGCTGACTGTTGTTAACGGGTGGAGATACACTGAAATGCTATTTTCGTTATTAATTATAGGAATTAAACTAAAATACACAGACATAACCTACATCAACCATAGATACGTATAATAAAGAGTTTGACGGAAGTGCATCATTGGTTGTCATGGAAATGGCGGCCATATTGGATTATATTTCAAATTGCTAAGGCTTTTTTATTTATTGAACTATGAATACCAAATTTCAACAGAAGCTTTATGCGTATATTATAAAACGTTTAACTTATTGGATTTTTGATAACTTGAGTAGATTCAAAGTTACAGGGCTTTGCATTTAGTGTCTAAAAATAACACATTTTACATTCATCTCTTCAATAAATCAAATGTTTGGCGAGATATCAAAATATCGATCTAAAAATAAGTTTTACAATGTTATGGAAAGTATATGTGCCATATCTCACCGAAGTTAATTAATAAATGTGCAAGGTATAAGGAATTTAAGAGCAGAAAAATAGATTTTTAGAAAATCTAATTTATCTCTGTAATGAAGCTATAACTACAGAAATATATAATATTATCAACAAAAAATCTAGCTTTCTTTGAATATTCCTGTCTGGCTTTTTATTGAGAATGTTGCTTCAAGTCCTTCATTGTCTTAACACATTTCTCAGCCTTTTTTTAGAGGTAAGAACCATTCGATTTCGCTTTCTCGCTCCTAACAGTCAACAAGCCCATTTTCTCCAATCAACCTAGAGCTTGCTTGAAGAATGTAGCAGCAGCCTCAGGTCATTCATTAAATTCTGCTAAGCAGAAGGCCAACAATATATAAGGAAAGCAACAAATCATGCTTGGGATTCTAGGAAAGGAAGAAGCAAGACTGGATAACACTAGATACATTAAACACCATAACACTGAGAAAGGTAATGAAAAGAAAGAAAACAGAAGCGAAGTCCCTCAGGTTAAATAACTATATAGCGAACAGTACAGTCAGCTGGACAAGGAAGTTAATCGCCAAACCCGAGCCAACAAAAGGAATTTCCTAGACGATCTTGCAAGACAGGCAGAAGAGGCAGCACTGAGAAATGAACAAAGCACAGTTTACAAAATAACTAAATTCATCAGCGGAAAACGAGGTGCAAACAACATTACATTAGTACGAGATGAGTAAAGAAATCTCATCACGACAGCAGAGGGACAGAAAACATGATGGGCAGAGCACTTCAGAGAAACTCTGAACAAGGAACGACCAGAGACACAATTGAATGTTTCTGAGGCTGAAAACGATCTAGATGTAAATACGGACATTCCACGAAAAGAAGAAATCATCATAGCAATCAAAGGGTTAAAGAACGGAAAAGTTCCTGGCCATGATAAATTAAATGCAGAGCTATTTAAGACAGACCCTGAGCTAGCAGCAGAACTATTAAAACCAAGACTTATCCTACATCGCGGGTACAACATACTCACTGTGATACGGTAATTGTAAAAAATTGGTAATTATTACTAAGGCAGGGATGAATGAAATGAAGCACAGCGGAAATTCTGTTCGATACAGGTAATGTTGATGTCTTTGCCTTCCCCGCCGTCTGGTGTTACTATGCATCCTAGGTATGTGAAGGTGTCTGTCTGTACCAGTTGCTGATTCCTTACTGATATGGGCTCAGGGTTGCTTACATTGAGCGTCATGACCTCTGACTTCTTTAAATTGATGTTCAAGCCCACCTGCTGGCTAAATTTATTAAGTCTATCCGTTTTTTCCTGGATGTGTTGATGTGAATGTGCCAGCAGTGCAATGTCATCTGCATATTCCACATCTTCCAATGTAGAAAATGTAGTCCATCTTATTCCTCTTGGACTGCCCTCTGTTGTCTGGCGCATCACCCAGACTATGCCTGTTCAAAATAGAGTTGTTGATAAGGATCATCCCTGTCGTACTCCTGTCTTCACCTCGAAGGTTAGGTTGCTCTGCCCAACACTACACGTAAAGTTGGCATAGAGGCTTTTTATGATTGACACTATGCAGCTTGGAATTCCATAAGCCCTCAGTATTTTCCATAAACTGTCCCTATGTATGCTGTCAAAAGCCTTTTCAAAATCAACAAAATTTATGTAAAGCTGTCTTTGCCATTCTGAGCACTGCTCTATAATGTTCCTGAGAGTGAATATATGGTCTACCCATCTTCTGTTCTTTCTAAATCCTGCTTGTTCTTTCCTCAGTTTGTAGTCTACTGCCTTTGAAATTCTCTGTATAATTATCCTGCCTAGTATTTTGCTGGGAACTGAGAGAAGAGTGATTCCTCTCCAATTATTGCAGTCTGAAAGATCTCCCTTCTTGGGCAATTTGACAATTATTCCTTTGTTCCACTCTGATGGTGTTGTCCCCGTTTTCCACACTTGTGCACATAGTGGTTCTATTTTTTTTTTATATTAACCTTGTGTATAGTAGATAAGCAGTGAACAGTTTAAGCTGCATTTCTGTCAAAATTGGACAGCGGTTACGATTATTATTGTTATTGTCAGTAATAATTAGTTCAATTTATAACGTCATTGTTTTCCTTAATAAAACGTGGACAGAGCGTGAGCTGATGACACGTGACAAGAGGACCTGGCGTGTGGTTTTTGAAGACCCACGTTCCTTAAGGAGTTAAAGGCTATTGACTGATTGACTGATTGACTGAGTGACTGATTTTTGCTTTGTGCTTCATGCGGAGTTCACAGCCACCACGGCAGCTGGTCGATTTGCAGGAATCCTGCACCAAACAGTCACATGTTTTTGCAATGGTTGTTCCAGCGAGTGTTAGTTTCACATGATGATGTTGTGACAGTACGGGTGGTACTAAGGGGAGTTTAGCCTGCGAGACTATCTCCTTAAAGGTTAAGAAGAATTGTCGTACTTTTACTGACCCAGGTTCTTTTGGTCCTCATATGATGGAGACTTTCTATTTGGGTTTGTATTTGGTTGAGTTCTCAAGGAATATCCTCAGTGAACACGGTATTTTCTATCTGTGCTCCTATCTTTGCCCTTAGCAGCTTATTCAAGGATGATGAAAGTATTAGCGCACTTACTTTCTCACATGACGACAAACAGTTTTCAGTGGACAAGTGGTGGATGATCTCAACACGATAATAAACTTTACTCAACCAGCCGTGGCAATGTAATGTGTCAACTTTATTTCCATAACAGAGTGTAGTAATAAGGATTACATGCCCAACCTTCCTCACGTGGCTGAGTTGTGCAGCATATACATTCAATCCCATAAATTTATTTTTGTATAACTGTCTTGCTCTCTCTTTCGTTCTTGTTGCCTCAATAGTTCTAACTGACTCTATATTTTATGATGGTCTCTACTTGATATTTACTTCTATAGACAATTGCCTATCCACTGCTAGTCGTATGGCAATATGTATCTTCTCAATGTTCAGTCAAAATTACATCTGTTGAGCTTGCTGTTCTACAGTCTTAACTTGGTAGGGTCAGAGTAGTAACGATGGTTAAAGATTTTCCAAGTTACTTGATACTCGTTAAACCGTATGCTATTCATTAGACTGTCACTTGGTCTACTCTGTTGCCTACCATCAATATACTATTAAATATTCCACAAACCTGAATCTTGAGAAAATCCCATACACAAATTCTCGAAACTAGCGACAATGGTTCTTTTGTCCTCAAAATAACTAAAATTTCTAACGTAGTGGAATACCAAGCGATTTGGCGGCTAGACAATAGTTTACAATTTCTGTCATAACAGAAACAACCAACTCACTTGGCTTATTGTCCGATGACACCTCCAAATTGCGCTTGCCACTTACAAATATTATTTTTAACACATATTTGGGGGAGAGCCCATCTTTACTGAACCTAATGATATCACGCTCTCCAGCTCACTCACTACTTGCCTTTCTTCATTGTTCGTCTACCGGAAACCCCTTGATACTTCCCAAAATTCCTCTTCCGGTCCAACGTATGTGTACTCACACAAGACTTGATGACGTCAGGGGTTCCTGTTATACACAAAAGTGTATTGACGTCTTCGTTTTATGACTAGTGTTAATTTGACCAGCTAGTCTTTATCTAATACTATTTTCTACTTAATGGTATCGCCGTTAGCACTTAAGTAATAGAAGAAGGCCAACCGGTCACAATATCGTCTGTCCCATGCACAGCAACATTTTATTCGCTTTGTGTGACATGCCTGAGTGTGTAGTAGACTTATTATTTCTACAGGGGATGATAGTGTATGCAACAATTATTTGTTATAGGTTAAGGGAAACTACCTACCAGTTTTGTTATACAGTTCAAACTGTACCAGATTTGGTTTTTTTGCTTTACCTCCCTTTGCCAACCGTACTTTTGAATGTTATAGATCATATTGTTATATCTACAGCAAATATTAATCTTTGCAAATTATGGTAAGATTAAAGGGATATTAAGAAGGAATCTGGGAAGATTAACGTGGATTTCTTATCACATCTGTCAACTTTCAATACACTTCTAGGATAATCTGCACATTTAATTAATCAGACCGTACGAGGTTTGATGTCCCTTGTAGGTCCCGGGGGTATTTGATTAGACAAAGAAAGAATAGGCTTCCTACTGTCTCAGGCATATCAGAAGCGAAGACTAACAAGAAATTATACACGAGGCTGGCAAACTCATCAAGTAAAACTAATTGCTACATAAGCCACCGCTACAAGAGCAGTGGTTCTGGCCTCCAGAAGAGGACAAGCTGTCGCGGTAGCTCTATGCTACTCAGGAAAACGTAAAGGAAGATGATGAAAGATAGCTTCAGTCACTGCGTAATCATAAATAGCTTCATTATTTACTTTAATCATAGATAGGTTCAATAATTATACAATTATAAATTACTTCAATAAGTACGCAATATTAAATTTCCTTAATTAACCACAGCTATAACTGATCACCCTTCAATCAATCCATCAATCAATCAATCAATCAATCAATCAATCAATCAGTAATTATCTTTTAGCTTCCCAAGAAGCTTAAGTCTTCACCAATCACAGGCCGTCCTCCTGTCACGTGCCATCAAATCAAGTTTTTTTCAGTGTCATCGTCACCATGTTCACTTCTGTCTCCAGTTCTCTTCTTCGTGTCTTTTGATTGTACGTCTGCCTCTGCCTCTGACTTCTTAAATTTGAGATTCCAGAACAAGGACTGCCTTATAATGCTATCAACAGGTTTCCTCAATGTGTGTCCTATCCATCGCCAGCGTCTTCTTGTCATCTTGTGTTCCACGAACACATGTCAGGATCTTGTCATCAGTTCCACATTGGTAAACTTGTCATTTCATGTCCCTCCTTCTGTTCTAACCAAGCACCCATTTATGAATGTGTTTGCTGCTATTATGCCTTATTAATTTTTGTTTTTAATTACCTTATGTGATTTCAGTTTGTTTATTTGTCGTCGACGTCAATAAACCTACATGAGAAATATCTAACTTATATCCTGGCATGTATGAACAATTTTTTTGTGTTTTTAGTCTTCATAAAATCTGCGCGCCTCATTGACGTAAATTGCAGCCATTGCGACTGTTATTAAATTATGTGTACTCTGTGGTCACAGCTGGTGTAAGACTACCACAGTTACTACAGCAGTGGTAGACAAAGCTTAGGCCAGGGGTTAGCAACCCTTTTTCGTTCTCGCCGTCATACTGGCTATTAAGAAACGTTCTGTATTCGCTATTCAATATGAGAGGAAATACGTTCAATAGTTTAGCATGAATATCATCATCCTCATCATCATCACCATCATCATTATCACACGTCAACCCCTTAAGGAGCATAGGCTTTAAATACACGAATGCAAAGTCTTCATGTCCTGTGCCACTAGCTGAAGGCCTTTGAATATTATCTTCATATAAAGCTGATTGTTTTTATTCAGCGTAATTCCTCTTATTATTATTATTGTTCTTAATTGCTCTTTATATGTAGATATAACTAAATATATATTAAAATCAGGATTCACAGGTGTGCAGTTTGCTCTGTAATAATTAATTCAACTATGACTTTGTCAAAATAAAAATATACAAATTTAATGATCAATTACTTTGAATCCTACGCCCGCTATTACAGGAGGCGAAGTCTAACCTGAGACTGATTTTACGTGAGTATCCCTTTTTTCCCTGTTCAATGACAGGTATCATCTAGCCATTCAAGCAGATACTCGCCGATTTCGGAGGTACCCATTAGAGCTGGGTCGGCTCAGGAGCCGTTCAGGTTATTTCAGTCTCTGGTCGACAACACTACTTCAAATGTCTTTACCATGGCTCCAATTATTCCAGTCAAAGTCCCGGTCGACGACACTCTTCAAATGTTCTCGCGACGGCTCGAACCTGGATCACCCGATCGACAGCGCAGTGTGGTAACCATTACACATGCGCGGCTCCCCAAATGTAAATAAATATGACTGGTGATTATGAAAAAATAATTAGGTTTCTTCACCGAAAAGTCTTTAGGCTTGATGAGTTTAGCTGAATAAAGTTCGGTTGTTTTTGGTCTGTTAAAATTGAGACTTGCCAAAAAGCTGAAGTTCCGATGTTGCTTTTCCGTAGATTCGTCTCTGTGGTGAGGGGCACGATTCCAGATTAGTTCAGGGAGTAACCTCTTCTGGTGAAGGTAAGAACCTTCAAGTGTGGATCTCAATCTTCGAACCACAAACAAGTAGTACAGCAAATGGTCTCTCCGGGTCGTACCGCAAATAATCGGGTTGCCTCGTACCGGTACTATAAACTCGATAATTGAGAAATCTAAAACGTCTTGCTCAGTATAACAGTCTTTGCAACATTACACAGATGCCTCGAACACACGCTTTGGTGTACTATTTCTATTTCAGAATCCATCTGTGATTTGTCAGTGGTCCTGTAGAATTCCGGGTTCCGTATTAATATTGACGAGTTTTCTAGTGATGTACGGCAATGCTCTTAATACGTCTTTGTGTGTCCGGTCCAATCAGTTCAGAATCCAACTCTATTCTCTTCTGTAGCAAGGCCCGAGTTGTCTACCTTAATCATTTTTGGAATGCAGTGCCGTATGTCAAACTTTTTCTAAGTGATATCGTACATTGCCGGCCCACGCTTCAACCTGGCGTTTTCGACAAAACTCCCAATCAGCGCCAATGTTTATTGACACCTCAAATGCCAGCCAATACTTTTAAAAGTTAATGTTATAAGAGCCTTTCCTCACATAATATTTTCCATCCCTCATGCGTGTGAAACATTCAAACAGTCATCGTCCATTTTGTTATGAGTAAATTCATAAGTTTTTTATCGCTCTCAAACATTGCTTTGCGAGCTGATTTCCAATTTACAGTTCGTTACTACGACAACACAGGAAGTAGTTCACATCGTTTGCAGATTTCTAAGCAGACAGCGTTTGTTGGGCTTTGAGCGAATATTCGGTCTAGTTACCGTTCTCTTTTGGCACCGTGTCTCCGTGTGAGAAGTTTGTGTTGAACCGTGCTCCTGAATATGTACTTTAAGTACTGAGATTCATATGTGTATTTCAGCTAGGTTGTCTACCAGATAGAGCGTAGCCTGATTATATTTCTAAGGACATGTCAGCGCTGAATGGATGTGGACATGATGTGTAATTTAATATAACTAAATTCAGCAAGATGACTCTGACAGTGTTCTGATAGTCTACATACGCTAGACTTACATATAGAATGGCTAGTGAGTGCCATTGTCTTATTCATTGAAGCAATTACTGAGGAGCCGAGTTCTGTTAATAAATTATACATGTGTGAAACGTCTATCAGTCAGTATTGAGTTTTTATACTGTTACACTGTGCCTTACATTTCATTGAACTCTGCTGAATGGACTGTAGTACACTAAACCTAGACACCTTAGACACCAGAGTCCAGCATCTTCAAATACTCTAAGATACCGGGCATAACATAATGGGGAAGTCAAGCCTGGATCATAACATCAAAGCTCGAATGTCTGTGATGAGTCATTAAACTTGATCAAATGTGCATTTTCCAAATCGCCTATTCTACGTTTACTTGACATTCGCATACCTTTTAATCTCAGGATCGATGCCAGCGATGTCGGAATACGTGGCGTATTGATGCAGGAATATCGAGGCCAGATGCACCCAATCATGTACGTTAGCAGAAAACGTACCAGCACGGAACAGAAATATCCCATAGTGGAGCGTGAGTTGCTGGCGATTATGTTTTGCTTCAAGAAACTTCAGCTCTACTTACTGGGTGCCCATTTCACCCTCGAGACAGATCAACAAGCCCTGGGTTACCTACAGACTGCTCGATTTACTAACCCAAAGGCAGCTAGGGCAAGCCTTACTTTGCAGCCCTACGACTATTCAATTAGAGCTATTAAGGGAAATTTTAACGTGGTCGCAGATGTATTGTCCCGATGTATTAAAGACACTCCGTCTTCCATGTAAACCACAGCTCAATGTATCAACAGCATACTAAACAGCCTTGTGTACACTCAGATCGCCTGTGCTGATGACTTTTCTTGTCAAGAAACAGTGCTATAGGTTATCAAAGAAGGTGCGTTGTTTCAAGTGTTGCTACATCAACGCTTCCCACAAAGACACACTGTAGAGTACTGCGTTCTACTGAGTTGATGATACCAGGCATGCTCCAGTCTACCCAGCTGTGCTGTAAATGGGTAACTCACTCTAATCCTGAGTTAGGGAAGGCAAAGACAGCGAGGCAGTGTCTGCTATGGGACTACTGTCAAGTAATCGTTCCCCAGGTGGTACTGGTGGTCATCACTGTAAAGGGTAGAGTATTCTTTCTGCTCGTTACACATGAGGCAGGCAAGTACAACAAAGGTCAACTCGACCGACGCAGGGTTGTGTATGTATGGAGTGAGAGTGGAAAATACGCGAATGGTGTACTGTTCGATGTAGTTGACACTTGATAATATTTCACTCACACTCTTAGGCAAGTCAAAGATGTTAGGAACCGCTGTTGACGTTTCTATGCTTTTAATAATGACGCACACACTTGGACAGCACGGAATACAGTCATGAGTATGTTGACATAGCAAATCATTAGGTAGTAGAATAGTAGTACATATTTCATGCAGCATTCAATATTAAATTGTCATTCAATGTTCTGGCGGACTATTGCTATATCCCCTAACTGACTGAACGCATCAGTGGGTATGTGTGTGTAAACATACAAAGAGTTCACTGGACGAACCTTTTCTTTGGCTAAGTTCTCCAGCTGTATATGTTAAATATTTAGGTAACAAAGTTAAACCACGGTAGGGGTTTTCATCTTAATGAGATCTCCGTGCCACTGTCTGAATAGTAAGATTCATGATCCGTTCTCTGGACAGTGATCCATAATGATGACAGGAATACAAAATGGCTTCCTTCCCTGAGTTTTCGCTCACTCGCCCAGCGGGAGGATAATCATAAGCCAGAGTTAATTCATAACTTGTATATATAGACTTTCCTAGAGTTTCCATACAGTCCCTTAGTCAGAAGGTTGCTTCATAAAGACATAAGCGCTGATGGAACCTGTCATCTTCATCAATCTATATTTAAACGACCAACGATGCTCGAAAATACGATGTTTCCTCTAGGTCTAACCATAAGGAGATCATCAAAGGAAAAAGGGTCTGGCTTTACCTGGAGTCCGAATTTAAACATAATGAAATACATGAGAAGAGTCTCTGACATAATACTCTCGCAGAGACATTCCTTCCTTATGGAAAAATCATCAACAAATCCCTTTTAACCTTTAACAGGACCAGCCCTAGAAAACACACACCCGGCCATTACGACCAGCTTCTTCGGAACTCACTACAACTCTCTAGGACAACGGATACCTCCGCCAGTTCGGTATAGTCCGACCTTAGCATACGAAGATATACAATATAGGACTGAATCTTCTTGTACTAGACAAGTAATACATATAAATTCAGGCCATAAACATATTGAACAAGATCAATCTATTTTCCGGACCTAACAAACGAGAACTGACATGACTTCCATATTCATACGCCGAATCAATATCAAGAGAGATCATCCATATAATCAAACGTGTAAATCAATCATGGATTATCTCGCTTTCCCAAGGGAAGCATTTTCGTAGACAAATAAATACAAATATATATTTTCCCTATTAAATAGACATATCGCCCTATTAAATAGACATATCGTATTTTTGTAATCTGTGCATTCAAAAATATGTATGCAACAGATTACCACACCCCCCGGGAAAAAAATGGTACTTTTTTTTTTTGAAATACATCCAGGAGCAACATACAATAGGCTCACAACGCACGAATAACAATGCGCAGATGATAAGCATTCCAAACAAATGTAACGCCTAATGTAAGGCTAAGTCGTCATATGGCACGACAAGTGAGAATATATCTCAGGAACCAGAGAAAGTTTTTCTCTGAGTATAAATATTTCCAGAGAGGTGTCACCAACGCATACTACAATACTGGCAATGCCACAATTTCTACACTAGTTTATCCAAAAATTTCATCTTAGGTATTTTAACATCATGATTATCAAAGACGAAAAAAACATCAAAAGATCAGCGGTGAATATCCATCAATGAACCGCTAAGTAGTGATACAATCAATATATTGATTACGTATGTATACACATTTTAGTATAGAAAAAGTGTAGTAGAGTTAGATCTGTAAAAATATCAGGATCTAACGGTTAGGTGGAATCATGTGGGCATCTAGATAAGATATCTGCCATCACATTTTCTGATCCACGGATAGCTCGCACCGAAAAATGAAAAGGCTGAAGAGCAATCGCGTATCACGTTGATCTCGCGCTCTTCAGATTTTTAGTCTGAATAGCAGTAAGAGCTTTCTGGTCAGTTTCCACAATGAAATGCGCCAAGAAGAAATCTTTGAAGTTTAAGGATAGCCAATAATTCACGGTCTAGGACCGAGTAATCCTTCTCTGCGGCATTTAGTTTTCGAGAAATATACATCACAGGATGCAGAGTTCCAGAGTACTCTTGCATTAGTGCTGCTCCAATCCCTGTGAATAAAGCATCACTACGAAGAACAAATGTCTTATCCTTAGTAAGTAATACCAAGATAGGTGAAGTAGAAAACATAGTTTTAACCTTATCTAAAGAGGATTGACATTCTTCAGTCCAATGGACTATATTAGGAGACCCTTTCTTTAGCAAGGAAGAAAGAGGTGACATAATGGAGGACAGATTCGGAATGAATCGTCCATAAAATTGTATTAGACCTAAGAGACTTCGCACTTGCTTTTTAGTCTTAGGAATAGAAATGTTAAGTATCTTACTTGTATTATGGTCTTCTGTTTTTAGGAAACCATGACCAACACGGTGACCTAAGAAAGATATTTCGCTAAAACCAATACACGCTTTCGATGGTTTCGCTGTCAGGTTATGCTCGCGTAGGATAGACAATAGTTCATTTAACCCGTTATAGTGATCTTTCCCTGCCATCAATGGAAAGAAGGAAAATGCTAGACAACCAAAAAGTCCTTATGTCAGGGCAATCAATGGAAAGAAGGAAAAAATCAGGGGCAGTAACTTTTAACATCAGATAGGCAGTAATCAATGCTAGACAACTAAGCCAAAATGCGATTCATTTTCACACTTGCTACTAGCAATTAATTTGACACTACATTTTAGGTTTCACTAAATTACTTTTCCTTTAAGGCGATCTTTGTCCTCTCAAGGCTGTGTGTGGTCCCGGTTGCCGGGTCCTCCCAGCGCAGTAGAGGCAGTGAGTGGGAACTGTGTCTGCCAGACTGCCCTTTTTCGAGGACCTTCGGTCCCGAAAGGATTTTGGCTGGACGGGCGTCTGGGAGGCATGGCGAAATGGTTTTATAGCGACAGGAGTAGAGTACACATGAGGGCAAGTTCGGGGCACAGCGGATTGATCTACCGCTTGCTTGTCACATTGATCACAGAAACAACAATTAAAAGTCTGTTGTACCAATATACGCCGCTAGGTGTGACGGAACAACGGATGATTTCTTGTTGCCCTAATGACGCCGCAAGGTGTTATGGCCGAAGACTGCTTAGTCGGTCGGCGGTCAAAGGAATAATAATAATAATAATGGTACCTATACCTTGTAGCGGTATGGCAGCTTGCGTACCCTGACAATTCCCAGAGCTATGCCAGTGGGAGTTTTACTCCTGGTAGGATCAACCAAGCTGGACTGGTCTGTGTGGGTAGGGGTCAGACAAAAGCTGGTACCCTGGTCCTCCAGGTTGGGGGTTATAGCATAGGGCTGACACCCCTGTCTATGGAAAAAAAATAATGAAGTTACGGAAACAACATCAAATGAACAAACTTTGCTGCGGGATGGACATTCGGAGTCTGTGGCTCGTATGACTGTCAGTGGTGAAAGCCGAAAGGAAGCCACTGACATGAAAACGGATGTCCTGACCGCAAAACAGGATATAAGAATAGGATTTTGGAATGTCAGGACAATGTACGAGACAGGTAAACTAAGACAGGTCACGGCAGAAATGAGAAACTATAGGTTACACATCCTGGGGATAAGCGAGAGCAGATGGACAGGGGCAGGAAAAGTTAAAACAGCAACAGGAGAAACAGTACTTTACTCTGGAAGAGAGGATGGACAGCACAGTGAAGGCGTAGCCATTATTCTACAGAAAGGGATAGAAAGGACATTACTGGAATGGAAACCCATCAACAACAGACTGATACGATTGAGATTGAGAGGGAGATTCACCAACACTACAATAATACAATGCTACGCACCAACGAATGATAGCGATGAGGAGGTCAAGGATGAATTCTATCAACAACTGCAGAAAGAAATGGAGGACACACCTAGATATGATCTTGTTATAGTAATGGGAGACCTCAATGCGAAAGTTGGTACACACAATACATATAATGAAAGAACAATGGGGAAATGCGGCAGCGGAATAGCAAACGAAAATGGGGATAAGCTAATAAGTTTCTGTAGCATTAACAACCTGGTCATTGGAGGAACACTTTTCCCACATAAGGAAATTTACAAGTTAACATGGGAATCACCAAATGGTCGGGACAGAAACCAGATAGACCACATCATGGTTAACGGTAGATGGAGACATGCATTACAAGATGTGAAGGTAAGAAGAGGGGCAGATGTGGGAAGCGATCACCATTTAGTAGTAGCAAAACTGAAAGTGAAACTAAGAAGTGCTGGACCAACTGTAACTGCACAGAAAAGGTTTGACATCAGCAAATTGAAGGACCCCCTTACCAGAAAAGCTTTTGCGGCCGACATTAAGAAACGATATCAATTTGCCAAAAGCCAGGAAAAGACATTGACTGATGATATAGACCAGAATTTCAACACCATTTCAACAATATATAAGGAAAGTAGCAAATCATGCTTAGGATTCCAGGAAAGGAAGAAGCAAGACTGGATAACACCAGAAACACTAAACACCATAAAGATGAGAAAGGAAATGAAAAGAAAGAAAACAGAAGCGAAGTCCCCCAGGTTAAAGCAACTATATAGCGAACAGTACAGTCAACTGGACAGGGAAGTTAAACGCCAAACCCGAGCCAACAAAAGGTATTTCCTAGACGATCTTGCAAAACAGGCAGAAGAGGCAGCACTGAGAAATGAACAAAGCACAGTATACAAAATAACTAAATTCATCAGCGGAAAACAAGGTGCAAACAATATTACATTAGTAAGAGATAAGCAAGGAAATCTCATCAAGACAGCAGAGGGACAAGAAACAAGATGGGCGGAGCACTTCAGAGAAACTCTGAACAAGGAAATACCAGAGACACAATTGAATGTTCCTGAGGCTGAAAACGATCTAGATGTAAATACAGACATTCCACGAAAAGAAGAAATCATCACAGCAATCAAAGGGTTAAAGAACGGTAAAGCTCCAGGCCATGATAACTTAAATGCAGAGCTATTTAAGACAGACCCTGAGCTAGCAGCAGAACTATTAGAACCACTATTTGCACAAGTGTGGAAAACGGGGACAACACCATCAGAGTGGAACAAAGGAATAATTGTCAAACTGCCCAAGAAGGGAGATCTTTCAGACTGCAATAATTGGAGAGGAATCACTCTTCTTTCAGTTCCCAGCAAAATACTAGGCAGGATAATTATACAGAGAATTTCAAAGGCAGTAGACTACAAATTGAGGAAAGAACAAGCAGGATTTAGAAAGAACAGAAGATGTGTAGACCATATATTCACTCTCAGGAACATTATAGAGCAGTGCTCAGAATGGCAAAGACAGCTTTACATAAATTTTGTTGATTTTGAAAAGGCTTTTGACAGCATACATAGGGACAGTTTATGGAAAATACTGAGGGCTTATGGAATTCCAAGCTGCATAGTGTCAATCATAAAAAGCCTCTATGCCAACTTTACGTGTAGTGTTGGGCAGAGCAACCTAACCTTCGAGGTGAAGACAGGAGTACGACAGGGATGCCCCTTATCAACCACTCTATTTTTAACAGTCATAGACTGGGTGATGCGCCAGACAACAGAGGGCAGTCCAAGAGGAATAAGATGGACTACATTTTCTACATTGGAAGATCTGGAATATGCAGATGACATTGCACTGCTGGCACATTCACATCAACACATCCAGGAAAAAACGGATAGACTTAATAAATTTAGCCAGCAGGTGGGCTTGAACATCAATTTAAAGAAGTCTGAGGTCATGACGCTCAATGTGAGCAACCCTGAGCCCATGTATCAGTAAGGAATCAGCAACTGGTACAGACAGATACCTTCACATACCTAGGAAGCATAGTAACACCAGACGGTGGGGCAGGCAAAGACATCAACATCAGAATGAATAAGGCAAGAACAGCCTTCTTTAGCCTAAAATAACATCTGGAAGTCCTCCCAATACAGCACAAGCACAAAATTAAGATTATACCAGAGTTGCGTGCTTTCTGTGCTTCTCTATGGTGCGGAATGCTGGAGAGTCACAGAGAAGGAAATGTCAAAATTGTCCTCTTTTCACACAACATGCCTAAGAAAAATTCACCGAATCTTTTGGCCGAATACCATCACAAACCAAGATCTGCTTACTCGTATCAAGCAAGAGGACATGCACACCATCATAGCTGGCAGACGCTGGAGCTGGGTTGGTCATGTCCTCAGAAGAGACCCTGATGCCATCACAAGAACAGCTATGCTTTGGACCCCTGAAGGAAAGCGAAAGAGAGGCCGACCAAAAACAACTTGGCGGAGGACTGTGGAGGCTGAGATGCAAAGAATGAACCAGAGTTGGGGCACTGTACGAAGGATGGCCACCGACCGTGCAAAGTGGAATCAATTTGTTGTTGCCCTACAAGACGCCACTAGGCGTGATGGCCACTGACTGCTTTGACGGTCGGTGGTTAAGGATCGAAGAAGAAGAAGTGATCTTTCCAAGTATCACTGAAAAGACAGATGTCATCAAGATATGCAATGACATCTGAGCGATGAGATAGGATTCGACGCATCATGCGTACGAATGTTCCAGGGGCGTTCATAAGGCCGAAAGGCATGAAATTCGAACGAACGAACGAACTTTATTTTCAAAGGGTTGAGAATTGGGCACGCAGGCCCGTCTGACATTCTGCCCTTCCTTTCTCTCACCTTTCATACTGAATTCATTTATTCTCATATGCATTTTACATATCAAATTCAAGGAATTCAACGTTGTAAAGTAAAATAATAATATAGCACACTCATATTAACATTAATTACTTATAAGCATGACATAACATATGTTGAAAAGTACAAACATTATCAGAGATAGATAGATAGATAGATAGATAGATAGATAGATAGATAGATAGATAGATAGATAGATAATTAGATAGATAGATAGATAGATAGATAGATAGATAGATAGATAGATAGATAGATAGATAGATAGATAGATAGATAGATAGATAGATAGATAGATAGATAGATAGATAGAACGAACGAACTTTATTTTCAAAGGGTTTAGAATTGGTCACGCAGGCCCGTCTAACATTCTGCCCTTCCTTTCTCTCTTCTTCCATAGTTAATCTATTTATTCTCACACGTATCCTAAATGTTACTTAAATAATAAAATAACAAGAAAGTACAATAAAATAAAATCCCAACATTGTAACAGTACAATAACAGTTACACAAATTTACAGATGCGTATCATAATTTATACTAAACAGGACAAAATTAACTTTAAAACCTACATATGATGTTATGTAATAATAATAATAATAATAGCCCCTTCAGTCATAACTGACTATGGGAATGCGCCCCTGAGGTGACAGCGTAATTATTTAAGAACATAACGAAATTAGGGTGGCATATAATCTGCACTCATGATGTATTTGAAAAGTCTGTGATTGAATGAATATGGACTAAGAGTATTTTTTAAGTCGTGTGGAAGAGTATTCCACAGATGAGCAGCAGAAAAAGCTAAACTTTTCTTGAATAAGTCGAGCCTAGGCTTGGGCATGTGTAATTTATTTAAGCGTTGACTGCGTCTTCCGCTGTATTTGAAAATAGGCCACAGATACGTTGGAGCATTCCATTGGAATAGACCCCTAGGTGTCGAAAAAGCAGTAAACGGCTCGGCGTGTTCGGATAGTGGAACTTGCCAATATCCCTTAGACAAATCAAGTTTAGTGAAGAAATGAGATTTCGATAGTCTTGTAAGTAGCTCTTCTAGTAAAGGCATAGGTTCAGCATCAAATTTCGTCACTTGGTTCAATTTGCGATAATCAACGCAAAGACGTATGTTATTGTCTTTTTTCCGTACAATAACCATCGGCGAAGAATATGCTGATGTGGATGGTTCAATTATTTTTAAATCTATCATCTCATCCAACTCTTTCTCAACCTGTGCTTGAAAATGTATCGGGATAGGATACGGTCTGACTCTTATAGGATTATGGTCAGTAAGAATAATGTCATGTTCAATGACATCAGTTTGACCAGGAATGTCAGTAAGGACATCCTGAAATTGTTGTAACATAGTAGAAACTTGTTTCTGCTCTCCTAGAGATAAGTCGGGAGAAACCGTAACATCTTTCCATGATTTATTAGAATGAAGTGGAATCATCGGAAAAGGGAGATTCACATCCGAGAAACTCGTTTCCTCATCCTGTATTACTGACAGTGATGAGTAATGCCCGTGTTGGACTGGAGAATCGTCCGTTGCCTGGAAAACAGGTTGTAAATAATCCGGACGTTCATGGAATTCCGTAAGCATGTTGATGTGGAAGGTTTTATGCTTCCCGTCAATATCGACGATATAGTCAACATCGGAAACTTTTGATATTACATCGTACGGACCTTTCCAAGAAATAAGAAGTCTGTTTTCTCTACAAGGTAGCAAGACAAATGCTTTGTCACCTGGACAAAGTTGTCGCAAGCATCTCTTTTTATTGGCAAATTGTCTTGCCTTCTGTTTCGCCAATTCAGAAGAAGCAGTTGCCAATTTGCATGCTTCAATAATCTTGTGTCTAAGTGCGATGACATATTCATAAGAGGATTTTGTGTCATCGACAATATTATCAGCAGTTATAAGATCATGAAGTAAGGACATAGGACCTCGCGGTTTTGCACCAAAGACGAGTTCAAAGGGAGAAAATCCTGTATGTTCGTTGGCGACCTCTCTGTATTCAAAGAGAGCCGCGGGTAAAACTCTGTCCCAATCCTGAGGATGATCTTCTGTTATCTTACCTAGTAGGTTTTTCAGACTTCTGTTCAGACGTTCTATCATCCCATTGGACATAGGATGATAAATACTACTCAGCGATCTCTCTATCTTAAGAGTCGACATTACTTGAGACATGGTATCCGATATGAGTTGGGTACCATGGTCTGATAATATTTCTGCTGGAAATCCCAGACGAGAAAATATTAGCCAAAGAGCAACTGCAATATCAGCAGTAGTTATGCTCTTTAGAGGAACAGCCTCTGGCCAACGTGTGCACATATCAACACACGTAAAAATAAATTGGTGTCCTCTGGCAGACTTTATCTTAAATGGACCAATGATGTCTATCGCCATTTTTTGAAATGTTCGAATTGGAATATCTGCAGCCTGAATAGGTGCAGCATGGCGTGGACCTCTGGATTTAACCTCCTGACATACCTTACAAGATCGACAATAGATCCGTATGTCCTTGTTCACAAAAGGCCAAAAGAAAGACGCAAGAACTCTAGATTTAGTACGGGAAAAACCCATATGCCCAGCACACTGAGAATCATGAGCGTGCTGTAAGATTTTAACTCTCATATTTTTAGGCACAAGAATTTGAGAATGAATGGACTTAGCAGAGTCTTGTACCATACGTACAAGTACGCCATTCTTCATCGTAATCCAAGATTTACGATTTGTATCTTTATTCGGATCACCTTTTGTTGCTAGCGTAAAGAATTTTTAAAGAGTAGGATCATCTTCCTGCTGTTTCATAAATGAATCACGAGAAATTTCCAAATGATCATCTTGGATCTGCGCATCATTATCTTCAGAAGGCGAAGATTGCGGCATGTTAAGAGCTTGAGCCCTAGTAACTACTGCATTAGCAGTTTGCATATTGTCATTTTCCCAATCGGAAATTTGTTGTGGAGTGCATTCTTTCACTCCATGAATGCGACCGATTATAAGATCAGCGATCGGATTCGGGAGAAAACATGCGTGCACATCTCCTGTAAAGAAGGGAGTAGCAATGTCAACAATGGCAGTAGAGTACTTCTCCAATGTGCCACCAAATGTTACGCATTTGATTACTTTGCCAGTGGCTCGAGAATGATCTATGAGTGATTGCCTCACTCCAATGGTTGTGCACCCGGAATCGAAAAGAATTGAGACCGGAGTACCATCTACTAGACGTCTATTCAAGACAAGAGCACCTCTTCCATCATGCGCAACTGACGCAGGAAGAGCAGGAAGAGGATGACCACAGCTTAAAGTAGAAACCGTGGTTGGATCGAATAACGTTTTGCATTGGGAGCACTGAGATGCTCTACTAAAATCAAAAGCAGAACATCCTACATTACTAGAGTCTTTCTTATCATTATTTTGATTACCGGCTTCATTGAACTCTTGTTGTGCAGAGTGAGCCTGGTAATGAGATTTACCATGTCTTTCGTGTTGTGATCTACCTCGGTTATAATTGCCTCTGTAATTATTATTTCCTCTGTTATAACCCCTATTTTGGTTTGAATCATAATGTTCATGATCGTAATCATCATACTCATTATAATGAGTATCCCTGTAATGTTGGTTTTGTTGTTTCCAAGACGAACTTGGGTAGTTCCTATAGTTACTCTCTTTTCGGAAATTTCTATAATTATGGGCACCCCTGTGTCGAGGACTGTCAGCCCGATTCCAGGTCTTCGAAGAAGAACCCTGATTTGAGTGGTTACCTTGGTTTTGATAACTATTCCAATTAACCTTTTTGTGAGATTTATCTTGAGCTCCTTGGGACTTGTGTGAGTAATTTTTATTGTATTGAGTTGCTGACGCAACTGGCATACCCTCTTTAATGTTAGTGTTACTTAGAATTACGTCAGGGTGTGCCGTGACATATTGGTCACAATATTTTTCCATTTGTTTTAATGTACTTGGTTTACGCTCATGTAAAAATTCTAGGAATATTTTATTCACCGAAGACATGATCTTGTCTCGGAGTAATAAATCCGTAAGAGCCTCAAATGTTTTCTGTGTTTTGGATAATTCAATCCTTCGTGAAAATATAAGACGTGCTTTTGCAATGAATTCTGAGAATTCTACACCTGTCTCAGGTCTCATTGTTTTAAACAAAAGACGGTAACCTTCCTCTGACAACTGATACTTCCTTATCAAGGCTGACCTGATAACATCATAGTTATCCTTGTCGGCCTCTTCAACCAACCATAACTAATTCAGAGAATCCCCTTTTAGATTTTCAGACAACTGATTCACATACCGTGATTTATCCACATTATGAGCTCGACAAGAACGTTCAAATCTATCCAGCCAGAATGTAATATCGTCACTGGACTGATTGAACGGTGGAACCTTAACCTTGTAAGTAGAAGGTTTACCACTACCACTAGATGCCTGATTAACATTACTCATACTTGTCAATTTCAATTTCTCTAATTCAAACTCATGTTCTCTTATTGCTTTTCTCTCTTCAGCCTCTCTGTCTAATCTTTTTTGTTCAGCCTCAGCTTGAAATTTTCTTTCCTCAGCGGCAGCTTTTCTCTCCTCAGCAGCAGCTTTTTTTCCCTCAGCAGCAGCTTGAGCAGCAGCCTCTAATTTTTTTTCTTCTATTTGAAGTTTTCTCTCCTCAACAGCAGCTTTTTTTTCCTCAGCAGCAGCTTTTTTTCCTCAGCTTGCATCTGCAATCTGAAATTCTCAGCATCTATCTTCTTTTGTTCAATTTCTGCTTTCCATTTATTCTCATCTTTTTGTTTTTTCTCTTCTGATTTTAATGCAATAGCAAATTGAGCAGTTGTCCATTCTTCTAATTCTTTGCCAGTCTTATCAAGGGATTTCCCTTGTGTAATAAAGTAATCTAATGTAGACATTCTGTCTTATTAAATCAGTAACCTGAAAAAGTAAATAAATTACCTTATCCCACTTTAATGGGAAACAAGTCTATACTATAGACTTAGTCTTAGTGAAAAACCTTGTATGGTTATCTTGTTTATAATATAACAAATGATAACTTGAGTACCTGTGGAAAACAATATTTGTATATCCCAAACACTGTGGGAGACAAGCCTTACAAAGGTCTTGTATACTTCCTTAATGTAATCAATGATCACTTGAGTACCTGTAAAAAATAATATTTTCTATCCCAATCACTGTGGGAGACAAGCCTTACAAAGGTCTTGTACACTTTCTTTTATAACAATAATAATCATAAAGTACTGGTCTGTACTATAATATAAGTGTATTCAGTTATACCTAATATATCATCTGTCAACTAAAGACATTACAAAGGACAAACAAGAAAAGACAATATGAAAACATTTGCAGAAATAAAATTAAATTAATATAAGGAACTGAAGTAAATAATCACAGAATCTGTGATGATAACTGCAATGACATCAACAAGGCAAATAACGCCACAGTGTATAAACATAAGGGTGTAAAGAACTGAAATGAAAGAAAAGATGAGATCTACAATTATACAAACAAATCAAACAAAACTAAAGAACAGAAAAAATATTACAAAAACAAATATGAACACAGTCGTCACAGCTAACAGAAATAGCAGCCAATTGTTGCTAACAAATTTCTGATTAAGACAATTTGTCCCAATTGAACACTAGTACAAGACCAATGTCACTCGGTATACCTTGTACTAGTCGCCGCCCAACCTTAAACCCACAACATATAAACAACTGCCCAATGGGCTGATCACCCGTTGGCTTGTCACACCGATTACGGAAACAACGGCAGATGGATCTATTTGTTGTTGCCCTAAAGACGCCGCTAGGCGTGATGGGAAACTACAACAGAGAAAATCAATCTGCTGTTGCCCTTAAGACGCCACAAGGCGTGATGGCCTCTGACTGCTTGGTCGGTCTTTGGCTAAGGACGGAAGAAGAAGAAGAAGAAGATATAAACAACTATTACATATAAACAAATAACATGCAGACATGAATAGCATAAATGCATATATACCATCATGAAATAGGTATAGATCACACGAGTGTTGCGGAAAGAATGTGTTCTAGAGAAGGCTTAATCAAAGTAATTTGCCACTTTTAATAAGTTTTTTAAATTATTGAATTAACTTATTACAATGTTTAACAAACGTAGCATATGAAGATTCATCGATGAAATATATGCACTTCTCTGTTCAACAACACTGCACTTCTACTTCAGAAGGATAAACAATCACTTCAATTTAGAACACTGTCTGTACTGCGCAAAATGTCAACAAGTGCTGACCCAGATACCGTTACACTTGTCAGAACAGGTCAAGCTGACATCGACTGTATAGTTGTTCTATTGGTATTGATGTGCGTCACATTTGGCGAAAATAAATGTTCTTGAAACACTAGATGACTTCCACTTTCAAGACTGCGAAGGCTGGACCCACGAAACTGGCCTACCACTGTAGAGTACTGCGTTGTACTGAGTTGATGATACCAGGCATGCTCCAGTCTATCCAGCTGTGCTGTAAATGGGTAACTCACTCTAATCCTGAGTTAGGGAAGGCAAAGACAGCGAGGCAGTGTCTGCTATGGGACTACTGTCAAGTAATCGTTCCCCAGGTGGTACTGGTGGTCATCACTGTAAAGGGTAGAGTATTCTTTCTGCTCGTTACACATGAGACAGGCAAGTACAACAAAGGTCAACTCGACCGACGCAGGGTTGTGTATGTATGGTGAGAGTGGAAAATACGCGAATGGTGTACTGTTCGATGTAGTTGACACTTGATAATATTTCACTCACACTCTTATGCAAGTCAAAGATGTTAGGAACCGCTGTTGACGTTTCTATGCTTTTAATAATGACACACACACTTGGACAGCACGGAATACAGTCATGAGTATGTTGACATAGCAAATCATTAGGTAGTAGAATAGTAGTACATATTTCATGCAGCATTCAATATTAAATAGTCATTCAATGTTCTGGCGGACTATTGCCATATCCCCTAACTGACTGAACGCATCAGTGGGTATGTGTGTGTAAACATACAAAGAGTTCACTGGACGAACCTTTTCTTTGGCTAAGTTCTCCAGCTGTATATGTTAAATATTTAGGTAACAAAGTTAAACCACGGTAGGGGTTTTTCATCTTAATGAGATCTCCGTGCCACTGTCTGAATAGTAAGATTCATGATCCGTTCTCTGGACAGTGATCCATAATGATGACAGGAATACAAAATGGCTTCCTTCCCTGAGTTTTCGCTCACTCGCCCAGCGGGAGGATAATCATAAGCCAGAGTTAATTCATAACTTGTATATATAGACTTTCCTAGAGTTTCCATACAGTCCCTTAGTCAGAAGGTTGCTTCATAAAGACATAAGCGCTGATGGAACCTGTCATCTTCATCAATCTATATTTAAACGACCAACGATGCTCGAAAATACGATGTTTCATCCAGGTCTAACCATAAGGAGATCATCAAAGGAAAAATGGTATGGCTTTACCTGGAGTGCGAATTTAAACATAATGAAATACATGAGAAGAGTCTCTGACATAATACTCTCGCAGAGACATTCCTTCCTTATGGAAAAATCATCCAGAAATCACTTTTAACCTTTAACAGGACCAGCCCTAGAAAACACACACCCGGCCATTACGACCAGCTTCTTCGGAACTCACTACAACTCTCTAGGACAACGGATACCTCCGCCAGTTCGGTATAGTCCGACCTTAGCATACGAAGATATACAATATAGGACTGAATCTTCTTGTACTAGACAAGTAATACATATAAATTCAGGCCATAAACATATTGAACAAGATCAATCTATTTTCTGGCCCTAACAAACGAGAACTGACATGACTTCCATATTCATACGCCGAATCAATATCAAGAGAGATCATCCATATAATCAAACGCATAAATCAATCATGGATTATCTCGCTTTCCCAAGGGAAGCATTTTCGTACACAAATAAATACAAATATATATTTTCCCTATTAAATAGACATATCGCCCTATTAAATAGACATATCGTATTTTTGTAATCTGTGCATTCAAAAATATCTATGCAACACACACGATGATGCTGTTTGAAATATTATTCAAGTCGAGTAGGATATCGTTCGTCTCAGAACATTGTATAGACGCACATTACATCTACATTTGAACTGTCAGTTCTACAACAAGTGTACTGGAATAAAGTTCTACAAACATTTCCAGAAATTCAAGTCCAGACAGTTCTTCGCAACTGTCAAGAAATAACTTTCTGTAACGCAAGGTGGTTTCATAAAGGGACATAACGCAGTAATTGAAACCTATACCAGATTTGCAGGGGAGCTAATCACGTCATAAAATGCTGAACTTTTCTACGTGACTTTGTTTCAAGGTTTTCGAGCGTGAAGTGGTCTCAAGCCTATGTGAAACATTACCTTTTTTCCTTACAGGATTAAAAGAAACTAATTGACTTTTCCAATTAAAAGTGCTTACTTCGTACTAAAGAATCACTATATTGACATTAAGTGTTAATAAATATGAGCGCATTGTTCGCTACTGTGAGATTAATTTCTTAAATTCATTGGTCATGTTATTTTTACATGATACATGTTGACACAGCAGTCATTAAATACAAGATACATATATTTACATAATGTCGCAGTGTTGCGAACAGATTCTTTTGTGTGATAGTCTGTTACGCACAGATTCTTTTGGTAGGCATACAAATATAAAGTAATATCTATCTGTCTGATGAAAAGTATTTATTGAGAATCAAAATACTTACTTGTTAATCTAAGGGAAATAACCCTTGATTGATTTGATGTTATATTTTATTATATTCGTTATCTTCTCTGGCGTATGAATTAGATTTACGTCGGTTTGTTCCTTGTTTGAACAGAACAGATTGGTCTTGCTTGAAAAGGTTTATAACCCGAGTTAATGTTTATTCCTTGACTATTTAAGGCGATGTAGTCTTATATCTTTATATCTTTTAATGTCTAACGTCGGCCTATTTTGGAGCTGAACTCTGGGGTCAAGCGCGCTTCTGCGCATGTGTGAAGAGTTGTCGTCGAGGCTTCCGTCATATCGGTTTGCTGCTGAAGGCTGTTCGGAAAGGAATGTCCGAAGATTGGTCTCTGTGGTCTTATTCTGGAAAGGAGATTGTTTCTCTGTATGACTATTATGTCAGTGATTTTCCCAGTGTTCATTTGTTACGCCAAGTGATGGCGTGTGATATGTGCTAGTGTGTTTTTCTATGACTAAGGTACGAAGACATTTTTGTGAACTCTTTCTATGCCTAGGTGGGCGACGTGATAACGTCCGTCCATATGATGTGTTGAATATATATATAAAGACGGCATGTTACCTAGCAGCACAAAAGCTAGATATGTGCAGCAGTTTTGATTACCGGACATGCAGAGCCCTATATGCACATTTGTATAAGGAACAGAGCCTTCTATTAGGTTTCATTATTCACCTTCGGTGTGAGCGATGCTTACGCAAGATGGAGCCATTTTTGACCCCACTTTTGGTCTAGCGGATTATCGTCCAGAGAACAGGAATGCCCTTACTATCTAAGGACGATACAGAGATCTGTCTATTATAAGTCCTATTATTGATGGTTGAAGATTGTCGTAATTCAACTTGCTAATTTACGAACTGTAATACTTAGCCAGAATAGGTCCTGCCAGGGAGCCTTTTATGACAAACACTTTTGCTAACACTAACTGATGCGATTAGTCAGTTAGGGCCTGAGATGCCAGACAACTAGGACCATGAGTGCTTGTTTGCTAGAGTCTAGTTGTACCTATATTCGACACGAATGCCTATTTGATATTGCAGACCATTTTTCAAGTATACGATGTTGTTGTCAACCTGTTCCAGTGACTGTAACCGTGATGTCAGTGTGTGTCTCATTAAATCCATGAACAAAAACGTCCACAGTAGTACACGTCAGTGACTTTTAACTATGAGTGAATGTGTGCCTGATTTATTAGTCAACTTTACAGAACATTCCATGCATTCGCGCACTTGACATTTACACTCTCACTCAACGTCAACACTGTGTCGGTTTCGAGTTGACCATTATAACATATCACCCGATCCTTCTACATTCTACCTGTAGCAACATGAAGTCTACACTTATCATCGTGGGTGACAATGATACATAAAAGAATAAACCACTTGTATCACGCAGTCAAACACTTTGTATGTGATTATTGTCTACCTCTTATACTGGTATCTTTTCTCTACTGTCATATTGATTAGTTCATGCACTTAGCATTAATGTTTATTTGATCAACATTCTTTGACTAAGGTGACATGACTTGGACAGTAAGAGTTCTTGGACTTACTAGACGATGAGAGTGCGTGGTAAAAATGCATTATTTATGTTAGATGTTGACTGACTGTTGCTATAGGAACTCTTTATTATGTTAAATTGTTTGGAGCTGGTGGATAGACCATGGTTTTTTTCAGTTTATCCTGCTTCTCCACAGCTCGTGTGTTAAATTGCCTACAATTCGGCACAAACAAAGGTCTATGCATTGTCATAGCAACAGAGCCATATGATGTTACTTTTTTGCTCGCCTCAGTAGTAATTTGTCTCATACCCCAATAATGTCAACTTCGTTCGACATTATTGACCGGGGGGAGAGAGTAGTTGTTATGAGTAAATTCATAACAGTTTTCTATCGCTCTCAAACATTGCTTTGCCAGCTAATTTCCAATTTACAATTCGTTACTACGACAACACAGGAAGTAGTTCACATCGTTTGCAGATTTCTAAGCAGACGTGGTTTGTTGGTTTGTTGGGCTTTGATCGAATATTCGGTCTAGTTACCGTTCTCTTTTGGCACCGTGTCTCCTTGTGAGAAGGTTGTGTTGAACCGTGCTCCTGAATATGTACTTTAAGTACTGAGATTCATATGTGTATTTCAGCTAGGTTGTCTACCAGATAGAGCCTAGCCTGATTGTATTTCTAAGGACATGTCAGCGCTGAATGGATGTGGAAAGGATGTGTAATTTAATATAAATAAATTCAGCAAGATGACTCTGACAGAGTTCTGATAGTCTACATACGCTAGACTTACATATAGAATGGCTAGTGAGTGCCATTGTCTTATTCATTGAAGCAATTACTGAGGAGCCGAGTTCTGTTAATAAATTCTACATGTGTGAAACGTCTATCAGGCAGTATCGAGTTTTTATAATGTTACACTGTGCCTTACGTTTCATTGAACTCTGCTGAATGGACTATAGTACACTAACCCTAGACACCTTGGACACCAGAGTCCAGCATCTTCAAATACTCTAGGAAATCGGGCATAACATAATGGGGAAGCCAAGCCATACCATAACACATATATGGAGTTGTGACATCCGTAAAATTTAGTCAACGTTAACTTATATCCCACTTCCTGCTCACTTTTCAAAATGTCTTCCAAGATTATGTTTATCTCTAATAACTTCTCCCATGTAATTCGGAAGTCTGATTACTTAGTTTATCAGACTCTGCCGATCTCTTGTATCACAGGGCTTGTCGCAAATCCGACTATCTGTCTAGACCAATCGGTAGTCTATACAATTAAACTCATGCTGCCAGTTTATTCTGCTGTCGAGTCGGAAGTGGTTATGCAATCTTAAGCAAAAACTTCATGATCGCATTTACCTGAACGCAATGAATCATCACGTTTAGTTATTCAATTAGTCTCTTAGGGATAAGATGGGCGATTGTCTGGCCCTGTCATGCATCGAGGCGTGAAACGTGAACAATGACAGTGTTGGAAAAAAGGTAACAATTCTGAGTAGAAGACAGGCACGAAATTATGGGTTTTAAATATGCTGAAATAATAGATAATAAAGGCGATGAGAGGAAATAACGACAAAGCAAACGAGCCGAATCGTCACATCTAAATAACTGACAACTTAATGTAGCGCACAAAAAACTCAACATGCGTGTAGTTTTTGCATACACATTTTGAATTATCAACAAACTGCAACACATTCAAACAGAAAACTGCGCATGTGATAGTGAGTTTGACATCAGTAATTTTTTATTGTTTGTGCTTCCTTCATGTAAGTGTCATATATGTCACGTCGTTTTTATTGAGAAATCTAAATGCATCACCACCATCATCATCATCATCAAGATTATCATCATCAGCATTTCCACCATCTTCATAATATCATAATGACCATCATCACCATCATCACGAGCTTCCAAAAAACTTATACCAAATCTGCCCGTCCTGTGCCATCAGCTCAAAGCCTTTCTTGTCTTCCTCTCGCCTTTCATTCATCATCCTATACCTCAACAAAGAGCATAGGCCTTTAACGAACGTATATCAAATCTTCCTGTCCCACATCTGTCTTTCCAAGTGCTCTTTCACCCCCTTCATGTCTCTCACTAAATCACTTCTCCGTGTGTTCTTTGATTTCAATGTCTCTCTTAACATGGGCATTCCACAGCAAGAACTGCCTTCTAATGCTGTCAACAGATTTCCTCAATGTGTGTCTTATCCCATCGCCAGGAACATAAGAATCTTCAACTCAAATGTGAAGTCAGTCCTATTGTATGGCTCTGAGACATGGAGAACAACAAATACAACAACCAAAAAGCTACAGACTTTCATAAATGGGTGCTTGCGTAGAATAGAGGGGTTAAAATGGCATGACAAGGTTACCAACGTGAAACTGAGGACAAGAACTAGAGAAGTGCCAGTGGAACAAGAGATGAGAAGAAGACGATGGCGATGGATAGGACACACACTGAGGAAAACTGTTGATAGCATTACAAGGCAGTCCTTGTTCTGGAACCCCCAGGGTAAGAGAGGCAGAGGTACACCAAGAAGCACATGGAGAAGAGAGCTGGAAACAGAGATGAAAATGATAAGGAGAACGTGGAAAGAACTTGAGATGATGGCACGTGACAGGAGGACTTGGCATGTGTTTGTTGAAGGCCTATGCTCCTTTGGGAGTGGAGGGTTATGAATGAATGAGGAACATTTTGCATACTAGCACGGAATCTGGGGTGTCAATAATTGGTTGAAACTAAATTTATATCATCAGACTTTGGCTGAAAAAAAAAAGATATCAAAACGCATACATTTGCCATCGGAAAAACAAACTATAAATTAGGATTTCGCACCAAGTAAAGAAAGCAATTGTAAATCTGGGAACTGAGCATCAGCTATGTGCACCTAATTGAGTGAACTTTATAATTCTCAACAAGCGTTAACCCTAACTTGGTATTGCCACCCGATCTGTCTAAAGCAAAATTATCACAAGCGTAACGCCCAGGTTAGTCTTTGGTTGGCAGTGCTCATGTGACGTTCAGATAATAAAAATTGTTTATCTGGCCATATATCTACTCTCCGGAAATTGTAGCGTTTGCACCGGAAGGTCCGGCTACTGTCTGTTGCCAAAGACAATTCTGGTTACCGCCTGTCGGCCAACATGTTCGTCTGGGGAAAAAAAGTAACTAGAAACAGTTTGTTTGCATTCTTTGTAACCATTAAATAAATTACAGGCAATCACCTCCCTCCTGCTGTTTATTCTACCCGTATCTATCTATCTATCTATCTATCTATCTATCTATCTATCTATCTATCTATCTATCTATCTATCTATCTATCTATCTATCTATCTATCTATCTATCTATCTATCTATCTATCTATCTATCTATCTATCTATCTATCTATCTATCTATCTATCTATCCGTACGTCCGTCCATCCATCTACGGACAGATAGATAGATAGATTAGATAGATAGATAGATAGATAGATAGATAGATAGATAGATAGATAGATAGATAGATAGATAGATTAGATTAGATTAGATTAGATTAGATTGGATGGATGGATGGATGGATAATGGATGGATGGATAGATAGATAGATAGATAGATGGATGGATAGATAGATAGATAGATAGATAGATAGATAGATAGATAGATAGATAGATAGATAGATAGATAGATAGATAGATAGATAGATAGATAGATAGATAGATAGATAGATAGATAGATAGATAGATAGATAGACTGACTAACATCATTATATTGTTAAAGAACCAGAGCAGTGAAACTCTAAATTTCTAAGTGAAATATTATATCTTTACAAAAAAGTGATCCTTATATTGTATGTCTTAATTACTAATTGTCAAAAACTGAACATTTATACCCATCTGTAATACCACTTGAGTGAAGAAGAAATAAAGGGACGAGCAATAACATTTCAAAACCATAAATAAAGTATTTGTTGTGTTTATAAAAATGCAACAGTGAAAATCACTTGCGGAAATGACAGTGTTATCCAACTGAATAGCATGAAATTGAGTCTCGCAAGATTGAATGTAGTACTGAGAGTGTTCAGGGGGAATTACGAGACCTCTCACCTCATTTAAAAAATCCCTAAGGCCACCTGTGTCTATGTGGGAGTTTTCCACCTTGTTAAAATTTTTGATTCTATAAGTTTATTTGTCAGGTAAATTCTGATCGTATGAACCTTCGAATGAGAAGTGCATTGAGCTAATAAAAAAAAGTAAATATAAAATTCGTCTTATTACAAGTAAATTACAGCTAATTAAAACAAAAAAGTAGCTTCTGTCTAGAAGTGCTTTGCAGCTAATAAAGAAATTAAAAAAAACAGCAAATATAGCCTGCTGAGTATTTCGTCTCCTATTCTTGTTTACGTTCGATTTTGAGTTGGTACTTTACCATCGCGGAACAACTCACTGTCAGTAATATTTGCTGGTGTGGCTTTGAAGAGTATCCCTTGACCTTGAAATAAACAATGTAAAGTCATATAACATTTATCTTTGCCAGTGTTTTGAAGTGTTTGACCAACATTTTTGTGATGGTTAAGATAATGCCCATAATACACTACAATCGGTTTCTACATGGGGCGAGAAAAACCGCTAACAAATCAATCCGAAAAAGGCCTATGTTACGTATTCCTATTTCAACAACTCTAAGAGTGAAAGCAGACCTCCCTAATATTACTCTTAGTGGGCAGAAGATCGAAAGCGGTACAAGTTGGAATACCACTGTGTAAATTTCGATCAAAATCTGTCATTCAAGTAATGTGTTTAGTGAACCATACAGAAGTGCAAGCGAGGCGTGGCAGCTCTAAAAAATAAACAATGGCCTCAACACACACAGAGCAGAGACTGCTGTTCATTTGAAAGAAGTATTGTATACAAGACTACAGGAAATTATGGAAAAAGTAAAAAGAAGAGACATCACAATTTTGATTGGTGAGATGAATGCAAAGATAGGTACAATCAACACCGGCTTTGATGAAGTCATGGGAAAACATGGGCTAGGAATAATGAATGAAAATGGGGAACTATTCTCAAACTTCTGTGCTTCAAATCAACTGGCTGTAGGAGGAAGCATGTTTCCACATAAGAGAATACACAAGGCAACATGGATATCACCAGACCATAGAACAGAAAATCAGATTGATCATATATACATAAACAAGAAGCTTAGATCATCATTGCAGGATGTAAAGGTATATAGAGGAGCAGATGTGGCATCAGATCAGCACCTTCTCATAGCAAAAGTAAAAATGAAACTCAAGAGATATGCAAAAATGCAAAATTATAGACAACAATTTAATGTAGGACATCAAAGAAATCAAGAAAGAAGAGACGAATTTACGTCACAATATCTAACAAATTCCAAGTGCTCCAACAGCTGGAAGATGTAGACAATACAGAAGACTATTGGCAGCAAATCAAAACTGTGTGGAATGAGACATGTGAGGAAATACTGGGGAAAAGGGAACGACAACAAAAAGCAAGGATACCAACAGAATCCATCAATAAGATAAAAGACAGAAAAAACAAGAAAGCAGATTTAAACACAAGCAAAACCAGAAGTTCCAAAGCCAAGGCTCAAGAAGTGTTCACAGAAGCAAGCAAAGAAGTAAAAAGAAGTATCAAAAGAGACAAGAGGAAGTATATTGCGGAGTTGGCAAGAGAGGCAGAAGATGCTGCAGCCAAAGGAAATATGAGAGAACTGTATAGAAGCACAAAGAAGCTAACAGGGAAGTACAAGCAAACAAGTTGCCTCATAAAAGACAAGAATGGAAAACTGCTCAGCAATATACAAGAGAAAATGAAGAGGTGGACAGAATATTTTGAGGACCTTCTCAATAGACCAGCTCCACAAAACCCCTCGGAAACCAGCCAGCAGAAGAAGAGCTACAAATTAACGGTGAAAGACCAACGAAGGAAGAAATAAAGAAAGCCATAAAGCTTCTAAGAGATGGAAAACCGTCTGGACCTGATAGCATTCCAGCAGTGACAATCAAAGCAGATATCGACATGGCTGCAGAGATGTTATATAAATTAGTTGGTAAAGTCTGGGAAAAGGAAGAGATACCAGCAGAATGGAAGGAAGGATATCTGGTTAAGTTGCCTAAGAAGAGAAATTTACAAGAGTGCACAAATTATAGAGGAATAATGTTACTATCAGTGCCAGGAAAAGTATTAAACAGGATTATCCTTGAGAGATTAAAAGAGTCCGTAGACAAGAAACTGAGAGATGAACAAGCAGGTTTTCGACAAAACAGATGATGTACAGACCAGATAGCCACTTTGAGAATAATTGTTGAACAAAGTCAGGAATGGAATTCACCAATATATATCGGATTTGTGGACTACGAAAAGGCATTTGACAGTGTAGACAGAGAATCACTGGGGAAATTGATGAGGCATTATGGAGTTCCCCTGAAGATCATTAATTTAATAAAGAAAACATATGAAGACATGACATGCAGAGTTCTTCACGAAGGACAGCTTACAGAACCGTGTGGGATAAGAACAGGAGTGCGACAGGCATATCTCTTGTCTCCATTTCTTTTCTTACTAGCATTAGACTGCGTTATGAGATCATCGACAACACACAACAGAACGAACGAACGAACGAACTTTATTTTCAAAGGGTTAAGAATTGGGCACGCAGGCCCGTCTGACATTCTGCCCTTCCTCTCTCTCTCTCTCTCGTCATGTATACTATATCCTTACATCCTCACATTTGCTTTAAGCATAATTAAGGCATTTATCATTATAAAAATAATATTACATTTGCAATAATCATCATAATTAAAGTACGTTTTTAAAATAAAATTTGAAAATAAAATAAAATGAAAAATAATAATAATAAGAATGAAATTAAAAATAAAGTAAATAAAAATAAACATAAAAAAAAAACACAACAACAACAAGACATAAAAATCGAATTCTTCGTACAGTAAATTAGTGATTTGAGACATATTCAGAAGTATGTTATAAGAACTCGTGAAATTTTCAAACGGTGTGCAACTGAATGACTCAGGGACTTTTTTTAGGTTCATCAAGATGAGGTGGGGTAAACAGTTACTTTCCTCGTTGTCTTTGCGTCTCGAACGAACGAACTTTATTTTCAAAGGGTTAAGAATTGGGCACGCAGGCCCGTCTTACATTCTGCCCTTCTTCTCTCTGTCATCTTACATACCGTATCCTTTCAAAAGCACATGTATTTTTAGCATTATTTAAGCATACAACATTATCGAGGTAAAATAATAACATACATTTGTAACATGCAGACATAATCAAATTTAAGGGGGGAAAAATTATTAATTAAAATACATTAACAAAAATTAATACCTTAAAATAAAAATAAAAAATAAATAAAAAATTAAAAAACTTAAAAAAATAACAAACACAATCTAAACCATTCATACGGTAAATAAGAGATAATTTGAAACGTAATCAGATAATGGTGGCATATAATAAGAACTCGTGACATTTTGGAAATCTGCTGAATTAGCTGGGACTTCATGTGTTGTCAGCGCATGCGGAAAATGTTCTTACAGGTGAGCGACTTTGAGTCCCAAGCATATACTGTCACAGGGAGTGAATTGTTGACGCCTCCACTACACGAGATCCAGTTTTATGACCTACGCTCCTTAGGGAGGTAAAGGGTATTGACTGATAGATGAGAATCGTACATATAGACCCGTCTTGCATTTTGCCCTTCCTCTTACTCATCTTTAGTGCTAGGTATCCAGACATTCTCCAACATACTTAAGGTATTAGTTCAATGGCGATGCAACATTATAAGTAGTATAAAAGCATACATTTACAGTATCTGATTACAATTAAGAAGTAAGGTATATTAAAATGAAAAACTAGATCATCAGACCCTCCATACAGTATATTAGATAATAATAATTCGAAACATAATCCCTTAGGGCAGCATATAATCCGCACTCATAATGTATTTGAACAGTCTACGATTATATGAGTAGGGACTGTGCATGTTTTTCAGGTCATGTGGAAGATTGTTCGAAAGATGAGCAGCTGAGTAAGCCAAGCTCTTCTTGTACAAACCTAGCCTCGGCTTGGGTACCTCTATGTTACGGTATATGATATTAACGCCGTCTGCTAAAGGTTAGCAGACGTGCAATTGTAAAGGTTAAGACATTTAATATATTGCGATAGATGTTTCAATTATTGAACGCTCCATACACGATCGATTATGACGTGTCTAGCGTTGTTTGGGTCACAGTCGGTAACTAGGAGACGCTACCCTTTGTTACTTGACCGCCAAGCTGAATAGCTGCGTTTTTCTAACCTTCCAATTCAATGGCATGATATAGCCATTTATATGTGCATTTATGATGGACCAGGGTCAGTCCTAGAACTCTACGAGAGAGGAAACTTATGGAGGTTAGTGATTAACTAAATCCTTGGAAGGAGAAAGATAATCGTCTACTTTATACGAAGTAATTAGACTCACAGTCTCACTGTCGGCAGGTAGCCATTCTATCTGCGCGTGCATATAGCTGTGATGTTCTGACGACAATTACTGCATTGTATCCTTAAACGGACATTGACACGTAAAACAGCAGTCTACGCTATTGATTGATTGATGCATGTACCTCATGTGTGAATTGAACTGTTTATGTATGTGTGTAATCCATATTAAATTGTGAAGGACTCGAACCGGAGGCATTATTCGTTGAATCACGTTACACCATTCAACCTTATGAATTACGTATTTTATGTCAAGTTGCTGAGTTAATAAGATGAGCAGTTGTTTACATCTTGATGCCAAGTTCAGGCATTACGACAAACCGAAGGTGAGGTTCACCCCATTCGCGTAAGAACATTAGCACGATCAGAATTCAGGCAACACAACCAGTAACCACACACGAAAGTCCTTCAACAAAACTGGCGGCCGATTGCGGGGATCGACAGAAGAGAAAAAAAAATTTTCTGTGTTCCACACGCCTCCACGATATTTACGTTTGAATGAAAATCACATGACCATTACGAAGCTGACGTGACGCACGTGATCATGAATAGCAACATGACGTCACTGTTGCATTGTTGCCGTGAAGAAGACATCTTTTCAACGCCTTTCTAGTTCGCTTCAAATTTATCAAGATGCACAAGATGGACTACCGTTGCCTGCCCATCAGGAGCAGACAGTCAAAGGCACAGGCCTAGCCGTCGACGACAACGAGCATCAAGTGAAGCAGCAAATAAAGATAAGTTTAGCTCAATAACTATTGTCGTTAACGTGACAGTGCTAACTGAGTCCATGCCTTCTGCCTACATAGGCATGTTTTTACCTATGTTTAATGTACTTTTTGTTGTTTTAAGGTGTTGTTAACTAGCGGGCCGGTTGGAGGGAACTGAAATCTCTGGGGAATGTCGCGAACAGCTGACCACCTAGATTTCAGTCGGTCTTAGGGCAGTTAAACGATTGCATTTTTTGGAAGCCCCATTGAGGTTTGCCATTGGACTACCTGTCCAGATCTGCTATCGTTTGACGATTTGTGTTAGCTGTGCCGTTCCGTAGATAACTGGCGTATTTTATTTGTACTAAGTTCACATTTTTTATTCAGTTTTGTATCATGTTCGTTAACTATTTCGTCCAGTCTACTCTTACTATCAATTTATTTTATGATTGTTAAATGTTTGTCCGTTATGAGTCCTGTGATGTCATCATTTTTTGCATTCATTTTTTTTTGTGTACTTTGAATATTAAGTTGACCTCGGGTCAGTCTTTGACCCTTCATTTGGCTTGTGACACTTCCGCTTGTTTTATTTAGTTCATAAATTCATTTTTAATTGTGAAAATGTCTTGTTTGCGTCTTGACATTGTTTGTACCCTTTAGTTGCATCATTGTTTTGTTTGTCCTCATGATATATATTAAATACTACATTAATAATATGATATTATATTCAATAATACACTTGTAATTTAATTTAATTAATTTTTTTTTTGATATTTAAGGTTAATATGGGACATTGCATAATTATGCAGTGATAGTCCAAGAAATTAGCACTACAATTTATAAGAGATGCCTAGGGCATAATAATATAATATATATATATTGACCAAATAAAATAATCTTATAGTCTACCTTTGAGGTAATAGACCCATTGTATATTATTTAATATACTTTTCTAGTACTAAGAGAGTGACTTAGTACATTGAACAATATAATTACTAGGAATCATACCCAACATTATTGGATATTAAGATTAATTGTGTGATGTAATTACATTATAGTTAACAGATATCATAACTATTTATGATATAGTTATTATTTAGATACAATATTGTTACAAAATATTGTCTATTGGTTGAACTTAGACATAAGAGTTCAGTACTATCGTGATTATTTATATTGAATATTCCTAAGTTGAGTAAGTATAATAATTACTCTGAAGCTACTATTGACTATTTTAATCAGTAATTATCAATAATTACTTACCAGATAAAAGTCAAAATGCTTACTATAGACCATTTCGTTAAAATTGGTAAGGAATATGGTTATAAATCTCAAGAACTTCGTCAGTTTGCTGAGGCAGAACTGGAAAAACATAAAGCAGAAATGGAGGAACGTGAAAGAAAAGAAGCAGAGAAAAAGGCTGCATTAAAGAGGAGGAGGAACGTGAGATGAAGCAAATTGCCAAGGAAAATAGATTAAGAGAAATTGCTCAACAGGAAGAAGAGAATAAATTGAAACGAGAGGAAATTATTTTACAACAAGAAATGGAATTGGCGCGTATTAAATTGGAGACAGCAAGATTACAAGCACAAAGTGCTGATGCAAACCAGAATAATAACTCACAAAATGGATCGTCATCCAGCCAAAATAAACATTTCTACAACTTTAAATTACCCACTTTCAACTTAAACGTGGACGACCTTTCATCGTTCCTGTCACGTTTTGAACAGACTTGCAAAACAAATCATTTGCCTGAAGAGTCATGGGTACTCAAGTTAAATGAATTCTTGGTTGGAGAACCATTGACGGCTTCTCAAAATGCTGACCCATCAATAGCAAATAACTACGGTGCTATTAAGTCCTTGCTTTTACGAAGGTTTCACCTGGACGAGGAACACTGTAGGTTGAAATTTAAGGGAATTTTACCTGAATCTCCAAAAGATTTTGCAGGATTCATTGCGAACATACGCAATACATTTAATAGATGGGTTGAACTGGCAGAAGTCAACAAATCGTACGACAAATTAGTTGATTTGCTACTACGGGATAAGGTATTATCTTCGGTTAGCCAGCCATTCTTTGCATATTTGCAGGAGCGTAAACCAGGTACTATTGACGAGTTAGAAAAAATTTCTTTAAACTACTGTTCGGCACATCCGAATGCGAACATTTCTAACTCTTCATTAAGAGAACCTCTACCTGTGGCGTCTAATATGGCCTACAATCATAATAACAAACAAAGACATCACAGTGTAGACAGAAGTAGGTTCCAAAGAAATCACAATGTTAACTTTCAGAAGGGACATAATAATGATTTCAACAATAAAAATGAGTTCAACAGAGGTAGATCACGAGATAGAAATTATTCACCTCAAACACACTACCACAATGGTCAACATAACACTAATTATAATCGATCACATACTCCCAATAATAACAATAACTGGAATGGTAATAATCATGGCTCGAGACATCGAGATAATAGTTACTATAGAGGACGACGAGATAATTCTAACAATTATACTCGGAATCGATCTCATTCTCGGGGATCATCTCATTACAACCATAATACAGGGGCGGCAGTTACAAATAATACTACCCCTATAGCTCAGGTCCCACTTGACAATAATACAACACAGTCTTCTGCTGCATGTTTTGCTATTAATTATAATGTGGCAAATAGTTGCCAACAATGCAATCTTATTTTTCAGAAGGCGAAAGAAACAGTGCTTAACTGCGGACATATTACACCAGAGGTAGGTCTTGCAGTCAACGATGGAACAGGCTCACTAATTTTTAACAGGGGAATCGTTAATGGATCCGTCGTCTCAGTGCTGAGAGATTCAGGATCCACGACGATTGGTGTACGTCAGTCGCTGGTACATCCTAGCTGTGCGACAGGAGAATATGTACGCTGCATGACATTTGGTGGAACTATTGAGTTCTACCCCACAGCTATTGTTCATATTAGAACACCCTTTTTCACAGGGAATGTAAAAGTATGTATGCTAAAAAAAAGCCTATAGCTGATCTGATGGTTGGTCGTATACACGGCAGTAAAGATTGTACTCCAGATGAGATCATAGAATGGGAGAAACATAACCTATGCACTGGAAACGCCGTGACGACTAGAGCGCAGACTCAACTCATGGAGAAATTTAGTGATAATAAGATGGATGCAGACAACCAAGAGGAGTTTGTAGTCAATTCACCTATTGACAGGGAAACATTTGCAACTAAACAAAAAGAGGATAAATCTTTAAAAAAATTTTTTAAGCTGGTTGATAAAGTTGACAATCTATCCTCAGGTAATAATAACAAACATTGTTTTGTTATTAAAAATGACATATTGATTAGATGTTTTAATGACAAATCACAAATGAAACAACAAGTTATGGTCCCGTATACTTTTAGACGGTACATTCTTCAACATGCACATGACTCACATTGTGCTGGACATATGGGATATACTCGAACACGATCTCGAGTACTGTCTTCATTCTTTTGGCCAGGAGTGTCAAGAGATATTTCGCAGTATGTACGTTCCTGTACTACATGCCAAGAAGTGAAAGCACGTGGAGCTTTTCACACGGCGCCTATTCAGGCTTGCGATATCTCAGTAAGACCGTTTGACAAGATGGCCATAGATATTATTGGTCCATTGCTACCATCGGCCAGAGGACATAGATTCGTCCTTACGTGCATTGATTTGTGCACACGATGGCCAGAAGCTATCCCATTAAAGACCACCACTACCACAGATGTAGCTGATGCACTACATCTCATTTTTTCTAGAATAGGGTTTCCTAGAAAACTTTTATCAGACCATGGGTCACAGTTCATATCTGACACCATGAAGGAAGTCATGAAAACTTGGAACATTGATAGGAATTTTAAGTAGTATTTATCATCCTATGAGTAATGGTGCAGTTGAAAGACTTAACCGTACACTTAAACAACTACTACATAAGGTTACTGTTAAGCACCCTCATGACTGGGACAGAGCACTCCCAGCTGTTCTATTTGCTTATCGGGAGGTACCGCATGAACAAACTGGCTTCTCTCCCTTTGAATTAGTTTTTGGTGCTCCCCCAAGAGGTCCTATGGGACTAATAAAAGACTTATTAATTGACGCGGAGATGACTCAGGACACTCAGTCATCTTACGAGTATGTGATTAATCTTCGGAAGAACATTATTGAGTCTTGCCAGTTGGCAACAGCTTCTTCTGAGGCTGCAAAAGCTAAGGCTCGATCTCTACAAAATAGGTCTCGACGATTACGCCAATTATTCCCAGGCGATGAGGCTTATGTGTTACTTCCTCACAATAACAATAAATTATTGATATCTTGGAATGGTCCTTACAAAGTCATTGATAAAATTTCCGACGTTGATTACGTCTTAGATATCAAGGGACACAAAAAGATATTTCATATTAACATGCTCAAGCAATTTCATACACGTCCTGAACACTTACAGTCAATTTTTCATGAACTAGATGACAACACAGTATCTACTTGTTATTATTCCAACTTATCCGTCATCCAGGAAGAAGAATCTTCTTTTCCTGAGGTACAGTTACCGTTACCGGTACCAGAAGTTCAACCTACTGAATCTTGGCGGGATGTAACCATCTCTTCAACGGTTACACCGCAACAGCGTCTACAGATTGCTAATCTATTACAATCTTATCCAGATGTGTTGACCGACGTCCCGGGTCGCACATCGGCTATCAGTCATGACATTACTCTCAATGACGATACACCTATTCGTGTACATCCCTATTCGGTTCCTTTACATTTCCTTGCTAAAACTACTAAGGAACTTGAACAGATGTTGTCTCTGGGAATCATTGAGACTAGTAATTCGCCATTCTCTTCTCCATTAGTGATTGTCCGGAAGAAGGACAATAACATCAGACTATGTGTTGACTATAGAAAATTAAATGCTAAGACTATAGTTGACAGCGAACCACATCCACTTATCGACGACTTACTGCCACGTCTATCCAACGCAACTATATTTAGTAAGATAGACTTAACTAAAGGTTATTGGCAGATACCACTGACCGAAAAGGCTAAGTACTACACCGCATTTTCCACTCCACAAGGTCTATACCAGTGGAATGTGATGCCTTTTGGGCTTGTTAATGCGCCAGCTACCTTCATTCGCCTGATGCGACAAATTTTATCAGGTAGACCAGACGTTATTACATATATTGACGACATATGCTTGTTTAGTTCGTCGTTTGAGGAACATGTTTCGGGACTTAGATATGTTTTCGACACTCTAAGGAATTATCATCTAACTGCTAAACCTACAAAGGTTCAGATCGCGTGTAATGAGATAACTTTTTGGGACATATCATTGGATCGGACGTTACCTAGTACAGTCTCCAAAATTCTAAACATAGCAGTTCCTCAGACGAAGAAACAGGTCAGGAGTTTGTTAGGACTTGTTCAATATTACAGTAGATTCATACCAAACTTGTCATCCATCACGGCTGTATTGTCTTCATTGTTAAAAAAAGACATGCCGGTGAAGGTGACATGGACTGGTATATGCAATGAAACTTTCAACAAAATTATAAATTTGTTCTCGCATGAACCAATTTTAAGACTTCCCGATGCTTCCAAAAGATTTTTCTTACGAACAGATGCTAGTAACTACGGCATTGGTGCATGCCTGCTCCAGAACCATGATGGCGTTCTACATCCTACCTTATATATTTCAAGGAAGCTAAAGCCGGCAGAAACAAAGTATTCCACAGTGGACAAGGAACTTTTATCAGTTATATGGGCAATCACTAAACTGGAAAAGTTCTTGCTTGGTGCTCCATTCACCATACAAACTGACCAACGTGCTGTAGCATCTTTGCGTAGATCAAATCACAAAAGCCCAAAACTCGCCAGATACGCGATCATCCTGCAGCCATTTGAATTCTCCATTGAACATATTCCTGGCACTGAAAACATTGTGGCGGATGCGTTGTCACGTAATCCTATTGACGACGAATAATCAACATTGACATTCCTAAAACACGTCAATCATCACTACATTGGATAGAACGAAGTATTAACTATAAGGGAACTAACCTTGCCTTCAATTTAATATTTATAAACACTATATGCATCACAGTATTAAACTAAAGACAATCAAGGTATACATATTGACATTGAAACTTCGTCTAACGTCCATACACAATATATGAATATTCGTTGAACAATCATGGAACAATATCTGACGACAAGTCGAACTTATTATCCTATGTGCACTTAATTCTTGGATCCTAGGATAATTGACATTTCTGTCCGACGGAAACGTTTCAACACTTTGTCTAAAAGAATTCATCAGGATCAGGACTACGGATGGATCATCATATCCTATACTAATTAATTAGTTAACTTAACTTCTTAATTGAATTATTATCAATAAAATGAAATGTGAGAAAAAAAATGAAATGAAAGAACAAAAAAAGAGAACGAAATATAAAAAGAAGAAATTATGAAAAGAGAAAATAAATCTCACACAAGTATTAGATTAATATTTTTTTTAAATGTACCTATACGTTATTTAGTTAGTTAAATTAGATAGTTATTATTCACTAACACTTAACACACACAATTAAGTTAAACTTATATTCGAATTTCTTTCTATTTCTTCTCACTTATTTTGTCTTTTCTTCTCTCATAACATCGCGTTACATTAGAATCTTAATAATTTAACTCTTAGTTTAATTAATTAATTTAATTTTAATTAGTCAAATTAATTCCTATATGACATACTAATACGACAGACCTTACTTTAATTTAATTCTATCATTCACTATTAACATTGGATATTTTATTTAGTTGATATAATAATATGTATAATATTGATATATAATGTGATTAATGTTAGATGACTATGACAAATAGTTAGTTGACATGACCGCGACACGGTTCTACTTAGAACATCGTCGGCCATATGTCACGATTGTGTTAAATTTTTTTTGAAAAATTGTTAAGTCGGATAGATCTTGAAAAAAAATCTATCGATTTTTTTTTCCCCGGTGTACAGGGAATTGTTACGGTATATGATATTAACGCCGTCTGCTAAAGGTTAGCAGACGTGCAATTGTAAAGGTTAAGACATTTAATATATTGCGATAGATGTTTCAATTATTGAACGCTCCATACACGATCGATTATGACGTGTCTAGCGTTGTTTGGGTCACAGTCGGTAACTAGGAGACGCTACCCTTTGTTACTTGACCGCCAAGCTGAATAGCTGCGTTTTTCTAACCTTCCAATTCAATGGCATGATATAGCCATTTATATGTGCATTTATGATGGACCAGGGTCAGTCCTAGAACTCTACGAGAGAGGAAACTTATGGAGGTTAGTGATTAACTAAATCCTTGGAAGGAGAAAGATAATCGTCTACTTTATACGAAGTAATTAGACTCACAGTCTCACTGTCGGCAGGTAGCCATTCTATCTGCGCGTGCATATAGCTGTGATGTTCTGACGACAATTACTGCATTGTATCCTTAAACGGACATTGACACGTAAAACAGCAGTCTACGCTATTGATTGATTGATGCATGTACCTCATGTGTGAATTGAACTGTTTATGTATGTGTGTAATCCATATTAAATTGTGAAGGACTCGAACCGGAGGCATTATTCGTTGAATCACGTTACACCATTCAACCTTATGAATTACGTATTTTATGTCAAGTTGCTGAGTTAATAAGATGAGCAGTTGTTTACATCTTGATGCCAAGTTCATTCATTACGACAAACCGAAGGTGAGGTTCACCCCATTCGCGTAAGAACATTAGCACGATCAGAATTCAGGCAACACAACCAGTAACCACACACGAAAGTCCTTCAACACTCTAACTGGTTTAAGCGCTGACTACGTTTTTCATTGAATTTGAAAAGTTGCCACAGATACGTTGGAGCATTATGTGACAAGATTTTGTGAGCGAATTTAGCTTTGTTAAATAGGAAGCGCTTTCTAAGGGGTAATATTTTAAGATAGTTATATAGATTGATACAATGTGTTTGGTGTTTATCAGCAACTAGGCGCACTGCACGTTTTTGAAGTGAATGAAGCAGAAATGGAATCCAGTGGACTCTGACTAAGCAGTTGGATGATCTTGATTTTGCTGATGACTTGGCTCTTCTGTCCCATAACCGTAATCAGATGCAGGACAAATTGAAAACACTCGATGAGAGGTCACAGCAAGTGGGTCTGAAAATACACAGGGAAAAGATAAAAATAATGAGAATAAATGCAGGTAATGATAATAGGGTTCAACTTGAAGAAACACCAATACAAGATGTAGAATCGTACACATATCTTGGCAGCAATATAGACAAAGTTGGAGGGACAGACAGTGATATCAAAATAAGAATACAAAAAGCAAGAGGAGCTTTCATTACATTGGAAAATATATGGAGATCAAGAGAAATCGGATCCAACACAAAAATAAGAATCTTCAAATGTGAAGTCAGTCCTATTGTATGGTTCTGAGACATGGAGAACAACAAAGACAACAACCAAAAAGCTACAGACTTTCATCAATGGTTGCTTGCGTAGAATAGAGGGATTGAAATGGTATGACAAGGTTACCAACGTGGAACTGATGACAAGACTAGACATGTGCCAGTGGAACAAGAGATGATAAGAAGACGATGGCGATGGATAGGACACACACTGAGGAAACCTGTTGATAGCATTACAAGGCAGTCCTTATTCTGGAACGCCCAGGGCAAGAGAGGCAGAGGTAGACTAAGAAGCACATGGAGAAGAGAGCTGGAAACAGATGTGAAAATGATAAGGAGAACGTGGAAAGAACTTGAGATGATGGCACGTGACAGGAGGACTTGAATGTGTTTGTTGAAGGCCTATGCTCCTTTGGGAGTGTAGGGTTATGAATGAATAAATGGGCCTAATTGTCGTAACTGTACCCATCCGTATGAGACAGTTCAGCGTGTGCTGCTCTCTTGCCCAGGGCCCTCCACAGAAAGAAGACAGCTGTTGCCGGGCTCCCCAACAATCACAAACACTCTATACAGCAGCATTCAACAGCTACAGAACACATGTAAATTTTTCAGCTTAGCATTGACTGGTAAGAGCGACGAGCTCAGCAGCCCTAGTTAATCATCAACAACAACAACAGCAGGTCCATACGAGGCTGGCAACCTCAGCATGTGAAAATGATATATTAATGAACCACCACAGCAAAGCGCTGGTGACAGCTTCGTGCTAGTTCTCACAGGGAACCAAAAGAAGAAGTGACCTCAAATTCCAAGTGTAGCAGAGAATAGGTGATGATGTCATCATTTGTATATATTTACTACCATTTGTAATAAGTTGTATGTATACTTAAACATGTTCACACAGGCACAAGCCATTGCACTTGCCGCTATCCAGTCGCAATTTTTCAATTACATTAACTAAAAAGATTGGTGATTTTTCATCATATCCCCTGAGTTATATTATGTACGCTCAGGGAGATTAAAACAATTCAGCGAAAAGAAACGGCTGACGGTGTAGCAAATGTAATTTTTGCTGGGGAGGTTAAGATGTTATACCTAACAAGAAAGATAGTTGTGTCTGTGGTAACTGTGTGAGGTCAAGCACATGTAGGTCCCTGACTATAAAAAAGAATGATGATGATGATGATGATATATTGATCAGGGAACCTAACGCTTCCTCCCTAGATCTCACACAGTCCGTATTTTGATTCTAGTGGCTGGTGTATGATGTCTCTAGTGTCTAGGGGTGAAATGAAGATGATGTTACATCAACACAATACACTTTAACTCACTATAAAAAAATGAATGAGACGGTGGTTAAAGTTTTCTTTTAAAATTTGAATGTTTTTTTTTCTTTATACAATCTAATCTGCCTGTCCCGACAACTTCTTTTGGACAGGTCTTTGAAAAAGAGGAAATATATTTACATATAATGCTGTAACTAAAAATATGGACTCTTGGTCCTATGAATATATGTTAATATAGAGTTCCTGTAGGTGTATTCACAGACTAATACTTTAATAGTTGCTAGTGATTGTCATTTGTTATGAGGAGCTGTTGTTTTCATCAAGCCCCATATAATTCAATGTTATTTTGATAGGAACTAGTTTCTTAGGTTGAAATGTCAGAGGTTCCAGCTGATAACTTGTCGCCTGGGATTCTTGGTCGGTCGAATATAAGTCAGAATATCAATGTAGAGACAATGTAGATCAGCACCCACACGTAAGCTCCTTCAGGCTATCAGCTGACAGCTTAAACTTTATAATGGAGACTTTACACCCACTCATCAGGATTCCTGTCACCGGATGGTAACCGGAAATAAAAACTCTGCAATAAAAAGACACCCTGGCCTTTTCAACCTGATCACAACTTCTTATCTCTCTATATATATATATGACGATATGGGGTCAGCCTCTTGTGCATTCATGTGCATCAGCCCCTAATTTATGACTCACACCCATCTGTGACCACACCACAGGTCCCTATAGCAGATACGCCACTGTACTTTTACATAGTTTGCTTCAATGCAATAACGTGTAGTAATCACATCTCCTTTTACATGATTTTTTTCTTTTCTTTTCTAACTTATAAACGCTCTAGGCATGTTGAAAAGTGTTCATAGAACACAGAGGCTTCCTAACATTTCCAATACACAATATTAATACAAAATCATAATAATATGCAACAGTCAAATACAGTTCAGTGTGAGGACTCAATAATGTTTGCTTCCGGCATGTCCTTCACTTTTCCACAGCAGTATCTGACTTTTTCAGTTTTAATCAAGCATGTAAATACATAAAGCATTCTTACCACTAGTTCAAAGAAATATGTCACAAATAACGTTGACTGGCAAAGAATATGGCCTCAGTTTTGCTCTGCCCCGTCCAGATAGTGAATTAGTATTAAATTTTACAAGTTATCACATCTGATCTCAACGTAGTTTTTGAATAAAATTTTCTAGTCAAATGGCCACAAGACCACTATGCCTTTTGCCAATATCTATTAGAACCGACCAATGAAAGCAGGCACTACTACAACTTTTTGAATTTAGTTTGAAAAAACAAAACCATTCCAAACAAACTATGTGCCTCGTAGTCCATTGGTCAGTCCGCGTTAGTTATGCCAATAGAAAAAGATGTTTCGTTTTAGTTAACATTTTTCCTATCTCTCCCCTTTTACTCCTATACTCTTATACCAACTAATAGAATTTGAATTTCTACAATGCCTCTTTTTTTTTTAAACTAGCGTCCCCAATAACGTTATGTGTAACGAGCAAGAACAACAGTCTGTCTGGTCAAGCGTTCGTAGACCTTTAGTATTTTCTCAATAACTTGGCTAATACTTGGACTACCATATTTTTTAAAACATATGTTTGCTCAGGGGACTCTAAGCTATATTACCATATGATTTTTATGGTCAGTTTCAGTATGGTTTAGATTTTCAATTTTGTCACTGTCAATCGTCAAAATTAACTTTTTACACAAGTCGGCCATCTTCCCCCCGTCTCTAACATTTTCCTCACTATTCAAATAAACCAACTAGCTTGAGTGACGTCAGAATATTACCGCTAGGAGGAAATGAAAAATTGTCTGTGTGTTTGCCTCTGCTGGCTTTGCCCACAGCGTGTATATATTAAAGAGACCGCGTGCAGAGCGAAGAGGGGTTTTTCAAAACTTTAGTAGTGTTTTGCGTTAATTATTAAAATCGTCTCGTTCTTACTACTGTGAAATGTCCGAATTATTACAAATGTTAGTGTTAAAGTTAACATATTACGTTAATTCAAACGCCAGTTTGGTCTCACAGTTCTGGCAAGTCGTTAATTACAAGCTTTTCCCTCGTTTCGTGCAGCAGATCGGCGAGATGTTAAAATGTTTATTGTACGTTTTTCGAAACCGAAACTAAAGCGTGTTAGATTTTTACGGCGGGTAATTTTCTTAGCATTCCCACTGCACAAAAGGCATCGCCCTACTGGCGTTGAAGATGAAACCAGTCAGACACCTGAGGGCTGGTGTATTTATTCATCATAGGACTAAAATCTTACTAAAATAAGCGATTATCTCACAGATTTTGCTACACACCTCCCTTCCTAAAACATGCATCCATTGCAGGTTACAATCTGTGAGATAACTTAGCGCAAATAAAGTCCTACGTTTTCATCTGATTTTCATCACACGGATGTCTACTCAAAAAATCTTCACCGACGTTCTGAGGGCCTGGAATATATTAAATCGGAAATGAGTATGGCTGTAATAATAATGACCATCTTAATAATCTGGAATTTTCATGCTTGGCTTGTGAGAGGAATACGAGAGGTGAATGATCCGTTTGGACCACAAATGTCCTGCCATATAGATAAATCTGAAATTTTTTTATAGCCCATATTAACGCCAAACATTCTTTCTCACTTGTTGAATAATTTTTTTCCGCCTTGTTTAACTTGCGGCTTGCATAAGCGACTGGGTTCAATTCCCCATCTTGTAAGGAGGACCTTTGCAACAATGTAGCGCCCAGGCCCACAATGCTTGCGTCACTTCTCACGATAAATTCTTGATTCAAGTCAGGCAATTGCAATACTGGCCTGCTTGTGAGTTTTTCTTTTAACTCCTGGTAAGCCAATTCACACTGTGCGGACCAATTTATTGTATCAGGTTGTCCCTTTCGAGTTAAATCCGTCAGAGGAGCACATATAGAGTTAAAATGTTTAATGTACTTTTGGTAGAAACCACACAACGACACATAAGATCGCACATCTTTCTTTGTTTGTGGCCTAGGTGCTTTTTTCAGTTTTTCCAGATTCTTGGGGTCAGGGGTCATGCTACCCTGATGTACGGTATGTCCCAAGAATTTCAACTCTTTACACCCAATACAACATTTTGTTGGTCTAGCAGTCAAGTTAGCCTCTCTGAGTCTATCAAACAGCATATTCAAAGAGTTAACATGTTCCTCAAAAGTTTCAGTAGCAATGAGGATATCATCCGTGAAATTCGAGATACATGGATTTTTCAGGGGATCCAACAATTTTCGCATCATCCTAGAAAACACACTCGGGGCATTTTTCAACCCAAACGGTAGCATGTTGAACTCATAATGACCTTCCGAGGTGCTAAATGCTAAGTAAGGTCGAACCTCAGGCTTTACTGGAATTTGATAATAGAATTTGCTAATATCCACCTTGGAAAAATATTTTGCCTTGTTCAGCCTGGCAAAAAGTTGAGTAGTATCAGGTAATGGATCCACGTGATCTTCTGTGACAGCATTCAGTTTCCTGTAATCTATGCACAGTCTATGTTCTCCTGATGGTTTCCGCAACAAAACCACACAGGAACTATAAGGAGACTCACTGTGAGAAATAATCCCTTCTTGTAACAAATAATCTATCTCCTCTTTCAAAGCTTTTTCCTTAGCGAACGGAATAGAATAAGGCCTCATACAGATGGGTGTTGGGTCTAGTATTTTCATATCATATTCCAACAAATTTGTGTGCCCCGGCTTATCCGTTAACACGTCTGTATGTATCTCCAGGACCTGTTGAATCCTCTCTCTTTGTCCTTTTGTCAGGTGATTACTGATCTTCACCTGTTCAAACGTTTCACTTGGCTTCAGTGGATATTCAACTGAGGTGAGAGGTTCATTTTTCATTTCGGTTGCAATTGACAAAGCCATTAAGTGTGTTCTTTCCTGGATTTGTCTGTCCAGATATTTCTTCAAAAGGTTCACATGATAGACTTTTTCCTTTCCCTTCTTGTCTATCTTATAATTTGTTCTGGATACTTTTTCCAAAACTGTATATGGACCTTGCCATCCGATCTGAAGTTTATTGTTGCTGTCTGGTAAAAGAAGAAGCACCTTCTCCCCTACAGCAAGCTCCCTATCCTTCGCTTTTTTGTTATAATAAGCAGCATGCTTTTTCCTGGCTTGTCTCAAATTTTCATTTGCCAGTTTCCAACTAGTTTTTAAACGAGTGGTCAGTTCGTTCACATATTAGTATGATGAGGTAACAGTCTCTTCTGCCTTCTCATCTGTCCACGTCCTTAATAAGGCTTCCAGTGGACCTTTTATTGGCCTCCCAAATAACAGGGTTGCGGGAGCCATCCCGGTTGAATTATGTGGAACTTCCCGATAAGCAAACAATGCAGCGGACAAATATTGGTCCCACGTATCAGGTTTCTCATGTGCCAGCTTTCTCAGGATAGAAATGAGAGTCCCATTGAACCTCTCTATCTGGCCGTTCCCTTGGGGGTGATACGGACTACAATGAAAGTGCTTGGCTTGAAATAACCTAAAAACTTCTTCTGTTAGTTTCCCCTTGAACTGAGAGCCGTTATCAGTCAAGATTTGATGCGGGAATCCTTACCTTGTGAATATAGTAAGTAATGTCTCTGCCACATGTTTCGAATCGATTGATGACAGGGCTACCGCCTCTCCCCACATAGAACAAGTGTCCACCAGAGTAAGGATGTAACTGTTCCTCCTCTTGGTCCGAGTGAGAGGTCCCACAATATCCACTGCAACTCTCTCAAAAGGTGTTCCCACTATGGGCATTTCCCCTAGAGTTGCTGGAGCAGTCCAATGCTTCGGAGCTACTCTCTGACATTCTGGACAGGATTTTACATATCTCTTTATGTCTTCCGTTATCCCTGGCCAGAAATAATGACAAGCTATACGCTGTCCGGTTGCGCTGATTCCCATGTGACCACTAAAGGGAACTGCATGTCCTAATTCCAACACTCTCTCCCGATATGAAAATGGAAGTACCAGTTGGCTGTGACTATTTGTTCCATTTCCAGTCTTCCTGTACAACAATTTGTTCTTCATATAATAATCCCCTTTGCTTGGAGGTGTGTGGCATTTAGGTAATTTCTTAAAGCAAGGCTTGAGTGTACTATATTCAGCCTGTGCCTTCCTCATCTCCTCTGGATGAGTATTTATCGGCTCATCTTCTTCCTTTCTGGATTGTGAACGGGTCTGGGCTGCTGCCAGGACCATAGGTCTCTTGGGATTCCCCAAGAAGACATAACGACATCCCAATATCAGAGGGTAAATGGGTGCGTCTAACACTGCTGCTCTGATTATCCCTTCCACATAGCGAGATTTCACTGTTATACTTGCAATGGGAAGTTTCATGAGTGGTAGGTCCTTGGTCGCCCCTTGAATCTCCACTGTTTCTGTGGTATACTGATCCGGGTTCACCAAGTGCGCACTCACAACGGAATCAAAATCAAAACCGGTATCGTAAAGGCACCTAATTGTGACTGCATTACATACCACGTCCTCACATACTGGGGGATGATAAGGTTCCTGCTGTCCAGTAGGTTTTACCTTTTCTTCCTTTTTCCCAACTTCATCGCAGCACATCCAGAAGGTTTCCTTGTACAAAATTTGGTGTCATGACCCTCTCTCTTACACCATTTGCAATAGTATCTATTTTGATAAAGGGGTTTTCTTTCCTCATATTTCCTGTCATTTAACTGTGAGTTTTTATGTTTATTATCATTGCGTGGCCTATCAAAATTTTGCTTAAACTTGTTAGTCTAATCTTTATTATCAAACCTATTTTAGTTTTGTGGGGGCCTATTATTATCTACATGCTTCTTGTTGGTGCCAGCTACCTCTGCCTGGGCTGCCTGATACCTCTCAGCGACATTAAGTAACTCCCCCAGCCTCTCTGCACCCTGTTCCATGAGAAACTTTCTCAAGTCTGGAGCCATGGACTCTCTCAATTGCTCAATAAGGATCATTTCTATAAGATCTTGGGTTTTCCCCAGAGCAGTCCATTTCTCCAAGTAAGTGTCCAACCGTGCAGAGAACTGGTGATAAGTCTCACCCGACAGTAGCTTGGCATTTCTAAACTTGTTCCTGTAAAATTCACCATGCTTTTCGTATCTTAACAATAGAGCCTGCTTTAACAAGTCATAATTGTCTTGGTCATCACTGCTCATTTTTGAAAAAACTTCATAAGCTGTTCCCCGAAGACCTTAGGATAACTTCAAGCTCCATCTTTCCCTTTCTAGTCCATAAGTTGTAGCTAATACCTCATACCTACTTAGATATGATTCAATATCATCATCTCTCTCAACAAAATAATCTAAATGAAACCCCATAGCTGAGTTGGAAGCCCCCTGACTAACAGTCGTATCAGAGGTAGAGGGGCTTTGACCATTTTCAGGAGCATGGCCTTGCAACTCCAACTCCCTTAGTCGTAACTCATGCTCCCTCTGCAACCTTTTATCTTCTGCCTCTGCTTCCCTTTGCAGTCGTTTTTCGTCTGCTTCCCTTTCGGCAGAAAATCTCTTTGCTTCTGCTTCCCTTTCTAATTTTTTCTCCTCAAATTGGAGCCTCTTAATTTCAGCCTCTCTATCAGCCTCTAAGACCCTAGCCTCCTTTTCAGCCTCAATTTGTAAACGTTTAATTTCTTTCTGAGCCTCTCTATCCAACTCTAATTTCTTCATCTCTCTAGCATCTTCTAACTGCATTCTCCTCTCTTCAGCAAACCTATGTTCTGCACTAGCAATAAACTTATCACATTCTGAGGTGACATAGTCAATCAAAACTTGACCATCCATATTCATCTCTTTCGCAGTCTGCACGGCAGCAGAGCGAAACTTGGCCAAATCCGCCATCTGGTAAATACTAAAATGTTCTAAATCAATTTCTAAAACAAGTACAATTTTAATTAATTAATCCAGACTCTGTCACTTCATCAATTCCTAAATCTTGGGCAATATTAATAATGGGGATTCCCTGGGTAAATAGAAATATTGTTATAGCTAACACCCGGGAGCCGCGCTGGTGTAATGGCTTCGGCGTTGTACTGGCAACCAGGTGTTCATGGTTCAAACCCGGGCGTCGGCGTTTGAAGAAATGTTTACGGCCGGAAATTTGACTGAATAGCCTGAACGGCTCCTGTGATAATTCCTCTGTGGATGGGAAGGAGCGAAGCTCCTGACCGGGTTGGAAGGAAAGTCCTCAGGTTCCCCAGCCTCGCAATGACATATCATTGGGCCGAAGGGCTGAAAGCCCAAGTGCCGCTGGTTAAGAAAAAAAAAAAAATAGCTAACACCCAGACAAGGACCCTAATACATGTAGTACTAGAAGTTCCTATCCCTGACAAGCCGACCAATTTATGTAGCAAATGTAATTTTTGCTGGGGAGGTTAAGATGTTATACCTAACAAGAAAGATAGTTGTGTCTGTGGTAACTGTGTGAGGTCAATCACATGTAGGTCCCTGACTATAAAAAGAATGATAATGATGATATATTGATCAGGGAACCTAACGCTACCTCCCTAGATCTCACACAGTCCGTATTTTGATTCTAGGGGCTGGTGTATGATGTTTCTAGTGTCTAGGGGTGAAATGAAGATGATGGTACATCAACACAATACACTTTAACTCACTATAATAAAATGAATGAGACGGTGGTTAAAGTTTTCTTTTAAAATTTGAATGTTTTTTTTTTCTTTATACAATTTAATCTGCCTGTCCCGCCAACTTCTTTTGGACAGGTCTTTGAAAATGAGGAAATATATTTACATATAATGCTGTAACTAAAAATATGGACTCTTGGTCCTATGAATATATGTTAATATAGAGTTCCTGTAGGTGTATTCACAGACTAATACTTTAATAGTTGCTAGTGATTGTCATTTGTTATGAGGAGCTGTTGTTTTCATCAAGCCCCATATAATTCAATGTTATTTTGATAGGAACTAGTTTCTTAGGATGAAATGTCAGAGGTCCCAGCTGATAACTTGTCGCCTGGGATTCTTGGTCGGTCGAATATAAGTCAGTGTATCAATGTAGAGACAATGTAGATCAGCACCCACACGTAAGCTCCTTCAGGCTATCAGCTGACAGCTTAAACTTTATAATGGAGACTTTACACCCACTCATCAGGTTTCCTGTCACCGGATGGTAACAGGAAATAAAAACTCTGCAATAAAAAGACACCCTGGCCTTTTCAACCTGATCACAACTTCTTAGCCCTATACATATATGACGATATGGGGTCAGCCTCTTGTGCATTCATGTGCATCAGCCCCTAATTTATGACTCACACCCTTCTGTGACCACACCACAGGTCCCTATGGCAGATACGCCACTGTACCTTTACATAGTTTGCTTCAATGCAATAACGTGGAATAACCACATCTCCTTTTATATGATTTTTTTCTTTTCTTTTCTAACTTATAAACGCTCTAGGCATGTTGAAAAGTGTTCATAGAACACAGAGGCTTCCTAACATTTCCAATACAAAATATTAATACAAAATCATAATAATATGCAACAGTCAAATACAGTTCAATGTGAGGACTCAATAATGTTTGCTTCCGGCATGTCCTTCACTTTTCCACAGCAGTATCTGACTTTTTCAGTTTTAATCAAGCATGTAAATACATAAAGCATTCTTACCACTAGTTCAAAGAAATATGTCACAAATAACGTTGACTGGCAAAGAATATGGCCTCAGTTTTGCTCTGCCCCGTCCAGATAGTGAATTAGTATTTAATTTTACAAGTTATTACATCTGATCTCAACGTAGTTGTTTGAATAAAATTTTCTAGTCAAATTGCCACGAGACCACTATGCCTTTTGCCAATATCTATTAGAGCCGACCAATGAAAGCAGGCACTACTACAACTTTTTGAATTTAGTTTGAAAAAACAAAACAATTCCAAACAAACTATGTGCCTCGTAGTCCATTGGTCAGTCCGCGTTAGTTATGCCAATAGAAAAAGATGTTTCGTTTTAGTTAACATTTTTCCTATCTCTCCCCTTTTACTCCTATACTCTTATACCAACTAATAGAATTTGAATTTCTACAATGCCTCCTTTTTTAAACTAGCGTCCTCAATAACGTTATGTGTAACGAGCAAGAACAACAGTCTGTCCGGTCAAGCGTTCGTAGACCTTTAGTATTTTCTCAATAAACTGGCTAATACTTGGACTACCATATTTTTTAAAACATATTTTTGCTCAGGGGACTCTAAGCTATACTACCATATGATTTTTATGGTCAGTTTCAGTATGGTTTAAATTTTCATTTTTGTCACTGTCAATCGTCAAAATTAACTTTTTACACAAGTCGGCCATCTTCCCCCCGTCTCTAACATTTTCCTCACTATTCAAATAAACCAACTAGTTTGAGTGACGTCAGAATATTACCGCTAGGAGGAAATGAAAAATTGTCTGTGTGTTTGCCTCTTTTGGCTTTGCCCACAGCGTGTATATATTAAAGAGACCGCGTGCAGAGCGAAGAGGGGTTTTTCAAAACTTTTGTAGTGCTTTGCGTTAATTATTACAATCGTCTCGTTCTTACTACTGTGAAATGTCCGAATTATTACAAATGTTAATGTTAAAGTTAACATATTACGTTAATTCAAACGCCAGTTTGGTCTTACAGTTCTGGCAAGTCGTTAATTACAAGCTTTTCCCCCGTTTCGTGCAGCAGATCGGCGAGATGTTAAAATGTTTATTGTACGTTTTTCGAAACCGAAACTAAAGCGTGTTAGATTTTTACGGCGGGTCATTTCTTAGCATTCCCACTGCACAAAAGGCATCGCCCTACTGGCGTTGAAGATGAAACCAGTCAGACACCTGAGGGCTGGTGTATTTATTCATCATAGGACTAAAATCTTACTGAAATAAGCGATTATCTCACAGATTTTGCTACAGACGGGCAGCCTTAAAGGCGCATGATTATTATCAGAAAAGCAAAAACTTAGCAGCGGTTTTGTTCTTTATTCCCTCTAAAGTTTGTGGTACGAATCGAAGAGACCATTTGAGGTACTACTCTACCGTACCAGTTGTACTACTATACTGTGGCTCAAAGCTTGCGATCGACACTGGCAACATAAATTCTATGGGTTGTGAAGATACATACCTTGACCAGAAGAGGTTACCTCTTGAACTGATCTGGAGACGTGCCCTTGCTACAGAGACGAATTGACAGAAACAGCAGCATCAACACTTCAGCTTTTTGGCAGCAAAGTGACATTTCTAGAGGCCAATCACCGAAGAACTTTGTTTTTCTTTTTCCCGTAGGCTTTATAAAGCCGACATCTTTCTAGGAAGATACCTATATTTTATTAATTACTAACTCTTATTTATTTACATTTGTTCAAAAGTAATTGATCATTAAATTTGTTTTTTGTAGTTCTACCAAATCATAGTTAATTTTGCTATTACAGAGAGAAGTGCACAGGCATGATTCAATATCTTTAATTTATATCTATATATCTTTAATATATATCTAGAACGTATTTTGCAGGAGGCTCTCTACGATTATAAAACAACCATTTCGATTGGATGCCGACCTCTTTGCAATCTACGTTTTGCTGATGATATCGATCTTATAGCTGGAACAGAATCAGAACTTCAAGACCTTACCTCTAGACTGGAGAAAGTAACAAGAACGTATGGGATGGAAATTAATATAGAAAAAAGCAAGATATTGATGAATAGCCATAAGAAACTTGTTCCGACCAACATTACGTTAAATGGGCAAACGTTAGAAGAAGTGAACACCTTTAAATATCTGGGATCCACTAATTGTAGTGATGGAAGATCAAGTAAAGAAATAAATACAAGACTTGAGATGGCCTCAGCTGCCATGACAAGGCTGAATATTATCTGGAAAAGTAACATCAGTTTTCCTGTGAAGATGAAATTATACAAATCCCTTGTATTATCTATTATCTTGTATGGGTGTGAGGGCTGGACACTTACTGCAGATACGGAGCGAAGGATTCCGGCTTTTGAGTATAAATGTTATAGAAGAGTTTTGCGCATTTGCTATAAAGAGGACAAAACAAATGTCTATGTTAGAGAGAAAATAAACACGTATGCAGGCCACCAAGAACCACTTTTGTCAGTTGTGAAACGTCAAATGCTTGCCTGGTTTGGGCGTGTAAATCGTCATGACTTCCTTTCGAAAACGATCCTCCAGGGAACAGTCGAAGGTAAATGGAGAAGAAGAAGGCAAAGAAAATCCTGGGCTGATAACATCAAAGAATGGGCAGGGCACGGTCTTTCCACACTTGCACGCATTGCTGAGGATAGAGAGCAGTATAGGACTGTGGTAAATTAGAGGTTATGGTGTTACTAAACTAAGGGTACACAAGGTGAGGTCAAGCTGTGTAAGTTCCCTGAGTCTAATTGATGATGATGATGATGTAATTCTCAGGGTCCCTATCCTCTAAGATCTCATGTTGTATAAATTAATATCTGTAATATTGTGTGGCTACTGTCTAGGGTAATGTATTTTATGTGATGAAAGAAAAATGTCAAACAAAACTTTAACCCAATAAAATTAAAGTAAGTAAGACTTTTGATGAAGTTTAGGAAATCATTTTTTACAATTTAATCCACCTGTACCTCAATTTTATGGGACAGAGATTGTCAAACTCAATCGAATTTTTATTTACACTATTTAAAATAAATAAATTGGAACTCTGTCCATGTCTCTTGTTTATACAAAAGAAAATCACTGAAGAAATCCACCCACTGTTCTGTTTACCGGCTTCTACTGATCACTGTTAATATGTTGGAAAGACTGTTGGGTTCATCACTTCAAGGTGATTATATTATTATTATGGTTATAGTTATTATGGTTGAACTTTATGATATCAATAATTTGTCAGTGCCTTTTCTAAAGGACTTAACTGGCATGGATTGAAGAAAACAGTTGGCCCATAGGTCCTCAGACTCAACAAATGTGGTGCTCCTGGTCGAAGGTGTGGGGCTAGCTACAACTTGAATGCTGAGCGATCACTCCCAAGATTTTCGTCCCTCTCCAGGTTTCCTGCCACCAATACGTATTCTGACGTATAACCTGAAATGAGAGGAACATTCCCTCCCATATAATTCTCATCTATAATACTTCCACACATAACCACTGTAACAACTCACCTTGATCAGCTATGTGTGCTGATCATTACAACAGTCTTTATTTTTCATTGTTTAACATCACTGCTGTGTAAACATTCTTCTTCAGTGATAGTACAAAGCCCTGATCCCTTCCTCCAAGGTGTCGCTTCTATATAATAGGCAGGAGTGTACATACCCAGCCTGTGACCCTTTAATGATTCCCTTACAACATCTTATACATAGTTTGTCGTTCATACAATAGATAGGGTGTGCTTACTCTAGCACTGAAACCTGTTGATAAATTCGTCCTAAACATTTTCTACATAATTATACATAACATTTAAACATTTATGGCACTATAAAAGCCAATATCCATTTTCGTCTACTGCTTTGGCATTTGCAAACGTTGTAAAGCCACTAGCAAATATTTATGCATTTATTTCACTCCGAAAGACTGCATTCTTTCTTAGGCCATCTTAACACAAATTGTGGCTTACATGTTAATTAAATCAATACAAATATTTATTTTGCCTTACCCTCAAGTAAGAATTTCACATAACATAAGCTTGACTTGGGAGTAAATGGGTTCTACCACTGCTTTAGTGTTCCAGACGGCGAAAGCTTTGGTCACACAGGCTCTCCCGCTGATGTCAGCTTAGTTAGTTTAAATTTCAAATGGCCGACTTTGCAAGCAATTGTTAATTCGTATTGCCCCATCCTCAACTACGCCTAACCAATCGGAACGCGCGTCAACAATATTTAACTTTTTCCCCAAGCTACCAAATTGAGCAGTTTATAAGTGTGTTCGCACGTCTGTTTTTATTTTATCTGTTATATATCTCATTTATTTATGGACAGATGTATAATATCAAAATAGATTATTAAGCGGCCAAATGCCCTCTATATATCTATATAGGTTTCATTTAATTATTCTTCCACATTTTCATTTGTATAATTTTTAAGTAATTTATTGTGCTTTTTCCGAACTGACAAAAATTACTAAAATAAAATGTTCTATGTCAAAGTAATATTATTACGGGGAAATCTTTATGTCAATATATTAAGCAATATTAACCATATATTTCAAGATATCTCTCTCCTTTTAATTCTCTTTAGTTTTTGAGAAATAAATTATTTAATTTTATTCATAAGCACAGATTAAGCATATTTTCTCCTACAACCAACATTTTATCGTCACTATAAAACGAGGTAACATTACGATTGGTTGTTAATTTTTACGACGTTTGTAATAAATATTGGGAGGGGTAGTGCGTGTTAAAAGGGGGTAGTAACCTTTTTAACTTGGCGTAGTGGAAAAAAATCATATTCTTTAGTTAAAATGTTGGCGGTAGATGTGACCTTGCCCTTGACAAATTTTCAAAATTAGCAGTTGTTTATAGAGCGTAAAAATACGTTAACTAGGGTTTTGGAAGCGGGGAAATTTGAGCGGTGTGTCACACAGAGTACTTTACTACATATCTCCCCTGTTAAAAAAGCCTACACCACTTGTGCAGCTTTATGATCTGTGTGTCAATCACGTTCAAATTAAGTCGATTTGACTCTACTCTGCCTTAGTGTTATCATGGATTACTGCAGGTGGGTCATTTCAAAGTAGGCACTACTCAAGAAATATGCCGCTGACCTCTGCAATCCAAGTATCTATTGCAGTTTATGTTAATAAACAGCTGCAAGTGCTACTGCCTGGCAAATGCTGATTATCATTCAATATTTACCATTACTCTTCTCTGAGTCTGTCCCATGAAATGTCCAGAGCTTTTTGGGTGTTCCTCAAGGTTGCAATATTTATGAGGAGAGAATCTATAAATTTGGTGATAGCAGAGTATGTAGGGGACCCAGTAATTTCATCATCAGCCTGGATAAAACACTCGGAGTAATTCCAATTCAAAAGCAACATATAAATTCAATGTGCTCCTCCGATGTGATCACAGCCAACAATTTGGTCTGAGCTCAAGCTTGACGGAATCTGGTATTACCCTTTATGAATATTCATTAATGGCTCTTTCAATTTCCTGCAATTCAGGTAGAGTCCATTTTCACCAGCTGTTCTCTCAGCCTACCGTCCCTGGTGAAATAATATCATACGTGGGGAAATGATTCTGGCATCCAGAAATCAATGCTCCCGTAGCATTTGCTATAATATGTGTGATCTCAATCCAATGTCCGTACAATACTTCCAAATGGACTGTGTAGGGCCGGTCACTACCACTGTCACCGGTGACCTTATAATGCTAACTTAATAGCCTTTTTGTAAAGCGAGCTAATCATTTTCCCAATTGCTCAAACGTCCGCTGCCCAATTTTTAAAGGTTAACATTTAGTTTTCAGTTTCAATGGTTGCCGATTAACCTCATTTCTATTTTTAGACAGTTCCACGAATTGTGATCTAATTTGGGCCGGGGTGGACTGGTCTGTATGTTCTCTTCGTACCATACGTAGTGTTGCCAGTGTTACTGGTCTATGGGAAGACTGGGCGTGAGAAGGAGCATGCCTATTCACTATGTCTACCTTATCAAGTTTATTTTTATTTTCAGGCCCATGTTTATGATTGCCACAAGGCTTTTCTCGATCCTGAGTATTATTTTGCCAACATATGGAATGTACATTGCTACACTGGTCACAGGCCTCCACAAATTTTGCAATGTCTGCAGCTACGCCTGGCCAGAAATATTTTACTGATGTCCTTTGACGGGTGGTGCCAATTTTCTGATGCCCACCGTCTGGTACAACACGTTCTTCTTTTTCTTCCGTCCTTAGCAACCGACCGTCAAAGCAGTCAGTGGCCATTACGCCTAGTGGCGTCTTAGGGCAACAGCAGATAGGTTTTCTTTGCCATTGTTTCCCATCACGCCTAGCGGCGTCTTTAGGGCAGCGGCAAATCAACCCATTTGCTGTTGTTTCCGTAATCGAAGTGACTGGCAAACGGGTGATCAGCCCGTTGCCGGTACAACATGTGCTTGTGCCATAACATGTTTCCTATACTTCAATGGCAGTACTAACTGTCCATATCCTTTTGGTCCTGCTCCAGCCTTCCTGTAGAGCAGTCCCTCCTTCAAATAAAATTGTCCTTTTCTGGGGTTGTTATGGCTATTTGGCAATTTGCCAAAGCAAGGTTTTAATGTTTTATCTTTTGCCTGGGCCTTTCTCATCTCTCTCGGATGAATTTTTAGTTGTGGTTCCTCCTCCTTACTAGGGGTCAACCTGACCTGGAGTGTGGCCATAATCACAGGTTTTATAGGGCTCCCTAGAAACACAAATCTCTTTCCTAACACCAGCGGGTAATAAGTTCGTCACACACTGCTGCTCTTATCACTCCTTCCACGTACCTAGTCTTGACATTTATATTGGCTACGGGAAGTGTCATGGTGGCTGTATCCTTCAATGCCCCTTGTATCTCCACTTTGTCTGTGGTATACTGATCAGGGTGCACCAGGGTTGCACTCACAACTGAGTCATATTCCAATCCTAAATCGTAAACGCACTTGACTCTCGCACCATTACATGTCACCTCTTCACAGATGGGGGATGATGAAGTTCTGTCTGACTGTCTGTCAGTTTCTTCCTTCCTTTGTCCACTGTTATCATGCATGCAGCGTGATATGGAGGAACTTTCCTACCACATTCAATCGTATTATGATTATGCATCCTACATATTTTACACCATTTTCCTTCTGGTCTGTAGGGTTTCCTATCATTTACTTGAGGGTTTCTATCTCTTTGTTCATATCTTGGCTATCATAATTTGGTTTAACTCTAGGTTGTTGCTCCCTAGTGTTATAATACTCATCTTGGTCTGGTGGGGTTCTATTACTTTCTACTGGTTTATTTTTGATATCAGCTACTTCTTTCTGGGCTGCCTGATATCTCTCAGCAACATTGAGAACCTCTCCTAACCTCTCTGCACCTTGTTCCACGAGACATTTTCCAAGGTCTGGAGCCATGGACTCTCTCAATTGCTCCATCATAATCATTTCCTTCAGATCTTGGGTTTTCCCCAGAGCAGTCCATTTCTCCAAATAGGTTTCCAATCTGGCAGAGAATTGGTGGTAGGTCTCCACAGACAGTAACTTAGCATTTCTAAATCTCTTCCTATAAAATTCCCCATTCTTCTCATACCTAATTAATAGAGCATGTTTTAGCAGATCATAATCTTCCTGATCCTCTCTGCTCAACTTTGAGAACACTTCATGTTCCCTTAAGCCCTTGTGATAATTTTAAACTTCACTTCTCCTTTTCTATCCCATAATTAGTAGCTAGTCTTTCGTATCTATTGAGGAATGACTTAATGTCATCCTCTTTCTCTACAAAAGGATCTAAGTGAAAGTTCATTGCTGAATATAAAGCCCCCTGACTGGCAGTAGTATCAGAGGTAGATGGGCTGCTCCCATTATCTGGAACATGGCCTTGTAATTCTAACTCCTTCAGTCTCAACTCATGATCTCTTTGTAATCTTTTGCCTTCTTTCTTAGCCTCCCTTTGCAATCTCTTCTCTTCTGCTTCCAATTTCTTAGCCTCAGCCTCTAACTGTAATCTTTTCTCTTCTCTATCAGCTTCTAATTGTAATCTCTTAGCCTCATTAGCAGCCTCTAGCTGTAATCTCTTTTCTTCAGCTAATCTTCTATCCTCCCTATCTATAAATTTATCACATTCAGTAGTTACATACTGAATCAGAGCATTCCCCTCCATGCCAAGTTTTTTCGCCGTCTGCATTGTTGCAGATCTAAATTTAGCCAAGTCTGCCATCCTTTCTCTCAATACAAATTTAACAATAATATATTATAAATTAACCAACTTTCTAACTACTTATTAAAGGCACTGACAGTTCACCAAATTCCACCAATTTATCATTTGTATTATTTATTTATTTCTACAATCAAAATACCATGGGGCTATGAAGGTAAATAATCCCGGACGAACCCCCAATATGTGGTAAATTAGAGGTTATGGTGTTACTAAACTAAGGGTACACAAGGTGAGGTCAAGCTGTGTAAGTTCCCTGAGTCTAATTGATGATGATGATGATGATGTAATTCTCAGGGTCCCTATCCGCCACCTCTAAGATCTCATGTTGTATAAATTAATATCTGTAATATTGTGTGGCTACTGTCTAGGGTAATGTATTTTATGTGATGAAAGAAAAATGTCAAACAAAACTTCAACCCAATAAAATTAAAGTAAGTAAGACTTTTGATGAAGTTTAGGAAATCATTTTTTACAATTTAATCTCCCTGTACCTCAATTTTATGGGACAGAGATTGTCAAACTCAATCGAATTTTTATTTACACTATTTAAAATAAATAAATTGGAACTCTGTCCATGTCTCTTGTTTATACAAAAGAAAATCACTGAAGAAATCCACCCACTGTTCTGTTTACCGGCTTCTACTGATCACTGTTAATATGTTGGAAAGACTGTTGGGTTCATCACTTCAAGGTGATTATATTATTATTATGGTTATAGTTATTATGGTGGAACTTTATGATATCAATAATTTATCAGTGCCTTTTCTAAAGGACTTAACTGGCATGGATTGAAGAAAACAGTTGGCCCATAGGTCCTCAGACTCAACAAATGTGGTGCTCCTGGTCGAAGGTGTGGGGCTAGCTACAACTTGAATGCTGAGCGATCACTCCCAATATTTTCGTCCCTCACCAGGTTTCCTGCCACCAATAAGTATTCTGACATATAACCTGAAATGAGAGGAACAGTCCCTCCCATATAGTTCTCATCTATAATACTTCCACACATAACCACTGTAACAACTCACCTTGATCAGCTATGTGTGCTGATCATTACACCAGTCTTTATTTTTCATTGTTTAAGATCACCGCTGTGTAAACATTCTTCTTCAGTGATAGTACAAAGCCCTGATCCCTTCCTCCAAGGTGTCGCTTCTATATAATAGGCAGGGGTGTACATACCCAGCCTGTGACCCTTTAATGATTCCCTTACAACATCTTATACAGGGTTTGTCGTTCATACAATAGATAGGGTGTGCTTACTTTAGCACTGAAACCTGTGGATAAATTCGTCCTAACATTTTCTACATAATTATACATAACATTTAAACATTTATGGCACTACAAAAGCCAATATCCATTTTGGTCTACTGCTTTGGCATTCGCAAACGCTGTAAAGCCACTAGCAAATATTTTATGCATTTATTTCACTCCGAAAGACTGCATTCCTTCTTAGGCTATCGTAACACAAATTGTGGCTTACATGTTAATTAAATCAATACAAATATTTATTTTGCCTTACCCTCAAGTAAGAATTTCACATAACATAAGCTTGACTTGGGAGTAAATGGGTTCTACCACTGCTTTAGTGTTCCAGACGGCGAAAGCTTTGGTCACACAGGCTCTCTCGCTGATGTCAGCTTAGTTAGTTTAAATTTCAAATGGCCGACTTTGCAAGCAATTGTTAATTCGTATTGCCCCATCCTCAACTACGCCTAACCAATCGGAACGTGCGTCAACAAATTTTAACTTTTTCCCCAAGCTACCGAATTGAGCAGTTAATAAGTGTGTTCGCACGTCTGTTTTTATTTTATCTATTATATATCTCATTTTTTTATGGCTAGATTTTTAATATCAAAATAGATTATTAAGCGGCCAAATGCCCTCTATCTATCTGTATGTTTCATTTAATTATTCTTCCACATTTTCATTTGTATAATTTTTAAGTAATTTATTGTGCTTTTTCCGAACTGAAAAAAATTACTAAAATAAAATTTTCTATGTCAAAATAATATTATTACGGGGAAATCTTTATGTCAATATATTAAGCAATATTAACCATATATTTCAAGATATCTCTCTCCTTTTAATTCTCTTTAGTTTTTGAGAAATAAATTATTTAATTTTATTCCAAAGCACAGATTAGGCATATTTTCTCCTACAACCAAGATTTTATCGTCACTATAAAACGAGGTAACAATACGATTGGTTGTTAGTTTTTACGACGTTTGTTAATAAATATTGGGAGGGGTAGTGCGTGTTAAAAGGGGGTAGTAACCTTTTTAACTTGGCGTAGTGGAAAAAAATTCATATTCTTTAGTTAAAATGTTGGCGGTACATGTGACCTTGCCCTTGACAAATTTTCAAAATTAGCAGTTGTTTATAGAGCGTAAAAATACGTTAACTAGGGTTTTGGAAGCGGGGAAATTTGAGCGGGGTGTCACACAGAGTACTTTACTACAAGGACCATGTCTGAGATGATGATGATATTTATATAGAGCCAATAAGAAGAATTTTAGTGTTATTTCTGTTGGGGCTTTACGAGCTAAATTAAATTATATAATACTTCTTCACAAAAGTTGGCAGGCAGATAAAAGTTAACATTACTAAGACCCATTCAGCATTGTTCATGACTTCTCAAATGACTTTTGAATAATACCTCGAGGTAGAAGCATCATCATCCTTCTATCTGTACTCTGCCAAGAGTAATCTTGTGCTAAGGTAGATATGTTTGAAGACCGACATTAGATACTCTAGGTTTTGGCCATTGCTGGACCATCACAGCTTAGCAAGGCGAGGCAGCCAGTGACACTGGGTGATCTTTAAGATGAAGAAAGAATGACAAAATGCAACCTACAAGACAATTCATCCAAAGTATAGTGATTATTTGGAAATGGCAAGGATTAGGCCTTACGGCTGCTGCCCAGGCAAAATGTAAAAACTAGGAAACCTAATCACCACTCACATATTTATAGAATGTGTGTTTCCTGTACACACAAATTGGGATCCTCAATAAGTGCTACGGAGTTTCTGAACTGTGATGAGATCCTCCTTGAGTGATCTAAGGGAGGAGATCGGAGCACTGTGGAGTTGTCAGTGTGCAGTGAAGATGTTCCTTAAAACTAAAAACTAAAACGATATTGAAACAGTGATTGAGGCGGAGAAATCTGGAAAGATCAATGGCTTACATGCCGAATAGCAAACTGTATGTCACACTGAAGGATTAACAGGACATGACCACACACACACAAAAAAAAAATAAAATTGTCCAGGAGAAAATGAAGGCCTCTATAGGTAAATATTTTGAAAAATGTAATGAGTCAAAAATAGTAGGGAAAAACCCAAAAGAAACCACAGTGATCTTCTGAGGAGGAATAAGCTGCAAAAACAATAAAGAAGAATTAAATAATCTGAGTGAGGACTGTGTGTTCTTTCAATAGCTATTAATCGTTGCTTCATCAACTCACGAGCCAAGTTGGATATCCATTTTCAGCTGCCTAAACTGGATCATGAAGCTACCAGGATTTAATACCGTAACCGTTCCTGTGAGAAACAAGCGTTGGAACGACTCTGCGAATTGGACACGTGGCATTTTAAAAAAGTGACAAAACTTATTCGTGTCTATTTCATTTCGACCGTTAGATGATCAAGGTCGTGCAGGTCTCAGGGATCTCTGATGGACGTACAAACAAACAATAATAGGACCATTGCTCCCTCAGGCATTAGTACAAGGCTGTCAGCCTCATCATGTCATACCAAATGCTACATAGACCACTACTGTCAGATCACGTGACTGCTTTTAGCTGGCCTCATGCAAAGGACGAGCCGCAGGGTGGCTCCATGCTCCAAAAGGAGTGACAAGGAAAATAGAGATTTATATGATCTTTTCTGCTACTTTCACATCGTTAATGATCAAAATTTATGTCTCACAAGATTTATATGATTTTTTTCTGCTACTTTCACATCATTAATGATCAAAACTGACATCTCACATGATTAATTATTCCTCTGATATCAATCAGCCAACACCCTTCAGCTCCCCAAGAAGTATAGGCCTTCCACGAACACATACCAAGTATTCCTGTCACGTGACATTAGCTGAACTTTTTTTCCACGCCTTCATTATCACTTTCATTTCATTTCATTTTACGGTTTATACACACAACCTATCCTTGTAACACAAACTAACCTACTCACCAAACGTGCTTCATTGTACGGTTTATACACACAACCTATCCTTGTAACACAAACTAACCTACTCACCAAACGTGCTTCATTGTACGGTTTATACACACAACCTATCCTTGTAACACAAGCTAACCTACTCACCAAACGTGCTTTATTGTACGATTTATACACACAACTGATGACGCCCAATTTATATTATGATTGAGTAATTGGCCGCCAAATGACGCGTGCACCATGAGGTGAGTGATGGTGCCCGTGGTCTGGTTTTGTGAAGTGTGCAGATGTGTTCAGTCAAACAATGATCATACAAAATAACAGGGCAATCCACATTAGGACGTCAGTAAACTCACGACGTATAAAGTCAATGATTCTTGTAACAGCCGATGACGTTTTTCTTCATTATTTATTGTGGACGCCACAGTGACAAAATGGTTACGCGAATATGTAGGCACATCAAACAGTCATTATCACAGCAACATTCAATACAGCAATGGACGGTAGACAGCATTACAATGATGAGTCAGATGCATGTTATATTTCATAGTGCTGTAAATGTAGTCAGGTGAAAAACTCCATCCTTTTCTATAACAGCCAGGAGATAACCAGATGTATGAGATCAGTTCACTCTCCTTAATCTGACTTCAGCAAGACAGGCACGTCTGCTGAAGTATAAATAATGTCCTCAAAAATATCCTCTAGATAACAAAGGTTTTCAAACCTAGTTCATGTAACAAAGTAGCAAGTAATAGTCCTTGGGACATGCATCAACCGATGCGATACAATACAGCAACACGTGAGCTGGGAAAACATCTCGTGACGACGACTTTCGAAGACAGGCTATGAATCAAACGTCGCTCACGACCAAAAAAATCGATAGAGTTAATGAAAAGTTAATTTACCTTGCCTTCAGGAAATACACAGAAATATTACGCCTCCCCGGCATGTGGAAATACACTAGAGGTATTATCTCGAATAAACGACATATCCATTAAGAGGACTTCACATTCCTGACAGAACAAAAAATAGCGGAGATCCCCTCTCAGCGGGGCATCTTCCTAGCTATTCAAAATCGCTCACTGGACTGGTGGGCGGAAATCGATCGACCAAGAAGCAAGACCAGTCATGCGCAGTCCAGCGCAAAATGACCACAGCTCAGAACTTAAGACGCAAGGACCTTTACTACGAACCAGCGTAAGAATGATTACCTTAAAAGGATAACCCAACAGGTTGCCAACCGTTTTTCTGAGAAAACGGCCTAGCATAGCAAACTTAACTGCATTCAATACCAACGCGAGGAGACAGCTGCTTACCGAGAAAAGTGACTATAAATTTCAAGCAGTTGTTGCCCTTGCGTTATAAAATATATATTGTAATAAAACGATGTTGCGAGAATTTCTCACGCAATCATATAGTTTCAGACTCAAAGCCGTTCCCGCATTATCTGGGTTATTTCTGTACATGTTTTATCATCTGTTGCCCATTTGCTCTCTGTGGGGTATGGATGCATCACCGCAGGTAACACGTTTGCAAGAATCTTATGTCTAACCATTTATGTACTATTGTAATTTCCGTGACAGTTTGCTGTACATTAGGTTGACAGTTTGCTGTACATTAGGTTGACAGCTTGCAGTACATTAGGTTGACAGCTTGAGTTAAATCCGTTTTAGTCACCTCGTACGTTTGCATAAGGGAGAAGTAGGACTATTACTTCTTACTTTCTACTAGATATTAACTCTTTCTGTACGTAATTATTTTCAGCTCTGGACGGAATTATTTTTAAGCCCCAAAAATTTACACATACATAATTTACGTTTACTGACAATGTGTGTCTAATCATGAGTTAAGTATAACATATTATATATCAAATTAAAGTACATTGGATGAACAATATAAATCCATATGCCTTTCTAGCTAATTTTATGTTATGTTTATGTTATAACAGATAACATGTACACGGAAAAAAGATAACTTGAAATTTTGAACAAAAATTTTCGACATAAATTGTTATCACAATACAGTTTCACTGCTCTCTTTGTGCAGGTAATCCATTTAGAAACACAGAAAAAGTAAGAAAGTTATGGTTGATCACACAGTTTGTTCACTGTTCACATATTAGTAACATATCCTGTGTGTTTTTAGGCCATTATGGCGATACGACAAAACACGATTAAAGATGAAGATAAATGTGAAAAAATCCGTTCAAACGCAAATAAAAGACGTTGAAGCTTGTTGAAATTTGCCCAGTTTTGTGTTTACTTCCGTTCGAGATAAATTCCGGGCAGTATAAAATATCAGAATAGAAAGAAACAATGAAATAAATCAGCGTCTTTTAAAAGATCTTACGTCTACAGCGTTCGACCTTTGCGTCTATTATTAGATCTTGCGTACGGAATCAGTTAAAGTCCATATATTGTTGTTATTGTGAACAGACATAACAATCTCCCTTTTACGTTTATAACTTTCTGTCCAGAAAAGCTAAATTGGATAAGTCTCATCTGGGTTTACTCGGTGCTTTCACCCAGATTCTATCAGCAAGGAACGTTTCCTGGTTCCAAGGCCATCCAACAGTAGCACTCTTTCTAGCGATATGGCCTTTATAAGAAGAGAGTATAGAAGTGAACAACCCTCTTAGACGTTTCTTTCATAAGCAGTTAGAACAATGGTTTTCACACTGGGTAATATCACCTACTACAAGGCGTTTTAACATTTTGGGTGGGAGCTACAAAAATGAAAGAGATATTAGCCAATTCAGATAAGACGATAAAGGAAGGTTTTATTAAATAAACATGAAATAGAATTAGATATACGACGCTATATACTCGTGCGCTATGAAAACAAATTATATATTCGCGTCATGGATTCGAACCACTCGTCTAACAATCCAACGGCCGATCCGCTGATCTATCAGAGCCAATTCTAACATTTGCCAAATTGACTATAACCTGATAATTGATATGAAGGGGATTTAATACTCCGAGTAAAGTACAAATAATGACTAATTACAGAAAAAATCTACTGAATGTGTTTTCAATTTAACTACGAATAATCACTTCCATCCGCAAATCATGTAATATTAAACAGCTACCAAAATATTACATCATATTGTCCCTATGTACAGGTCCTTCTCTGGTAGGACAATATCGAGGGTATATGTCATTTTTGACAAAGGACGTTCCAAAAGTGTTTAGTAGTCATTGTATAATTCACTGACAGCATCTCCTTGTAACATGGTGAATTCCACGCTTACATGAGTCACTAAATACCTCCGTGAATGGAGTAAAAAGATTAAAACTAAAGCCAAAAATGAAAAGACTGTTTTCCCATTTGAACTTGAATGTGGCTTTTAAAGTTGTTTTTGCCTTTTCATAAGTTGTCCCTATTTCATTTTGCTGTAACGCTTTTCCGTCCTTAGCACGTTTGTCTGCCTCCTCGTTGCCTGGAATTTTGCAACAGAACACTCAGACAATATTAAAAATGATGCCAATTAACAGTTATCTAGACAAATCTACGTAATCATTTTTCAGCTACGCACTGGACACACCAGACTGAGGTACCATCTATACCACAAGTGCATGATTAGCACAATAGATCTTGGCACCTGTGGCATCAGCCCCATGACAACCGAACGTCTGATGCAGTCCTGTCCCGAAAGACTACCACCTTTATTAGAGTCAATGCTGTGGAAGTCTGAAGGCGAATGAGGGTGAATAAGAAAAGATTGTTTGAGCTACTTTACCAAGAACATGATATGCGTTTTATTCGGTTGTTGGAACGTACATAAATGGGACGAATTTCTAAATGCGATTGTTTGACACGTGTTGTATAAATACTCAAAAGAATTTAAAGAGTTTTATAAGAATGACAACAGAGATGACTTCTATAATCCATTAAAAAGTGTGAAAAGTTATTTTTTAAAATTGTGTACATAGTTGGAATGTCTAAGACATTAAATGAGATTAATTTGAGACTTTAATGTTAGTTAGTAGCAAGAATGGGAACTCCGCGTTTAACGATAAATTAGGGTTATTGAGGCAGGAGGAATTCTGTAATTTCCTATAACTATTCTCAATAAAATATGAACTTGAGACTGTTGACCAAGATTCATTTGGAGATCACTTACATGGCTTGAGACTTGACCTTACGGCGAGATTCAGGTTGGCTGGGGGGATTGTAAAATTTCTTTCCCACTGTAAAGTTGCTTTCACACACACTGTAAAATGTCAGTCTGTAAAGAAGTATCAGTTGTATACTGTAAACCTTCTGTAAAGTGTGGTGTGTTCTCTTTCTTCTGTAAAGCTCCACTATCAATCACTGTAACATGTTGTTGGTGGTGCCACTACTGTATATGTCCATTGTAGTGTACAGAGTTGTTGAGATCAGGCATGCTCCAGTCTACCCAGCTGTAAATGGGTAACTCACCCTAGTCCCAAGTTAGGGAAGGCAAAGGCATCTGTAAACAGTAGTTTCCCTCTAAGGCTCCAGGGGAAGCAGGCCCTAAACTTGGTCACTTCAACCGACGCAGGATGGTGTATATATGGGTAGAAGTGTAGAGTGTGTTTAACGCGAATGGTGTACTGTTCGTGTTCTGACCAAACTAAACACTCATTCACTTGTGTCTACAAGGCACCAATGCAGACTGCTGGAATCTTTGTTTACACAGTTTATTTGGACGCTCACACTGGGACATAACGAGTAAATCATGGGTATGTTGACATATCAATTTGCAGGCATACATAGTAGATCCTATGTCATGGCACATTCATAAATAATAGGTAGTACATCAATGGCCGCATCCCCTATCTGACTAAGCGCGTCAGTGAAGGCGGATCGGTAAGTAACTAAAGTTGCTTTATATTCACAGTTTATCATATTGTGAAACCACGATAAGGGGTTTCTATCAAAATTGAGATCTCCTTGCCACTGTCCGAATAATAAGATACATGTTCCGTTCTTTAGACAGTGATCCAAAAAATGCGATGACAGGAATGTAACATGGCCGCCTACCTGAGTTGTCGCTCACTCGCTCACAGGAGGATATATATATAAGCCAAAGTTAATTTGCAATACATATGCATAATTTCATAAAGTTCCTCTACACAGATCTACCGTAATCCAGTTACCTCACGTAGACATAATTACAGTATGGAGCCTGTCATCTCCGTCGATAGAAATTTGACCCTAGCGTTGCGAAGCACAAAATTCCCGCTAGGCCTAACCGACCTGAGATCATCAAAACAGGGACTGGAATTACCTGGAGTCCGAATCATACATGGTACCGTACATTAGGAAAGTCTCTAACACAACTCTAGTAGAGACACAATCTCCTATAGAAGAAAAACCACTTCGTAAATCATTTTTACTGAAGAATCTACCAGCCCTGGAAAAATGCGTACCCGCCATTGTCACGGTACATCGGAACTCCTCACGACTAGCCAAGACAACTCCTACTTCCGCTAGAGCGGTGTAACAAGAATATAGTCCTGCCTACCCATCCAAAATATACAATATAGGACTGATTCTACTTGTACTAATAATATGTAATACATATGAATTCAGGCCATAAACATAATAAGCAAATTAATCTATTTTCTGGCCCTAAGAAATAGGTACGGACAAGGGTGTCATATCCATGCGCCGAATTAATATCAAGAACGATTACTCCTATAATCAAAAGGGTAAAACAATTATGGATTATCTAGCCTTCCCCATAGACAGCATTTTCATACACAAATGAATGAATGTCTATATCTTTTCCATATTAAATAGCCATATCGATTTTTGTAATATGTGCGTCAAAATATGCACGCAACAGGGATAATGCATCCATGTAAATCAAAGGTCTGGGATGTAGATGTGGCGTGGCAAGATGCATTCATGGAATTTTTTTACCACCCGGTTACTGGCAAAACAAGAAAATACCTAAAGTCTATTTGCAGTTATAAAGCAAATTTGATTTAATACTTCTAGCTTTCCCAGCTTCGTACGTAGATGAATGTGATGTCAGTGCGGTAAATAAACTTCTTACAAAAAGAAAGAGTTGGTCTAGTCATAGCAGACAGGCAGATCCTACCTCTGACCTTGTCCACTTGTACGTGATCTCCAGACGCTTGTCCACTTGTACATGATCTCCAGTCTTCTATTGCAGCTCACCAAAGACACAAGCCGCTTAAAAAAAAAAAGAAGGCCAGTTCAGATTTATATAATTTGTTTGAATAATTATAACCATTTTGGTTTAAGATTGTTTCATGTTTATTAGTTACGAATCGATATTATGTAAAGATATAATTGATTATTAACACACCGTAATCTGGGCTCTTATTCAGAAAAAGTTGAACACCACTAACTTAGATCTAACCGTTTCAGAAAACACAACCATGAGTCACACTTCGGTTACTACATCAGAACGTAACACACATTACAACAAACCATAATGTAACAGATTATTTTTTTTAATTATTTTAACAGATGCAAGTTAAATGAACACTTTGATGTCGTTTCGATTTTTCTAGAAATATGACAACAGGCACGTCTATAAACAGTTCTGAGATATTACACGGAAACAAGCTGAAGAACTTTTTAAATGAGAAAATTGATGCTAATAATAAATTAAATAAATAGTTTCGTCCCTTCTGTTACCCTTCATTCCTAGTAGAGCATATGCTTTTGAATTTATTCTTGTTAAGACTCCCTTCTTTTATCATCTGGTCAAGTTATTTTTTCTTATTTATTTATATGTTTTCTATCAATGTCAAGTTCTCTTCTACACTTGTACTTTATCATCATCACATTTCATCTCCCAAAAAGCATTGGCCTTGAACAAACTTATGCTCAGTCTTTCCTGTTCTGTACCATCAGCTCCAGGTCTTTCAATGTCTTCCTAATCATTTTCATTGTCTGTCTCTACTTCTCTTTTCCATCTTTTTATCGGGCTACCTCTGCTTCCTTTAACCTGGGCATGCCAGAGCAAGGACTGTCTTGTAATAATATGATCATGTTTTCTTCATGTGTGTCCTATCCATCGCCACCGCCGTCTTCTCAGCTTTTATTCCAGTGGCACTTGTATGGTTCTGATTATTGTCATCAGTTCCACAATAGTCAACATGTCATATAACTTCAATCATTCTATTCTACTCAAGCATCATTTGATGAATATTTAGCTTTTTGATTAGTATTCTGTTGTTCTTTGCGCGTCAGAGCCTCACAATAGTACTGACATGACATTAGAATTGAATACTCAGAATTTTGTTTTGGACTTGATTTCTATTTATCTCCATATATTTAACAATGCAAAAAAGCTTCCATGCCTTTTATATTAGTATTGTGATATCCCTGTCTGCACTTCCAACTTGTCTATATTGGTACATAAGATGTTTCTATTTCTCTACATTGTTTAGGGGTGTTTCTTTAATTTCAATCTTGTTATAATTTCTTGTTTGTCTTCTCCCATTGTACTTTAAGAATCACTTTCTATGACTTCTAATCAAGTATTTTTGATTTCTCTTGCAGTTTGTTACGTTTATGGTACAAAGTAGCAAGATCATCGGCTAAATTTAGATCGTCAAACTGATTGGTTAAAGTCCAGAATCTGTCACTTATGTGTGATGACGTTGAAGTTTACAATTGTTCTTTATCTGCAACTACTTCTTTTCTCCTGAGGTACATCGACAGCCTTGTGATGCAATTATCTAGATTTCTAACAGCGACTCCAGATCATCGCCATCTCTTGTCTTCACCTCTTGTGCGGCTGGTATTTTTTGGTTCTTTCCATCTGGCACGCATTGATGACTCTATCATGTCTTATTGATACTTCTAGTGTACTTAAGATACACATAGCTAATCATGTCATGTCATGTTGATAGTTCTAGTGTACTTAAGATATACATTGTGGATCTTGTAATGTCATGTTGATACTTCTAGTCTAGTTAATATACACATTGGTAATCTTATCATGGTGCCAATTGTTATCATAGCCAGGAGTGGAATTGAGGACGAGCTCTCAATATCTGACCAAATGCTCCTAAGGCGTGCGTAACACATAGCCTCTGACAACAAAAGTCCAGCTCCTAGCCTTCTCGTGGCGGCACCGTTTAATACTAACAGGAGAAGGGGCGAAGGGCGAGTGTCTGGCGCCTTAAAACCAGATTGCTCCAGGTACATTTTTGTATGTACCTGCAAGGATACTTGGAGAGGAGATGGGCACCGCCAAGCAAACCTCTTGCTCACCGAAATGCTATGATGGAAAGTCAACTCAGTAATAATATGCCGGATCGGCCGAGGCCCGGATTAACAACGACCGCGCTCGCATTGCCCCTTGAGAGTGTTAAGTCAGCGAATGGGGTACAAACACCTGTTTTGAAACTTCCTAGAGAAAGTTCTGTTGTTGGAACTTTGAATGTACGCACGCTATATGCGTGTGGAAAAGTCAGAGAACTAGCACATGAACTTGTTAGATACTCGTGGGACATCCTGGGCCTAGCAGAAGTCAGATGGACAGGATTAAGTGAATCAATAACGGATGATGGTCACAAAATTTGGTTTAGTGGAGATGAGTCCAAACATCTGCATGGAGTAGGTTTTCTTGTACATAAAGATAGATTGAACTCTGTCATCAGCTGCACCCCAGTAAATAGCAGGCTTATCACCATACGTATTGCAGCACATCCAAAGAACATCTCCATCATTCAGGTATATGCCCCACTACTGACTATGAGGATGATGCAATTGATACATTTTATGAAAATCTGGATGTAACAATTAAGAAAATTCCAAAGATAGATCTTCTCATCGTGCTAGGTGATTGAAATGCTAAAATAGGGCCAGATGCATACGGTCAGTGGGCTGGCACGGTGGGGAAATTTGGGACAGGAGAAACCAACGATCGAGGGCTAAGGCTACTAGAATTTGCCAGCAACTATAAACAAACCCTTGCAAATAGCTATTTCCTCATAAGTTATCAGGAAGAACAACGTTCTCCACCTAATTTTGTTTTTGGTAAGCCTCTCTTCCTTCTGGAGTCCATAAAATTGCAGCTCTTGGGATGGTATCGGGGTCTGTTCTTAGAACATTGAAAACCCACTTCCAGCGTCTGACCTCAATGATGGTGTCCTATCTACTGTTTTTTTTTCCATTTGAGGAGGCATATTCTCAATATGTTTAAACTAGGAAGTATATGTAGCAGGGCATATGCTTTGATTATATCGAAGGAGCCAATCAGACACTTTTATTCTTGCCACATGGCAAGCGAGTTAAAATTAGAAAAACAGCACAAGATCTACACTTGTAACAGATTGGTTAGACATTGTTCAGAAACTTGCTGCAGGATAAAGATATCCTAAAAGAGCTACATCTTCAGAAAATCACAAGTTCCCACAATAAGATTAGATAAATATGGGCGGGTGTAGCAAAGTTTGATTTGCTCGGGAGGTTATGATGGTATCCTAAAAGAATGAAATCCGTGTATGTATTAACCGTGTGAGGTCAAGCACATGTAGGCCCCTGACTCTATAAATGATGATGATGAATTATGTGCAGGGAACCTAACGCACCTCCCTAGATCTCACACGGTCACTATTTTGGCTCTAGTGTCTGGTGTATGATGTACCTAGTGTTTAGGGGAGAAATGAAATGATGGTACACAACACAAAAACACTTTAATTTTCTATGAGGAAGTGAATAAAACCAGTGGTTACGTTTTTCTTTAAAATGAATATTTTTTCTGTACAATTTAATCTGCCTGTCCAGCCATATCTTTTGGACAGGTCTTTGAAAATGAGGACAAGATAGTTTACAGAAAAGATCAACTAAAATATCTGGACTCTTTGTCCACTAACTCTAAAGTCAATATATATCTTTCCTGTTAGAATGTTCACAGCTTACACTTTATTCATCTAAAAGGGAGGGTCACTGTGTATGAGGGGCTGTAGTTTCATCATACCCCATAAACTTCCTGAGTATGATTTGAAATACCAGTGTTTATTAAACGAAAGTGTCAGATATACCCAGATGCTTAACACATCACCTGGGATTCCTTGAAGAATGATAATACAGTATGAAGTTGCAGAAAATCTCAATCTCGCAAAATGCCCAAGCTCCTCCCGTTATCTTTTGACAGCATAAACGAATGGTCGGAGACTTGATGGCTTTATTCTCACTCAGCAGGTTTCCTGTTACAGGCTGGCAACAGGAAATAAAACCTCTGCAACAAAAGGATACCCTGGCCTTTTATATCTGATCACTTATTATATTTATTATTTTCCTACCGTGATATGGGGTCAGCCTCGCGTGCATTACAGGTGCACTCGCCCCTAATTTTACATGACTCGCATCTTGCTGTGACCATACCTCAGGTCCCTATGGCAGATACGCCACTGTACGTTTACATAGTTTTCCTCAATAAAATAATGTGGAGTAACCACATTTTCTTTTGTATGATTTTCTCTTCTTTTCCTTTTTAAATATAAATGCTTCTGGCATGTTGAACAGTGTTCATGGAACACAGAGGCTTACTAATATTCTAATGCAATAATATGAAAACACAATCATGATAACATACATCAGTTAGATACAGTTCAATGTGAGGACTCAACAATGTCTGCTCCCGGCACGTCCTTCACTTTTCCCAATAGCAGTATCTAACTTTGGCAGTGGGATTAAACATATTAAATTCATAAAGCATTCTTACCACAAGTTTTCAAGAAATATAAACAAATGACGCTGACTTGCAAAGAAGTGGCCTCAGTTTCTTCTGCACTGTCCAGACTGTGAATACTTCTTTATTTAATTTTAAAATTAACACAGCTGATCTCAGCGTATTTGAATGAAAAGTTTATTTCAACTGGCAATGAATAGTGAAAGCCTTTTGCTAATATTTATTAGCACTGGCCAATCGAAAGCTTGCGACCACCAGAATTCAAATGTAGTTTTTGAAAAACAAAAATAATTCCAAACAAAATCTGCGTCTGGTAGTCGATTGGCCAGCCTGCTTTAGTTATGCCAATACAAAAAGATGTTTCGTTTTGGATTACATTTTCCTACCGCTCCCCTTTCCCTCCTATACTCTTGTTACCCAAGCGAATTTGAATGTACCTCAATGCCTCTTTTCTAAGCTACCGACCCCACTAACATTATGAAAAAACAAGCAGGAACAACAGTCTGTCTGGTCTAGCGTCCGTAGACATTTAGTATTTTCTCAATAACTTGGCTAATATTTGGACTACCATATTATGTAAAACATATTCTTGCTCAGTGGACTCTAAGCTATACTACCATATGATTTTTATGGTCAGTTTCATTATGGTTTAGATTTTCAATTTTGTCACGGTCAATCGTCAAATAAAAGTTTTACACAAGACGGCCATTTTCCCCTCTCTCTCATCTCTCGCTAGCATGTATTTTCAAATAACTACTTGTTTTAGTGACGTCAGTAATACTACCGCGAGGAGGAAATAAAATTGTCTGCGTGTTTGCCTCTGTTGGCTTTGCCACACCGTGTATTTATGCATGGCATAATGTGTCAAGCGAAGCGGGGTTTTGAGCGGCGGGTATTTGAATAGGCGTTAAATATTTGTATTGTCTCGTGTTACACTACCAAAAAATGTAAGGATTACTACTTATTACCAGCGTTAAAGTCAAAATATTACGTTAATTCAGACAGTAGTTTGGCGGCACACTTCCGCAAAATCGTTAATTGTAAGTCTTGCCGCAGTCTCTATCAGATCGGGCAAAATGTTAAAAATGTACGTCACAAGGAAAGCGAGGAGGTTTAAACAGCGGGGTCGGTTCTAAGCCTTTCCACGGCACAAACTTCAGCGCTATGCTGGCGTGTGAGAGTATCACCGTCAGACACAATAGGGCAGGTTTATTTATTATCATTTTATGACTAAAATCTTACTAAAATGAGCGATTTTTCTCGCAGATTTTACTTCACACCTCCCATCCTAAAAGATGCATTCATTTGCAGGTTATTATCTGCGAGATAACTTAGCTCAATGAAGTCTTACGCGTTTCTCTGATCTTCATCATAAGGATGTCTACTCAAAAGTCTGCACCTACGTTCTGAGGGCCGGGAATATATTCAATCAGAAATGAGTATGGCTGCAATAATAAAGACCATCTCAATAATCTGGAATTTTCATGCTTGGCCTGTGACAGGAATACGAGTGGTGAATGATCCGATAGGACCACAAATGTCCTGTCATATAAATAAATCTGGAATTTTTGTATAGCCTATATCAACGCGAGACATTCCTTTTCACTTGTTGAATAATTTTTTTCCGCCTTGTTCAACTTGCGGCTTGCATAAGCGACTGGGTTCAATTCCCCATCTTGTGAGGAGGACCTTTGCAACAATGTAGCGCCCAGGCCCACATTGCTTGCGTCACTTCTCACGATAAATTCTTGATTCAAGTCAGGCAATTGCAATACTGGCCTGCTTGTGAGTTTTTCTATTAACTCCTGGTAAGCCAATTCACACTGTGCGGACCAAATTATAGTATCAGGTTGACATTTGCGAGTTAAATCCGTCAGAGGAGCACATATAGAGTTAAAATGTTTAATGTTCTTTTGGTAGAAACCACACAACGACACGAAAGATCGCACATCTTTCTTTGTTTGTGGTCTAGGTGCTCTTTTCAATTTTTCCAGATTCTTGGGATCAGGGGTCATGCTACCCTGATGTACAGTATGTCCCAAGAATTCCAACTCTTTACAACGAATACAACATTTTGTTGGCCTAGCGGTTAAGTTAGCCTCTCTGAGTCTATCAAACAGCATATTCAAAGAGGTAACGTGTTCCTCAAATGTTTCCGTGGCAATGAGGATATCGTCCATAAAATTCGAAATACATGGATTTTTCAGGGGATCCAACAATTTTCGCATCATCCTAGAAAACACACTCGGGGCATTTTTCAACCCAAACGGTAACATGTTGAACTCATAATAACCTTCCGAGGTGCTAAAGGCTAAATAAGGTCGAACCTCAGGCTTTACTGGAATTTGGTAATAGCCTTTGCTAAGATCCACCTTAGAAAAATATTTTGCCTTGTTCAGTCTGGCAAATAGTTGAGTAGTATCAGGTAATGGATCCACCTGACCTTCTGTGACAGCATTCAGTTTCCTGTAATCTATGCACAGTCTATGTTCTCCCGATGGTTTCCGCAACAAAACCACACAGGAACTATAAGGAGGTTCACTGTGAGAAATAATCCCTTCTTGTAACAAATAATCTATCTCCTCTTTCAAAGCTTTTTCCATAGCGAAAGGAATAGAACAGGGCCTCATACAGATAGGTGCTGGGTCTAGTAGTTTCATATCATATTCCAATAAATTGGTGTGCCCCGGTTTATCCGTTAACACATCTGTATGTTTTTCAATAACCTGTTGAACCTTCTCCTTCTGTCCTTTTGTCAGGTGATTACTGATCTTCACCTGTGCAAACGTTTCACTGGTTTTCAGTGGATATTCAAATGAGGAGAGAGGGTCATTTTTCATTTCGGTTGCAATAGACAAGGCCAATAGGTGTGTTCCTTCCTGGATTTGTCTGTCCAGATATTTCTTCAAAAGGTTCACAGGATAGACTTTTTCCTTTCCCTTTTTGTCCATCTTATAATTTGTTCTGGATACCTTTTCCAAAACTATGTATGGCCCTTGCCATCCGATCTGAAGTTTATTGTTGCTGCCGGGCAATATAAGAAGTACTTTCTCCCCTACAGCAAGCTCCCTATCCTTAGCTTTCTTATTATAATAAGCAGCATGCTTTTTCCTGGCTTGTCTCAAATTATCATTTGCCAGTTTCCAACTAGTTTTTAAACGAGTGGTCAGTTCGTTCACATATTGATAAGATGAGGTAACAGTCTCCTCTGCCTTCTCATCTGTCCAGGTCCTTAACAAATTACATGTGGACTTTTAATTTTTCATACTTATTTTTCATGGCACCCGTCAGGTCCTTTACTCTAGAAGCCTTATAGTGAGGACTTTTCTTCCTAGAATCATCACTCACAAATCGTCCACTACCAATTCTTTTCTTGGGGTTTTCTCCCCACTTTAAGTTCATTGTGAGAGGAGATCTCTCTCTTTTTGTTTCCTCCATTTTATATAAGTCTGACCGAGGGATTTTCAGCTTAGTCTGGGGTAAAAGTACTCGTTGCATAGTGGCCATTCTAACACATTCAAGTGAAGACTGTGTGTGAAAAGGGGGCTCCCATCCCACGTTGTCTACTTTATAACAATTATTTTTAGTTCTAGGCCTAAGTTTGCCCCGTGGCGTGTCTAGGTCCTGATCAATTTTCCCACTTGTGGGTGTTCCCTCATGAAATACGCCACATGCTTCTACAAAATTCTCAACGATGACCATCATATCTGGCCAATAATATTTTGGAGCTACTTTTTGGCAGATGGTACCTATTTTCTCGTGGTCCCCATCTTTTCCAACATGTAAACTCCGTATTACGTCTGCCCTATAAATTTTAGGAAGAACCAGCTGTCCATGACCAGCTGAACCAGTGCCGGCCTTCCTATATAACAATTTATTCTTTATGTAAAATTCTCCTTTTCTGGGAGGTGTATGGCAGTTACGCAATTTTTTAAAGCACGGCTTCAGTGACCTATCTTTGAGCCTGTGCCTTCCTCATCTTCTCTGGATGAGTATTTATAGGTTCATCTTCTTCCTTTCTGGATTGTGATCGGGTCTGGACTGCTGCCAAGACCACAGGTCTCTTGGGATTCCCCAAGTAGACATAACGACACCCCAATATCAGAGGGTTGATGGGTGCGTCTATCACTGCTGCTCTGATTATCCCTTCCACATAGCGAGTTTTCACTGTTATCCTTGCAATGGGAAGTTTCATGAGTAGTAGGTCCTTGGTCGCCCCTTGTATCTCCACTGTTTCTGTGGTATACTGATCTGGGTTCACCCAGTGCGAGCTCACGACAGCATCAAAATCTGAACCTGTATCATAGAGGCACCTTATGGTGACATCATTGCATACAACATCCTCGCAAACTGGGAGGTGATAAGGTTCCTGCTGTCCAGAAGGTTTGTCCTTTACTTCCTGGTTCTCTTTATTCATTGTAGCAAATCCAGCAGGTTTACTTTTACAAAACTTAGTGTCATGTCCCTCCTTCCTACAATATTTACAATATAATCTACCTTGATGAAAAGGTTTTCTTTCATCATTCTTTCTGTCATTGAAATGTGACGTTTTATTTTTAAAATCATTTCGAGGCCTATCAAAGTTCTGCTTACCTCTGTTATCAAATTTATTATGGTTTTGAGGAGCCTTATACTGATCTACTGGTATTTTCATGATGCCAGCTACCTCTGCCTGGGCTGCCTGATACCTCTCAGCGACATTAATTATCTCACCCAGCCTCTTCGCGCCCTGTTCCATGAGAAACTTTCTCATGTCTGGAGCCATGGACTCTCTTATCTGTTCTATGAGTATCATCTCTTTGAGATCTTAGGTTTTCCCCAAAGTAGCCCATTTCTCCATATACGTTTCTAACCGGGCGGAGAACTGGTGATAGGTCTCACCCGACAGTAGCCTGGTATTCCTAAATTTCTTTCTATAAAACTCTCCGTTCTTTTCGTATCTTAACAGAAGAGCCTGCTTCAACATGTCATAGTTGTCTTGGTTTTCCCTGCTCATTTTGGTAAACACTTCATAAGCTGTTCCCCGAAGACCCTGAGACAACTTTACACCCCATCTTTCTCTTTCTAACCCATACGTAGTGGCTAATACTTCATATCTGCTTAAATATGACTCAATGTCATCATCCTTTTCAACAAAATAGTCTAAATGGAACCCCATGGCTGAGTTGGAGGCCCCCTGACTAGCAGTAGCATCAGAGATAGAGGGGCTGTGACCATTGTCCGTAGCAAGGCCTTGCAACTCTAAATCCCTTAGTCGCAACTCATGCTCCCTCTGTAATCTTTTATCTTCTGCTTCTGCTTCCCTTTGCAGTCGTTTTTCTTCTGCCTCCCTTTCGGCAGTCAATCTCTTTTCTTCTTTTTCTGCCTCCCTTTGCAGTCATTTTTCTTCTTTCTCTGCCTCCAATTTTCTCTCCTCAAATTGGAGCCTATTGATCTCAGCCTCTCTATCAGCCTCTAAGGCTTTAGCCTCCTTCTCAGCCTCAATCTGTAAACTTTTAATCTCCCTAGCCTCTTCTACCTGTATTCTCCTCTCTTCAGCTAACCTATGTTCTTCCCTAGCAATAAATTTATCACATTCTGAGGTGACATAGTCAATCAAGATATGTCCATCGATATTCATTTCCCTGGCAGTCTGCACAGCACAGAGCGAAACTTGGCCAGATCTGCCATCCTGATAAATACAAAATGTACTAACTAAGTTTCTAACTATGTATACATTTATTTAATTAATTCTGTGTTCTGACACTTTCTTCACTTCCCAAATCTTGGGTAATAATATATGGGGATTCCCTGGGAAAAATAGAATGTTGTTAATGCTAACCCAGACCACAATTTATGTAGTACCATGAGAAATTCAAATCCCGGACAAGCCTACCAATTTATGTAGCAAAGTTTGATTTGCTGGGGAGGTTATGATGGTATCCTAAAAGAATGAAATCCGTGTATGTATTAACCGTGTGAGGTCAAGCACATGTAGGCCCCTGACTCTATAAATGATGATGATGAATTATGTGCAGGGAACCTAACGCTACCTCCCTAGATCTCACACGGTCACTATTTTGGCTCTAGTGTCTGGTGTATGATGTACCTAGTGTCTAGGGGAGAAATGAAATGATGGTACACAACACAAAAACACTTTAATTTTCTATGAGGAAGTGAATAAAACCAGTGGTTACGTTTTTCTTTAAAATGAATATTTTTTTCTGTACAATTTAATCTGCCTGTCCAGCCATATCTTTTGGACAGGTCTTTGAAAATGAGGACAAGATAGTTTACAGAAAAGATAAACTAAAATATCTGGACTCTTTGTCCACTAACTCTATGGTCAATATATATCTTTCCTGTTAGAATGTTCACAGCTTACACTTTATTCATCTAAAAGGGAGAGTCACCGTGTATGAGGGGCTGTAGTTTCATCATACCCCATAAACTTCCTGAGTATGATTTGAAATACCAGTGTTTATTAAACGAAAGTGTCAGATATACCCAGATGCTTAACACATCACCTGGGATTCCTTGAAGAATGATAATACAGTATGAAGTTGCAGAAAATCTCAATCTCGCAAAATGCCCAAGCTCCTCCCGTTATCTTTTGACAGCATAAACGAATGGTCGGAGACTTGATGGCTTTATTCTCACTCAGCAGGTTTCCTGTTACCGGCTGGCAACAGGAAATAAAACCTCTGCAACAAAAGGACACCCTGGCCTTTTATATCTAATCACTTATTATATTTATTATTTTCCTACGGTGATATGGGGTCAGCCTTGCGTGCATTACAGGTGCACTCGCCCCTAATTTTACATGACTCCTACCTTGCTGTGACCACACCTCAGGTCCCTATGGCAGATACGCCACTGTACGTTTACATAATTTTCCTCAGTAAAATAATGTGGAGTAACCACATTTCCTTTTGTATGATTTTCTCTTCTTTTCCTTTTTAAATGTAAATGCTTCTGGCATGTTGAACAGTCTTCATGGAACACAGAGGCTTACTAATATTCTAATGCAATAATATGAAAACACAATCATGATAACATACATCAGTTAGATACAGTTCAATGTGAGGACTCAACAATGTCTGCTCCCGGCACGTCCTTCACTTTTCCCAATAGCAGTATCTAACTTTGGCAGTGGGATTAAACATATTAAATTCATAAAGCATTCTTACCACACATTTTCAAGAAATATAAACAAATGACGCTGACTTGCAAAGAAGTGGCCTCAGTTTCTTCTGCACTGTCCAGACTGTGAATACTTCTTTATTTAATTTTAAAATTAACACAGCTGATCTCAGCGTATTTGAATGAAAAGTTTTGTTCAACTGGCAATGAATAGTGAAAGCCTTTTGCTAATATTTATTAGCACTGGCCAATCGAAAGCTTGCGACCACCAGAATTCAAATGTAGTTTTTGAAAAACAAAAATAATTCCAAACAAAATCTGCGTCTGGTAGTCGATTGGCGAGCCTGCATTAGTTATGCCCATACAAATAGATGTTTCGTTTTGGATTACATTTTCCTACCGCTCCCCTTTCCCTCCTATACTCTTGTTACCCACGCAAATTTGAATGTACCTCAATGTGATGAATTTACCATGATACAACGTTAAAATATCTCAAATTATAAAGATAACATTGTAGGGATAAAAATAATGCGTAAAATACTAGGAGACATGATCGCCCATGCCCGCATATCCCACCGCCATTTAAACTAACTAGCTAAACATGCAGACAAAACGGAGATATAAAAAAGGAAAAATATGACTGAACACGTGTTTGAATCTAGAAAGGCTAAAAAGCGCAATTGGTAATAAAAGAGAAAAAAATTCATGCCACTAGTAACACAATGTAAGGAAATGGACAGAAAAGACCTTGACTTATTCGAAACAGTCATTTCTTGGACGTTTTACGATGCTTGTGTGTTTTATTTAAATTCAGCGGCAAACGCCGTGGAGAAGGTTCTCGAACCAATTTCAAAAACTAAACTTGAGGAAAAAATATGTTTTTTCTTAATAATAGAGTTATGAATATAAAACCTAGTTAGTATGATAGCCCATCTTAAGCAGGGAAATAATATACTTTCATTTATGCAGACGGACAGATAACATGGAAGATATTGACAAAAGACTGTATTGTTCACATCAGACCAGCGACAGTACTGTTGGGCAAACTTTCATAAAATTTCACATTTTCGTCCTTGAGGCACAGAAATGAAAAATCTAGCTGTAATGTACGAGAGGGGAAGGGTGGAGAATTGTGGCTAAAAATAACTTCGGAGGCAGAAGTGTGTAGGGTAATGCATGGAGTTGGTCCAAGAACCAAGCGTGTTTTTTATGAAAAAAACAAGTAGAGACAGACGGACCAACAGACCGTAATACATACTTGACTGAGAGCTGACTGAAATTTAACTTTTGCTTGTAGATTTGAAAGTTAGGGGGGAGTCTGTGATTGGATGAATGAAATCATAGTAGCGAAGTAGAGGCACACATTTTGCCAATTGTTACAAGACTGTCCAGAGACACAGTGGTTTATTGCCTGTGGTGTTGTTTCCAGAAGTATTTCTATACATTTTAGTGGGACGCCATCAGATAGCCAGCAGCTCAGCTGAGTTTTGCTAGATATTAACTGTGTTCTCAATTCTGAATTCTGGTAAGAATGAAAGCATTTATTTTGTATATTTTAATATTTCGAGTGATTGATACTGCCATATCATATAAAATGATTACGACAAGTAAGTGCTCGCTCTAGGTCCCCAGCCCAAGTTCAGGGTCTAGAGACAAACAAAAAAATATGGACGCCTAACTAAGACTATGGAAGGCGGATCTATTGTTGAGATCGGTGGGAACATATCACCTATCTTATTGAATAGAAGGAAACTATTGAACATATCTCAGATGCAATGCAGTCTTGGGGAACTAGTACTATATGAAAACAACTGGGTAAGATGTACTGTGTGGTCAGAGAGATCTGACCCAGTCTGTGTGGTGTTGTTGTGTAGTGTTGTGTGCAGAAGTGGCTCAGTAGGTAGAGTTCTGACCTATGCCACAAAACTTTTATTTCAGAATTGTGAGTTTCTGTTTGGCACCGAAGAGGTGCCAAATGCTGTTGTGAAATACACAAGCGTGGACCAGTGCAGTCTAACATTGTGTCAGAGCAGCCGAATATTGTACTCCAGCAACGGAAAGGAGGGGCCACCAGACTCCTGTACAAGATCGACGCAGTCGAGATACGTGAGATTCTGGCCTGCTGGAAATTCACCAACTAATTCACCAACTAATTCACCATCTAATAAAGACATACCATTGTGGGAAAATAAACCTTGTATTCATCCCCTAAGTCAATGGACAATGTTTTGGTAGTCACAGATTGGGCGTGATGATACCACCCCAACAGTACATTCAGTAATACTTCTCCTGGGACAATCTAATATAATAAATATTAACTAGTCTTTTAAAATACCTTTGTACTCACATTCCATTTTATTATGCCATATATTTATGCATTCCATTTATAACTCCATAACATTTCATATGTTCTGACCAAAATAAAACCTTGGTTCAGAACAAATAAATTTAAAGAAAATTTTAATATTTAAACTAAAACATCCTGAGTTAGTTCAGTGTGTTATAGAAGTTTATTAATATTGTTAGACTTAGTAATTATCTGTGTGTGTTTGTATATTCTACTACAACACATTACATTTCAGTACCCTAGACTTTTAACGTAGCCACATTCATAATAGTATAAAAGATCTGTGTGAGGTCGTAGTGGTAGTAAGAAGAGCCTTCTGTAATTCACATAAACTTTTATCTCAGGAGCCTTCACAACTGACCTCATACAGTACCCTAGGTAACACAACAAACATACAATACCAAATAAACCACTACAATATTGGGGTCTTGTCCAGGGATAATTAGTTTATCATAAATATTAGGATCTCCTAGTGGGAGAATTAAACTAGGGGGACAAATTGTAAAAATTTAAAAGTGTCCCTTAAAATATAAAAGTGGAAAATCAAAGTTGGTGAATCTTCACAGCCAGTGGTAATTGATTAATTAATTAATTAATTAGAATTACCTTGCCCAATTTAATTAATTAGAATTACCTGTCATTTGATAATTAGAATTACCTGTCATTAATTAATTAGATTTACCTGGGTCATTGTTATTTTGTCTGATGGCTGACCTGGCAAAATTCAGATCAGCTGCTGTGCTAACGGCGAGGGAGATGAACATGGAGGGTCAGGCTTTAATTCAGTATGTGACTTCTGAATGTGACAAGTATATTGAAACGGAAGATAGGAGGTTAGCTGAAGAGAAGAGGTTACAAATTGAGGCTGATAGAGAACTTAAGAGGCTGCAGATTGAGGCAGAAGAAAAACGACAGCAAAGGGAAGCAGAAGATAAAAAGGCCGAAAGGGAAGCAGAAGATAGAAGGTTGCAAAGGGAGCATGAATTACGACTAAGGGAGCTGGAATTACAAGGCCATGCTCCTGAAAATGGTGCCAGCCCTTTTGCCTCAGATGCTGCAGCTAGTCAGGGTGCCTCAAACTCAGCTATGGGGTTTCATTTAGACCATTTTGTTGAGAAAGACGATGACATTGAGGGGTACCTCAGTCGTTTTGAGTTATTAGCTACTACATATGGGTTAGAGAGAGAGAGGTGGAGTCTAAAGTTATCACAGGGACTGAGAGGTACTTCTTATGAAGTCTTTACTAAAATGAGTAGAGAAGACCAAGACAATTATGACATGTTAAAGCAGGCTTTGTTATTGAGATACGAAAAAAATGGTGAATTTTATCGTAAGAAATTTAGAAATGCCAAACTGTTGTCTGGAGAGACATACCACCAATTCTCTGCCAGACTGGAAACCTATTTGGAGAAATGGACTGCTCTGGGGAAGACCCAAGATCTGAAAGAAATGATCATGATAGAGCAATTAAGAGAGTCCATGGCTCCAGACTTGAGAAAATTTCTCATGGAACAAGGTGCAGAGAGGTTGGGGGAGGTTTTAAATGTCGCTGAGAGGTATCAGGCAGCCCAGGCAGAGGTAAGTGGCACTAAAAAGAAACACGTAGACAATTTTAAAGCTCCACAGCATATTAATAAATTTAATAATAGAGAACAGGGTAATAAAGGTAGGGCAAACTTTGAACGGCCAAGAAATGACTATCGTGACAGAAACTCACAGTTCAATGACCAAAAATATAATGAAAGAAAACCGTTTAACCAAGGAAAAAGATGGTGCAAATGGTGTAAGAAAGACAACCATAACACCGAATTTTGTAGAAGGAAACCTTCAAACATTGCTGCAATGAAGTCGGGGACTCAAAGATTAAAGGTTAATCCTAATGGACAGCAGGAACCTTATCACCCCCCAGTTTGTGAGGATGTTATTTGTAATGGGGTCACCATAAGGTGCCTTTATGATACAGGTTTGGATTATGATTCAGTCGTGAAGTCTAGCCTAGTGGACCCAAGTCAGTATACCACAGAAACAGTGGAAATACAAGGGGCGACTAAGGACATACCACTCATGACACTTCCCATCGCAAGGATAACGGTGAAAACTCGCTATGTGGAAAGAGAAATCAGAGCAGCAGTGATAGATGAACCAATCTACCCTCTGATATTGGGGTGTAGGTACGTCTTCTTGGGGAATCCCGAGAGACCTGTGATCATGGCGACAGTACAGACCAGGTCACAGAAAAAGGAGGAAGAAGGTGAACCTATAAATGCTCATCCAGAGGAGATGAGGAAGGCGCAGGCTGAGGATAGGACACTCAAGCCATGTTTTAAAAAATTGCCTAAATGCCACACACCTCCAAGCAAGGGAGAATATTTTATGAAGGACAGATTGTTATACAGGAAGACAGGAACTAGATCCACTGGTCACGGACAGTTGGTTCTTCCCAAGGTATATAGGGCAAATTTAATAAGGAGCTTACATGTTGGAAAAGATGGTGACCATGAGAAAGTAGGTACCATCTGCCAAAAAGTTGCTCGAAAATACTATTGGCCCGACGTAAATGTCGATATTGCGAACTTTGTAGAAGCATGTGGCATATTTCATTAGGGAACACCCACAAAGGGAACAAATGTGCAAGACCTAGAAACGCACAGTGCAAATTAAGGACCTGGACAGATGAGAAGGCAGAAGAGACTGTTACCTCATCGTATCAATATGTGAACGAACTGACCACTCGTCTGAAAGCTGGATGGAAACTGGCAAATGATAATTTGAGACAAGCCAGGAAGAAACATGCAGCATATTTTAATAGGAAGGCAAAGGACAGAGAACTAGCTGTGGGAGAGAAGGTGCTTCTTCTACTACCCGGCAGCCAGAATAAATTACAAATTGGATGGCAAGGTCCATATACGGTTCTAGAGAAGGTGTCAAGAACAAACTATAAAATTGACAAAAAGGGGAAGGAGAAAGTTTATCATGTAAACCTGTTAAAGAAGTATCTGGACAGACCACTCCAGGAAAGCACCCCCTTACTGACCTTGGCTATCGCAACTCAAATGCAAAAGGAACCACTCACCTCACACGAATACCCATTACATCCTTGTGAAACAGCCGCACAGGTAAAAGTCAGTAAGCACCTGACTAAAAATCAGAGGGAAAGAGTTCAACAGGTTCTGGAGGAACATACAGATGTACTAACAGATAAACCAGGACATACAAATTTGCTACAGTATGACATGAAACTGGTAGACTCAAACCCAATCTGTATGAGAGCCTATTCTATTCCGTTCGCGAAGGAGAAGGCATTGAAAGAAGAAATAGATTATTTGTTGAAGGAGGGGATTATTTCACACAGTGAATCATCTTTTAGCTCCAGTGTAGTTTTGTTGAGGAAACCGTCTGGGAAACACAGACTGTGCATAGATTACAGGAAACTGAATGCTGTCACAGAAGGACAAGTGGATCCATTACCAGACACAAAACAGTTATTTGCCAGATTAAACAAGGCAAAATACTTTTCAAAGGTGGATCTTAGTAAAGGCTATTACCAGATTCCAGTGAAGCCTGAAGTGAGACCTTATTTAGCTTTTAGCACCTCGGAAGGACATTATGAATTCAACATGCTACCATTCGGATTGAAAAATGCTCTGAGTGTATTTTCAAGGATGATGCGCAAATTGTTGGATCCCCTGAATAACCCATGTATCACGAATTTCATGGATGATATTCTCGTCGCCACAGAGACGTTTGAAAAACACATTAACTCTCTAAAAATGTTATTTGATAGACTTAGGGAGGCGAACTTAACTGCTAGGCCAACAAAATGTTGTATTGGATGCAAAGAGTTGGAATTCTAGGGACACACTGTATATCAGGGTAACATGACCCCTGACCCCAAGAACTTGGAAAAACTGCAGAGAGCACCTAGACCAGAAACAAAAAAGGACGTGCGATGATTCGTGTCGTTATGTGGATTTTACCAAAAATATATCAAAAATTTTAACTCTATATGTGCTCCTCTGACTGATCTGACTCGCAAGGGACATCCAGATAAAATTGTTTTAACTGCGCAATGTGAATTGCCTTTTCAAGAGTTAAAGGAAAAACTCACTAGCAAGCCTATTCTAAAATTGCCTGATTTGACACAGGACTTCGTGGTGAGAACAGATGCAAGTAATGTAGGCCTCGGGGCGGCTCTGTTGCGAAGGTCATCTTCACCCGATGGGGAACTGAACCAAGTCGCTTATGCAAGCCGCAAATTGAATAAAGCGGAACAAGAATATTCCACAAGCGAAAAAGAATGTTTAGCGTTAATCTGGGCAAAAAAACAGTTCCAAATCTATCTGTATGGTAGGACTTTTGTGGTCCAGACGGATCATCAGCCCATGGTGTTCTTATCTCAGGCTAAGCATGAAAATGCAAGATTGTTGAGATGGTCTTTATTGTTACAACCTTATCAGTTTATTATCGAATACATCCCAGGGTCATTGAATGTCGGTGCAGATTTTCTCAGTCGGCACCCCTGTGATCAAAATTAGAGTAGTGGCAGGCGTGAGGAGTACTTTTATCTATGTGTATCACTGGTTTGGAACTTGCCGAAGGGCATGTTCTCAAGTGGGGAGATGTGTGATGAATTTACCATGATACAACGTTAAAATATCTCAAATTATAAAGATAACATTGTAGGGATAAAAATAATGCGTAAGATACTAGGTGACATGATCGCCCATGCCCGCATATCCCACCGCCATTTAAACTAACTAGCTAAACATGCAGACAAAACGGAGATATAAAAAAGGAAAATATGACTGAACACGTGTTTGAATCTAGAAAGGCTAAAAGGCGCAATTGGTAATAAAAGAGAAAAAAATTCATGCCACTAGTAACACAATGTAAGGAAATGGACAGAAAAGAGCTTGACTTATTCGAAACAGTCATTTCTTGGACGTTTTACGATGCTTGGGTGTTTTATTTAAATTCAGCGGCAAACGCCGTGGAGAAGGTTCTCGAACCAATTTCAAAAACTAAACTTGAGAAAAAAAAATGCTTTTTCTTAATAATAGAGTTATGAATATAAAACCTAGCTAGTATGATAGCCCATCTTAAGCAGGGAAATAATATACTTAAATTTATGCAGACGGACAGATAACATGGAAGATATTGACAAAAGACTGTATCGTTCACATCAGACCAGTGACAGTACTGTTGGGCAAACTTTCATAAAATTTCACATTTTCGTCCTTGAGGCACAGAAATGAAAAATCTAGCTGTAATGTACGAGAGGGGAAGGGTGGAGAATTGTGGCTAAAAATAACTTCGGAGGCAGAAGTGTGTAGGGTAATGCATGGAGTTGGTCCAAGAACCAAGCGTGTTTTTTATGAAAAAACAAGTAGAGACAGACGGACCAACAGACCGTAATACATACTTGACTGAGAGCTGACTGAAATTTAACTTTTGCTTGTAGATTTGAAAGTTAGGGGGGAGTCTGTGATTGGATGAATGAAATCATAGGCAATGCAGTCTTGGGGAACTAGTACTATATGAAAACAACTGGGTAAGATGTACTGTGTGGTCAGAGAGATCTGACCCAGTCTGTGTGGTGTTGTTGTGTAGTGTTGTGTGCAGAAGTGGCTCAGTAGGTAGAGTTCTGACCCATGCCACAAAACTTTTATTTCAGAATTGTGAGTTTCTGTTTGGCACCGAAGAGGTGCCAAATGCTGTTGTGAAATACACAAGCGTGGACCAGTGCAGTCTAACATTGTGTCAGAGCAGCCGAATATTGTACTCCAGCAACGGAGAGGAGGGGCCACCAGACTCCTGTACAAGATCGACGCAGTCGAGATACGTGAGATTCTGGCCTGCTGGAAATTCACCAACTAATTCACCAACTAATTCACCATCTAATAAAGACATACCATTGTGGGAAAATAAACAATGTATTCATCCCCTAAGTCAATGGACAATGTTTTGGTAGTCACAGATTGGGCGTGATGATACCACCCCAACAGTACATTCAGTAATACTTCTCCTGGGAAAATATAATATAATAAATATTAACTAGTCTTTTAAAATACCTTTGTACTCACATTCCATTTTATTATGCCATATATTTATGCATTCCATTTATAACTCCATAACATTTCATATGTTCTGACCAAAATTAAACCTTGGTTCAGAACAAATAAATTTAAAGAAAATTTTAATATTTAAACTAAAACAGCCTGAGTTAGTTCAGTGTGTTATAGAAGTTTATTAATATTGTTAGACTTAGTAATTATCTGTGAGTGTTTGTATATTCTACTACAACACATTACATTTCAGTACCCTAGACTTTTAACGTAGCCACATTCATAATAGTAAAAAAGATCTGTGTGAGGTCGTAGTGTAAGTAAGAAGGGCCTTCTGTAATTCACATAAACTTTTATCTCAGGAGCTTTTACAACTGACCTCATACAGTACCCTAGGTAACACAACAATCATACAATACCAAATAAACCACTTCACTCAATGCCTCTTTTCTAAGCTACCGTCCCCACTAACGTTATGAAAAAAACAAGCAGGAACAACAGTCTGTCTGGTCGCGCGTCCGTAGACATTTAGTATTTTCTCAATAACTTGGCTAATATTTGGACTACCATATTATTTAAAACATGTTCTTGCTCAGTGGACTCTAAGCTATACTACCATATGATTTTTATGGTCAGTTTCATTATGGTTCAGATTTTCAATTTTGTCACGGTCAATCGTCAAATAAAAATTTTACACAAGACGGCCATTTTCCCCTCTCTCTCATCTCTCGCTAGCATGTATTTTCAAATGACTACTTGTTTTAGTGACGTCAGTAATACTACCGCGAGGAGGAAATAAAATTGTCTGCGTGTTTGCCTCTGTTGGCTTTGCCACAGCGTGTATATATGCATGGCATAATGTGTCAAGCGAAGCGGGGTTTTGAGCGGCAGGTATTTGAATAGGCGTTAAATATTTGTATTGTCTCGTGTTGCACTACCAAATAATATTAGTCCTTTTAAGGACTTAATATCTATCAACACTGACCGGGTTAGCAGTCAAGAGAGTTGACTTTTTTTTTGGATGGTAAATGCGCTCTTATATAACCAGATAGGTTGAAAGAAACGTGCCTCGCCTGAAGAAGGCAAAAACCGAACCCCCCCTCCCACCCTCTCCCCCCCCTTCCCCCCCCACCCCCAAAAAAAATGCCACAAACATTCAAGTTTTATTGGACACGTTATGAGACGGGAACAGTTACATAACTGATTTCAGCTCGTAAGTTCAATTCAAATAGAAGAGACATAAGATAGAATGACAATGAGAGAGGGAGAGAGGGGGAGGGGGTGGTGTTAACAACTTCATCATCTGACCACGTTGCAGATGAAGGTGTTGAAGACAACCGAAATAAGACGCATTTGAAAAAAAAAACTATACTACAGAAAACAGAGTGCACCTATATTTGAATGACAAATTCCGCTCTGATATAACCAGTGGACTTACAACATGGTTGAAAACAGACGTGCTACTAAAAGGTAAAACTAGCAGGAAAGACCAAAAATATTGCTATTACTTTTGTACACTTTTGTTTGGTAATAGAAAATACGTTTAAGGCAGCGGAGAAAAGTATTGACAAAGATGGTAACTCTACACTTGGGAAGGTCAGACAATTAGTTGAGAAATTCCTGAAGAAAGCAGAAAATGTCAATTAATCAAGAACATAAAGCACAATCTACTTTGGACACTTCACGAGGAGAACAAAATCACACAGTTCGATACAACTGGTAAAATTAACTACAATGACCATACTGCGTGGAAGAAAAGATATTTTGAACAGGATCAAGACACTAGGGACTATAGTAAATGTAGCCATACTACAGAACATATTTGTTGCCACGTTACTGTTGACAAATTAAACCAGAAAATTATGTAAGCAGCATATTTGAATTATTTCCATTGGTTGAAATATCTGCGGAATTACCCATAACTGAGGAACAGCTGTCGGCAATGACTCTACCTGTTATAGTACGTGTTAATATCCACGTGCACCACTTATATTTTTATGTCACTGGATGGTTATTATCTCGGAATCTGCAAGTCAGACATAAGCTACTTTAAATTGTAATATTTGTATTGGCAAAAACACGACGTAAATGATTGGAGGCAGCCATGATGAAACCGTGTTACCAAATTACAATTACATCATGCGTGATTTTCGTATTACATTTTAAACAGCGTTACCAATATCTCTATAATCAGAAGCAGTCAGCTGAACTAATCGACACATGGGCACATGTAGTTTTACTTGAGGAATGGAACATATTTTGGTACAACAGGACTAAATTTCTTACTGATCAAAGGATTTATGATCAATTTATTCAAAAGCTTTAGGTAAACGTCAAATATTTAGTGTGTATATAAGCTCGGAGAAATTGATGATTAGTTGTGTTTTTGAGAGAATCCACAAAGGTATTCGCACTTTATCAGACTGACAGCAGAGGATGTAAGTATTTCACGCTCTTCTCCAAAAATCTGTCTACCGGATTCTCCTTGTAAATCCACTTTCAGTACGAGCGCCCAAACGATCTCTACAACAACTTAAAGCAATATGTTGTGTTTCAACTTTACTGTTCTTTCTTATTTCAGCTTTCAGTTCTCCTCTGCCAGTTTCGTAAGTTTTTTTTTTTTTTTTTTTTTTTTTTTTTGGTGCTTTCTTAGCTATACGTTATCTAACTGGATAGCTCTAGACCTGTAGCTTCTTTAATGTGTGTTGTATCCACTTATAAAATCTTCGGTGCCGTTTGTTCAACTGATGTATGTCGGGTACTCACCTTTATTTCATTTCATTGACCCTTTTAACCCGTTTTGTAGTATTCTGTTAGCTCGTTGTACACATAAGCCGCATGGCGTTCCTACATTTGGTATATTATTCTCCCAAGAGCCTTTAGTACGTCGTTTTGGTTAAAATTAGATTTCGGCACGGGTGCACTTTCTTTGATACAAAACAGTTTTATATTTTGTTTATAACGCGTTCAACATTTCATAATATTCCTAAGACAATTTACAACACTTTTATGTCTCATTTCAATCATCTTTCTTTGCACTCATTACAGAACAATGAGCTACCACTGTAGCGGGCCCCCTTGCGGGAAAAAATCCATTAATCATGCACATGCTTTTGCATTAGTTGATCTTCATTTGATTCTGCTTATTCCTCATCTTGGTCTACCCTGTTCAACCTACCTGCCGTTAAAATTAGTGCATTTAATGTGGGTTTTATTTTCAAATTTTGTGCTGTATTCAAATATCTACTGCCGTTTGAGATTCGTTTTGTTAGAGTTTTAGGTTCTGAATGTTGCCAATTGTATCAACATTATTTGAAACTTGATCTCTTGAATAATGTATTAGTATTAACCATTATCATTGATCAATTGAGTCTATTCTATATTTTATCAAAAGTGCTATTGTTGAATTCTTATCTGTTCAACTTTCTATTATTAATTCTGATATTCTTGCGATCTTATGACCAAGTTACTTTGGGGTGTGTTCTTTACAGAGCATTTGCATATTTTAATGTCAAATCAATGCCAAGGTTAACGAGTAACGGTTGTCGTGAGTTGGTCTGTTTCACAACACGGCCTTCTGAATAATTCTACGTAACTCTGACAACACCGCTCGCCATACATTGTAAGAACTGCAAGATACACAGACCAATCAGAACGCTCCGTTATGACGTGTTTACTACTGCCTTGGATAAATAAAATGGAAGTCTAAATATGTGCAAACAAGTATCGGAGGACAATTAACTACATCATTATGAAAAAAGTACCAACCGGAAGAGGCTACCAAAACGATATTAAGGATGTTGCTCTACCCGTAAGTACTAATACTTTTACAAATACTAGTATAGGACGGGAGAGATCTCTAGTTCAATGCATCGAAGCTTCAGGTTAGTCAATTATTTAGCTGTATAACGTACGCATAGAATAAAATGCATTTAGGAATGAAAAAGGTTGTTTACTAGAAATATGTAGAGTAATATAGGGCGTATTTTAAACTTTAGATGAATAAAATCGCTCCAGGAATAACTTAGATAAATAAAATCTTAGTTTTCCTGATTGGCACAATAGGCAAAAATTTACCAATATTTTCTGAACACAAAACACATTCGTTGGGGAACCATCTCGGACGTTCGAGGCCACACTATTTATAGCTCGTGTCTAACAGAATCAGGTCACTCACAATATTTGAAAGCGACAGAGATCGGCAAAAGAAAGCAAGTGTTAGTGGAAGCGATTTGCCTTCTGTACTTGAAAGCATACCTTAAACAACCATTAACAGCTCGTCTGAGTGTGTGTCTGAGGGTAAGAACGAATATATATATATATATATATATATATATATATATATATATATATATATATATATATATATATATATATATATATATATATATATATATATATATATATATATATATATAATTATGTGTATTTCTAGCGATTAATCCACCTGTACGATAGGAAGTGTGTAGATGTGTTAGAAAATTACAGTATGTTGCTGGTGAACTTACAGGCTTGTGTGTAATTT